>WBMZ01007700.1:0-27854 GCA_013400975.1 Atrichornis clamosus
CCAGGCTCAAACCATAACAGCATTTACCAGAGTAAGCAAGTCTGTTTTGCCAATGCACCAGGATACTTTTATAATTTCTGCTATGACTGCCTAGCTTATTTCTTGATAGAACAGAGTTCAAGGATTCTCTTCACTCATTTTGGGCCTAGGCAGAAAACCTGAAACTGAACTGAGACACAAAAAATTACAGCCAAGAATTCTGGCTACCAAGACAAAATCTCACCTTAGACACATAGCTGAATTGTTGCTCTGTCCCCAGATAAACTTTGCAGTACAAGTACTGAAGCCTGTACTAAAGGAAGGGATTGGGACAAGCAGTAGTGCTCTTCTGAATTGGCACAGAGCTAGCTTCAAGGGGGCAAGTACAACCAAAGCCTCTTGGTATTCTAAAAGAGGGGGAAAGCCTTGTGCAGAGATCTAAGAAAGGGCCTCCATGCTCAACAGTAGTGCTACTGGTGTTCAGGAGAAGAATAAGAACCAGAACAGCATGCCACTGATACTAGGTCTACATCTTGAACTTCAATCATAAAAAGAAGAAAAAAGAACTAGTAACACTAATATTTTTACTGCCAGCACAGGACTGAAAGCAAGACTCTTGAATTGGGAGATGGAAGTCTTTCTGTTTTAACTATTAATGTTGAATCAACAACTAACAGTTTTCCACAAATAACTTCCTATGTACTTATTCTCCAACCTTCCCTTCCTATAGTGCACCTACACTAGACTATGGAAGATGTTTCTTCACACATCCTTGAAAAAATGCTAGATATTGGTGACACTCAGATTTTACTTTCACAGATTTCTAATTAGAACTCGAACTGAGGATAACCAGTACATATCAGCAAATTTATAAAAAATAAAACCAATACCCTGATCCTTTTAGACAAGGGAGAGATAGCATGAGAGTTCTGAGAGCAGATTCCAATGCTTTCTGTTGTCATTTCAATCCCTTTGGAGGCAGTTTCACAGTTGATTGGACTTATCAGTCCCATAGAAATTTGTTGGTTTGTTTGCTTTTTTAGAAGGATGTTTAATTTTCACCAGGATCAGTAAAATGATCTGTCTCACTCTGTGGTCACAGGATCACAAGAGCTACTGGATTTTCAAAACGCAATAGGTGGTAAAGGGACAACAGAAGAGTGGCAGTTGTTAGTTAAACTGCATTAAATACATTAACAGTTCGTAGTAGCACATGATTTAATTGTGCAGTTAATAGCTTTTCTAAATTGCAAAATGACTAAAAAGTCCAGAACACTGAGAGAATAAAGTGATTAAAAACTGAGACCACCAGTATTCCAGACTACGAATTGCAAATAGATTCTGTACATTCCCCATCTACTACGATTTATTCACAGCAGAGAAGTGAGTATTTTAGTGTGGAAGAACATGCATAATTCTTTTTTATGTTATTCCAGACATATAGTTTAGGGACATCTTCATAAATTATTAACAGTTTAAATGAAAAAACTGACAGATAGCAAATTCCATTAGCCTGTTTTTAAAGCCACTAAGTAAATGAGGTAACATTTAACTGAGATTTTGCTTGAAGTTACATTCAATATGGAAGTTACATGTAATATTAAAAGTTGAGAATGTGACTTCCACTTAGGGTAAAACACATTATGTGAATGCTAAAATTACCTCCAAATAGAGCTTTACAAACCCACAAACTAATTTAAAGTAAGGTTTCTGTGATATCCAAAGCATGAACACACAGTATTTGCCCACTTTGCCAGCTGTAACTCCATCTTGTATTGAAAAAGTGGTTCAAGTATTTGCATTCTTCAGTTAGATATAACTGATTTGAAGTTACAAATTTCAGTTTCTCTCCTCAGATTCACAAGGAAATACACTCACAGATTTTTTTTTAATGCCTGCAGCAAAATCTTTGAAAAATAAGATTTTCACTATCTTCAGAGACCTAATATTTCCAAGAAATGTTCTCAAGAGAGTTTTGGATAAACTAGGCTTTTGAGTGTAAGAAGAGTTTTGGTACTATTCACTGTTCAGTGAATCTAACTGCAACACCAAAACCACTTTAGTCCACCACGATCAGTATTTGTATCATGAACAGTTTATTTGAAAAAGGAAAACGGTAGATAATGCATAGAAGTTTTCTACCAAAAGCAATAATGAGTATCCGAGATAGATCTGAAATTCTGATGTTTATGTGAACATGCTAAATCCTTTCACATGCTTTAAAGATGGGTTTCAGAACACAAGAACAGACCTATTTTTACTATGCAGATTAGTTGTGAGAAGTTTCTGACAGATGAGCAAGCAGACCTCAACCCACTCGTTAATAGCCATATGCTAGTAGGAATATCTGTCTTCTCTGCAATAGGAAGTCCTTGAGTATGATTCAGGTTTGTCAGTATAGGTAAAGCTTGACAAGAAGAATTGTTAGTGGACTAAAAAGGGCACAATCTCACATGATAAAAATATTTGAGAAATTAAAGTGCAATCTGTTGCTCCTATGTTAATCTAGAAGTATATACATATTTTCAGTTATGTGAACAACAATGGAATGAAGAATCAGTATAGATTTAAAGATCATAATGATACTACCCTGATTTGATTGTATAATTTTTACTTCAATTATAACCACAGCCTATTCATTACCATTTGGACAGAAAGGTCAGGAAAACCTAAGGTTTTGATTGGATTTGTAGAACTATGCAAATCTGAAGCCACTGAAACAGACCTGGACTCATACAGTGCCCTCCTTCAAGGAGCGCTTTTCAGATTACAACTCTATTCAAATGATTGTGCTGGAATTGTACTGAAAATGTAATATATTAATACAATGACATAGAAGATACGATATAATTCCAATAAATTGCAAAGGAAACTGGTACTTTAGTTTTGAGTTTTTGATAAAGAGATTTGCACACAATTGTACTTGTGGATTTTAAAAGTTTAGTTATATAAAGAGATAAACAAGTTTTCAGTTAATAAAAATTGAAGTATTAATGGAAGTGGTAGTGTGACAAACTTTAAAAATATTTGGGTCACACTCTGAATTGTATTTCCTGATTCTAATCCTCAGTCTATAACCTTCACATTGGGCTAACAGCCACACAATCTATTTTTCAAATGCAAACAATATGCTAGAAAATGCAAATGGATTTCCAATGTGAGTGCCATCGAAATTTTGTACCAAACCTTCCGTAATTCAGTGGTCAATGTAGTCTCAACCATCCTTTAATATAAAAAGCCAAGAGGCACAAGAAAGAGACAGGTTAAGAATCGATTATCTAAAAATGCAGATTGGGATAAGAAGTATTCAAAAGAAAACTCCCTCATTTTCTGCCTTCACTGTGTTCATAGAAGTAGATCCTCTTTCCTGGTTTTGGGGTATTGACCAAAACCAGGGCATTTTCACATGAAAGGCATCACACTCAGGAATAATCATCTTCCCACAGATTTCATCTCATTGGGTTACCCAAGTTCTAAAGTGGTTATGAGCTCAATTAACCCCTTCACTAAAAAGACTTCTAATTTTATCACCAGGTTGTTTCAAAGAGATTCAATGGTTGAGGGCCAGGAGGAGAGTTGTATTTCACAAGGGCTAAAGATTGTGGCAATGGTCTCATGGTCTAAAGACAAGCTGCACAGTTGCATGATTAAATAATTTGGAGTTTAGTATCATCCAAACACAGACAATCTCATGACAATTACGTATTATCAGTAAGAAAGGACTGTATCAGCATGTGACAGTAGTTCAAAGCTGCAAGAAATAAGTTTCAAATTAGGTGAAGTTATCAACAGTATCTATTATTTGCCCTTCAGACAGTAGGTTTAGTCTCAGTACAGTTCCAACAATCAAGAAAGTCATAGGACAAAATTGTCCAGTACCTTCTTGGCAGTTTACTGACTATGATGTTGTAACATCCCTGTAAACAGCTATCCCAGGGCAACTTTGAGACTTTTTTCAGTAAAAGACTTGTATTCCAAGTCAGCTTACCTTGTGACATTAACCTCTTGAGTTGCATGTTTCACACCCAGCAAAACATTATCATATTTCTTTAGAAAAGCTAAAGGAATGCACAATAAAATGCTACTAGTTTGAGGAGATTTCATTTGCAATTTGAAAAAGTTTTCTCTATAAAAAGCTTCCAATCTTTAAATACAGTGAGCTTTGATACCTAAGCTACACAAACGAACTAAGACACCCACTCAGTCTTGAGAATCTGACTATGGCAGGTGAAATTTAACCTTAAGGCATTTTCACTTACATCATTCTTAGCTTAGCTTCAGCATATATAAGTTACATGATAACACTTAAGTTTCATTTGTAGTTTACTAATAATACTATCATCTATACTATATGCTGTATAATCCCAGTTCAGATGCACACGTTTACTTTGTTCTAAAAAAAAGCCCCACAATTTTCCCTAACAATATGAGTATGTAACTCATTTATTACATGAAAGATTCTTCAAACCCTTCAATTCAGCCTTATACGGGCTTTTTAAAACTCACTTAAACAATAACATAGTTTCTAAACACAAACTCAAGAAGGTAATGAAATAAAAGCTTCATGAAAACTGAAAAAACCCCTAAGGTCCCCAAACCCTAGGACATTCTTCAGAAAACTCATATTCATCAAAGTTTTATAGTACAGCTCTGAGACAAGAGCATCATATGGATGGAAATAAGGGTTTGAGGATCACTGAACATTAAATTTTCCCCAATATGTCACAACTACAGTAACATCTCTGCTAATGAACTTCATAGTAAACTAATGTGAAAACTGAAGAAGTGCTCATTCTCGTTTCTCTAAGAAGCAGTGATTAAGTCTAGGATTAGTATCTAGAAATAAGGGCTAAGACTTAAATATGCTGCAACAATGAACATCTTTCTGCAGCAACCCCAGATGTGCAATTAGTGTTGTAATGAAGTCTTATGACACTTGCAGCTAGAATTAAAACAATCCATTATGATTTTTAGATTACTTTCATTTATTCAAAATAGTTTTTCGTTCTCCTCAAAAGAGATGTGAGACATAAAATAGCTTCGGCTTACCATGAAAAAATCTCTCCTTTCAGTAGTGTGGGGAAAAGGCATATGATGACAATGGAAAGACTAACGGAGATGCAAACGAAAGAACAGAAAAAACATTCCAAGCATAGGAAAAGAGGAAGAAAGTGTAAGTACAGGAAGGGATAAATTAAACATTAAAATTAAAATAAAATTAAGAAGGATCAAAGGTGAAGGGATAAATTAATGAAAAAAGGTACCATTTGCTCCTAGCTAAAAGTTAATCACTTTTTTTCTTTCAAGTCCGAAAATTAAAGTTGAATATAGAACTTGTGTTCAGGTGTTCAGTTAAATGTTTGACCTGTTTTTCAGGTTATGATCATGGTTAAAATTTATTATCCGTTTAAGCATCTGAGGAGGCAGAATAAGCAATCAAGATCGCAAGCAAATATTAACCAACTGCCAAGCAAGAATATTCTTCCACAGGGTTGTACAATAAGTGAACCATGAAGAAAACCAGTTAATTCTTAGTTACTTCTGGACTGCAACCAAGAGAAGGGTACTACATGCCCTAGAATTAGTAGTCACCACCTCTCATCACTTATAGACAAGGTATGCAGGAACAGGGACCTCACAGACCTTCAGGACTGCTCATCACTCACAGAGCAGCTCCTGTGCAGAACTGCAATTGCTCACAGTGCTCCTCCTTTTCTAGTGTTCTGAGTATACATTCCAGTTACACCGAATCATGTATGCTTCTTAGAGCTACACAAATTCCTTCTCTCTGGGAAAAAAAAATTAGATGCTTTTAAAAGGTAAATTCAAAGAGAACATTTCCCATATACAGAAACATACAAATATCTTTATTTTCATTTTCATGTAACTATAGGATTGTTTACAGCTACTCTACTAAAATGTTTATCCAATATTTAAACCGTATTTGGACTACAGCCATAGCTCAAGATGTTAGTTAGGAGACTCAAATTTTTGAAACAAAAATTACCTTAACTCTTTGAACAATGATAACTGTACCTGTACTTAGATTGGCAGTCTGAAAGATGGCAGCTTGCTACTCTTACCACAGAGTCTGTCCTACTCATCTAAAAATCATCAATGGCCATTAAATCCTGCATTACAGGATTTTTTTTCTCCTTCATTGTAATGCCTAAGTAGACGAAGGAGCTGAAGGCATCTTAAGACATCTGCTGATTCACTTTAGTGGTATTCTCATACTAACAACTGGTGGTATTCTGATGATAAAAGGACATGCTGCTACAATTCAGGCCTAAGTTAACCCCCAGTTTTCTTGTCTGGCATTTTTCCAACCATAAACTAGAATAAACTTGTGCATACATTGTCAAGGACATGAATGATCTAAATAATTTGGGATTTTTTATACTTTCTTTTCCCTGTGGTCATTTAGAGAGCTGCCACAACTGATAAGGATTCTATCTGATAATACAAACAGAAGAAATGTCCAGGTTCAGATTCAGGAGTCGAAAGCTTTCTCAGAGCAGAGGTGTGACTTCACGCAGGAATTCCTCATGCAGCAGAAAAACTGAATAAAGGTATACTTTTCCGAAGTAGCTAAAGAACTCAAGAAGCTTATTTTGCAACTCTTCTAATTAACCAGAGAAAGTTCTGGTGCAACAATGAAAAGACTACGCAAGTTACTAGACAGAGAGTAATATCCCACAGACAGAATTAATGACTACTTTGGCATCCAGGAAAGCCTCAAAGTAACCTAGTACAGCACTCATTTCCTATTGCTTACACAATTTTCTATGACTAAATAGCATTCAAATGGTCAAAATTCAAGCTAGAAACTTTGGTGGCTTGTAGGATGATGGGGATCTGCAACATCTGATATTTAAATAAAAAATGATTAGCAGTTAGACAGTTGGTATTTAGATTTCTATAAAAATATGCTTCCTTCCAAATAATTTTCATCTCTGCAAGTACATTATCTAGACAGAGATAAAACCAACTTTAACAACTTATTTTCAACACATGGCTAGAATTCCTCATATCCTTTATAAAAATAATAAAAAGAACCTCATCCAGAGTCAAGACAATGAGACTACAGCACTGGATGGAAACATGGAAACTTTGCTGGTCAAATTTGTGGGAAAACTAAGGGTTGCTTTCTTAATTTGAGTTGATACAGATGTGCTAGAGAACTTGCCTACATAATTCTACTCGTTGCTGCTTTTGCACTGCAACTCTGTCATGGCACTAACAGAAACCACAGCAATACATTCTGCTGCAAAGATAAATGGCACTTTTATCTACAGACTGTACTTCTCCTATACCAACAGTAAGTGCTTAGCAGCCACAATGCAAAGCAAATCAGGAAATTAATGTGCCCAAAATTCAACCCTCTTTTCAGTTTTTCCTCTGCTGGATTAATTCTTTCATCCAAACTGCCTTACAAACACTATCCCTAACACAAAGGGAGGGAGAAAATGGAATAAAGGTAGAAAGAAAATAACACTCACTTTCAGTGGTGGAAGAGCCTAACACACAGTGATCATGAAAATAGTCTTATATCCAGAATGACCAGAAAGTTTTATTTAAAATTTCAAGTAATCAACTTTCCACAATAAGCCTGAGGTAATTTTTTTGTTATAAATCTATGCTCTGAGTTATTCTCATCTTAATAAGTACTACATATGACAGGAAAAAATAAAACTGATGGAACAGTAACATAGCTAGCCAGTCCATTTTATGCGCCAAATGTTTCTAATAAGTGAATCTGATATCAAACACTAACCCCACTTTGTACGTATCTAAAAGAACATGGCCAGAGCGTACGGCATTCTGACAAAAAGGGAAAGAGCAACTGAATCCAGATTGCCCCAATTCAGACTGAGCATTCTGATGGATATACTAAGAATGGAAAAAAGAAGTAGCATAACATATAATTTCACTGTAAATTAGTTTTCTCAAATTTAATCTCTTGCTCTTATCATGCAAATCAGGGCCAAGAAAATTCTCTGGTTTCACAAACTTTACAGGTGGGGGGGGGGAAAGAAAAATCAGCAAAACTATGATCTGGTATATCTACAAAGAAACTTCACTGAGATGATATGTTTATTAAGTAATACATACCGTATCATGATTAATTTTATCCTAAAAGATTGAATGCTATTCTGAGCATTTCTTAAAGATGTATCTATGCATCCTTACTCATCTTTGTACTGCAGGATAGCTAATAAAACTTGTAGATCCTCTACTGAGTCAGAGGACAAAAGAAGGGAAAGGTGTTTTCAGGCTGAATCATTACTAAATGAACAATATACATACAAAATATTTTAAAAGTATTTTAGCTTGTTTCATTTTTACTGCTCTATCTAGGTAACCTAGGTAACAGGAGGCTATGACCCTGAATACACCTTTCCCTTCTGTTCTGAGCCTCCTAGCACAGGATTTAGATGTTTTATTAAGTTCTGCAGTAAACCAGCAGAACTGATTCAGGATGCTCATTATACTGTTAACAAATACTACAAAAGTAAAGGATACATACTATTTCCTGTGTGCTGTGCTTGAAGCTTTATCATTCACAACTACAGTTCACTCAGTGCGCACCCCAACATGGGAAACAACAAAAAAATAAAATATCTAAAGCAGCTTTAGACACTGCTGAGCTATCGTAAGCAGCCATTAGACACTGAATTCCACCACACACAACTGTGTTCTCTACAGAATACACTAAGAATTAGTAACTAAAAGATGCTAAGAAAATACTGCAAGAGCATTTAGCGTTTAAAGCATTTAACAAAAGACAAGAGATCACAGAACAGTTAAGGTCAGAAGGGACCTCAATATTTTGGCAGAATTATCAATCAAAATAAATACTTTCAATCTGTTTCTTCCTGTAATTACTGAGACCTGGGCTACTTTCCATAATTCATGCTTTTAGGTATACAGACATTCAAATACTTCATATTTTTCTCATGAAAGTCCTTATTCTTTCAGATTGTTTTCTTTATGCTTAATTCCCCCTTCCCTCCCTCCCACCCCAACAGTTATGCCAAATTCTGAACACTTCAAATTTAGCAAGATTTCAACAATTAATCCTGCAAATGTAAGCTTCAGACATGCTTCTCATAAGTACTTATCAGGAACTCTGTAATGACTGAAGCCCATGATCAATCCAAATTCACCTTTTTTTTCCCAATCTTAACTGTATACCAAGAGAGTTTATTTATGTAACCTTCAATTGTCTGAAATGATGCTGAACAACTCTGAGAGTAAATCTTTTTTCAAGACTACAGCTCCCAGCTCCATTTAGCTGTATACAAAGACTATTGTAACTTCTGATCAAGTCAGCTGTTTTAAGAAGATGCCCTCCCAGATGCCACACACATTTGGTGGTAAATCTGTGCAACAGGACAGCTGAAGATGGTAAATCTGTGCACCAGGACACTGCCTCCTGCAATCCTCATCTCCTTGCAGAAACAGGGATAGCTGAACAGCTTGCAAATCAGTTCCTGAACTGCGAGACTCTAACTCAGTGCATTCATGGACACCACCACCAACTTGATTTTAAACACCTTTATGTATTAGGCTGCAAGCTGTACGGTTCAGGAGATGTCTGCAAACAGCTTGGCAGTCCCAACAACTTCTGCAACAAGGGCAGGACAAAACATTTAAGCTGGAATGCATCAGTTTTATCTGCTATCAAGTATGCTGCTTCCCATAAAACCTGAAATTTTTCTTGCCAGTTCTGGTCCCAAGCACATATTTTCACTCCAGAATATGACTGTCTTGTCTCATTCCAGCTAACACATATTAAAGCTGAATACATACAGTTCATATACAAAAAAAGGTTATTTTGAAACTGTTATTTGCATGTTCCTCACAGCACTCATGATTAGAATGAAAAATTATACTCTTCAAAGAAGCCAAAAATACAAATAAAAACCTAAGTATTCTTTGGTTAATGGGTAATTCAATTAAAGTTTTGCAACAATTTTAAGCATATTGCCTAAAAAAAGATTTTCCCCCGTAACTGCTAAGTATTCAAAATTTTTCTTTAGATTCCTAAATGCTCAAAAAATCAATTCATCACATTACACCATTACTTGCTAGGAATTAGTGCAACTTGAACAAAAGCAACATATGTTTCTCAAAAAGTAAGGTAAATTTTACTGAATAAAAATGCAAATATGCATTTTAGCAGCCTTGAATTTATTAATCTGATAGGTTTAATTTCCATTTTCCTGCATCAGCTTTATTTATAAAGTGTCGTGCCCTATAAATATGCTGTTATTTTCTATAGTCAAGCACCCTCTTAACAAATCTTCTCATTAATATGTAAATTTAAAGTCAATCGGTCTTCTTCCTGACAGCGCCATGAATTCCTAGTGCACTGTATAATCGGCTTTGACTTGGCATCCACTATTTATCATCAAAGATGTCAGTTAGAAAAATTATGGAAAATGCTCTGCAATTGATATGACTGCAATCTACTTTGTCAACACTTAATTGTTCCTCAAATCATACATTTACATATAAACAGCCTAAATACTGATCCATAATGATGCAAATAAACTAAATTAAAAATCTCTTCTACTGCACAAGATGGCCTGTTGTATGATGAGTTCATTTGAGAACGTACTGACAAAGGGATGCATTTCAACTAGCACCACAAAAAGAAATCTGCTAATTAAATTGCTGAGTAGGTAGACAAACTAAATTTTACATTGAAGATCTTGAAAGTGAAAACAAAGTGTTTTTAATACTACACTACTGATGACTAATTTTAGGTTGACACAGGCCGTACTGTCACATAAACCTTTTACATTCCTAGAGCAGAAGACACAGGAACAACTGTCATCCATGCAGTTTCAGTGAAAAAAGAACATTACAGTCTTACAGATTTTTTATTTCAGCATTGAAATAGGGAATGACTCGAAGTATCACTGAGACCCATCAAGACCTCCAACCTCTCAGTCCAAGACAGGAGGTCATCCTCTTCCTTTGTCCAATTACAGACTAAAACTGAAACAGGTAGTGGAACTGTAGCTTTAGGTAAAGCAGATTATCAATTTTGACTCTTTCTAAATGTCAGAAAGAAGAATGCAAGCTGCCTTCTTCCAATAAGCGGCATGTAATAAACACTGCCTTCAAGGACATTAGGAAAACATGTAACTTAAATGTCTCCTTATCTAAAAATACTTTCCTTATTTTAAACAATTATCTAGGAAGATGTGTTCTTGCAAGCAATTTAATTTTCATCAGAAATGAAAAAGGGTATTTCAGAATCTAACTGGTACTGCAGAAGTATGATTCTCCTTCAGGTATTTTTGCTTTATTCATTATAATCCCTACTTATCTAAGAAGTGAATATAATTGTAAACTAAATCATGCTGAACTTAATTGTTTGTCCAAATATATCTCCATATAATTATTTTCATGTAATAAATTACACATATATTAACACACTGCATTTCAGTCTTGATTTCCAGGCAAGGGATATTAAAAGACAGTTTAAAAGAACTCAGTGATAGTTGGAGTCATTCCCTATTTCACTGTTGAAATAAGAGATCTTTAAAAAATTGTTAATACGATAATTATAAATTACAATAATCTGAACTAAAATGTGTATCTTTAAATATGAAAAGGTTTCAAATCAAATGGTAAAACTTAACACTAGTAACATCCCCAAGCCTGTAATAAATGCAAACAGCCAGAGCTGTGGAGCAATTTTATACAGTTCTTTCCAGAAATACTTTGTCTTTTAATTTAAATTGCTATTCAGAGTTAGATCCCTATTGAAATAATGTTGATAACATCCATTTCTTGAGCTGTGCCCTTTTTTACTGTAAGAACTGACAGGATTTGTATTTTGAATCTCTCTTTTTAGAAAAGAGTATACTCATTTTTACACAACATAAATGAAAATGACCACATAACTTTTTCTGTTTCACATTTCAAATACACATGTTCAAGTCTCCATACAGTGCCTTAGCACATTAACAAAGCCTAAACAAGTAATGTAATGTCTGTCATGCTGTGATACTGGGTATTCGTATGTACAATGTAAGTAGATTCTACCCAGTTTCAGGACAGAATGGCGAATGTTTCTAGTTTTGAGTCATGTCAAATTGCCTAAAGCAAAGAGCAACGTTGCTCAAAGAACTACAGAAAAAGAAGTCCCTCTGCTGCCCGTGGGATGTGCCATTGGTAAATCAGAAAAGGTTATATACCCTGGAAGGAGAGTTCTCATTCTCTGAAGAAAGGCAGATGCCTTGTTTTAGAGTGCAGTCTTAGAGAGCTAAGACTTATGTATTTGATCTCTATTTTTATTGAAGTCTCCATAGGAATTCATCTTAAAAGACTAAGTAAATCCAACAATGGAAATAATGCAGAATGCAGGCTCACCACAGTAATTTAAAAAGTCACAAACTTACCTTCCACGGGCTTACAAACTGTGTACGTGCATATCGAGTTAACATGTGGATTATAACTACTTGACCCCACTCTTCCACATCAACCAGCAAGTTACAGAGCTTTCGGTAGTTCTTGTGAATCAGATCTATTCTTTCTGGACACACTTCCTCAAATGCCATCACCACACTCCCAGCTACCAGCTAGAAAACAAAATATAAACCAGAAGGTCAGTATTCCCTCTACATTTCAACCACAAGTGAGAATCAGAATGTATACTAGCAATTCTCAGCAATTTCAAATTATTTCTATTCAGCAAAAACAAACAAAACAACAAGAAAAAATAAGCCCATAGAAATGGTATCTTATTTAAAAGAGAAGCTGGGTAAGATTATTAGAACAGAGAAAACACTTGCTGTTTCTATTACACACATAAATCTTAGCTCCCAGCCCTGAAGACACAGTGCAACGTAAGCACAATTTTCTTTTTTCTTACAGTTTTAGCTTCCAAATAAATTATCAGAGAACTCACAATTAACTCAGAAGAACAGGAAACAACAAGAAGTAAAACACAGTGATATGCCCAACAAGATCTTTTGGGATTCTCTTACCAACACTGGCCTGATCAAAGTAAAATGCTGGGGTAAGTTTCCTGGGCATGACTGGAATCCAAACTTCACTCTCAATATTTATTATCTCAATAAAAATTAACTGTCACAGGTAATTTTATATCTAGAGTTTCATGAACACACTCTCAAAATAAAAAATCAGCAATAGAATAGAGACATATATTAATACTTTTCCTCAAAGAACAAAAAATAATTTCTGCAGGTTGTTCAGCACTTCCTTACCAGTTACATAATTGCAGGAATGCATCATTTACACCTCACCATGCTCTCACACAATTTTTTGCCTTCATAAGAAATACCTTTCTATTTATAGACAAAGATCCTCATGCTTATTATGATTGTAAAATAGCTTTGTTTTTATGAGAAAATTAGATAGATTATCAACATTATAACACCTCAAGGATTACTGAAACCTTCTGCCAGTATATTTTCCTTTAAAATAAGGGGAGGAAACATATTGAAATTCCAAGTAAAATTCTGTCAGCAGGTTACTTTAACTGCGAGAAAGATCAAAAGCTGACCATGCCTTATAAGGACATATAATTGTGTGCCTGGGATTAGTGTTCTTTCTCTTCTAATTGCTTTAATTAAGATTTGTTTTGTGTCAGAGTACATGTTAAGTCAAATAACTAAAATGATGATACTTTATATGAAGCAGCTGATATGTATGCAGTTAGCATGCATGCAGTATAGCCTTCTGGCAGCAAATTAATGTCATATTCTATCTGAGCACCAGGGATCTGCATTTCAACCTCTATAATTTCCCCAATGACTTAAAGTAAGCAATTAAATAGAAGTGCAGTTTATTGAAATGGTACTTTTTGAGAAATATTAAATACAATTATATTCATATGTTACATTTTTCTCCCTGTATTTGGCTGACATGTGGTTTATTAGTATGCGCTCAACATTACAATTGAAAGAAAACAGCTCAGAATATGGTCTTGCTATTATGCTAAACAAGTCTCAGGCTCTGTGGGGATTTTATGAATTACCAATAAGAATAAACGTGAAGTTGCATTTATTGTTTCCAGCCTCATGCACATACTGGTACCTGCTGGTCCCAATAAGAATGCAACTCATTACAGGGAGCAAAATTTGATTATTTGATAGACCTAAATACACTTTACATCTAAAATAATTTACTTTTTTTTTTTGCTGTATCACAAAACAAAAACTCTTTTATATATGTTGTTGTACTAAACTTTCTTCTTAATAATGTGCTGCACCTATTCTGTAATTAAAAACTGAGGCGAGTTGATGCTTAGGTGGGGGTTCAAAGCTCAGCAGAAGGCAGTGATTAATCCCAGGCAAATCACTATCTGTTCTGAGTAGGTATTCATTTAGGCCAAAGAAGCTGAGAAGCTTTCCCACAGGAAAGGTGGGAAGTCTTTTTATCAGGATGCAGTTATCTGCATCTCTGAACTACAGTTAAGGCCAGCTTGCAGAGGACAGTGTGATAGACTTGAAGTTTTAGAAGAAAGAGACGATACTTTAAGATCACACAGAGAAACTTTTTATAGATCATTGTTTCATCTTGGGGACAAGAGAGATTGACATTGAGATCAGTTTATGACTATAACTATAGGTTAAAAATAACCTGTTAGGTTCATAGGTGAAGGACGTCATAGATGTTCAACAGTAATTCTAGAGTGATTACCCTTGTCTTTTACTACTAGTAGTACAGTACACATGATTTGCTGTATTTCTTTTTCATTTGGATATGATTTAGTTTGAAAACTGACATAAAATACGTGTAATACTAATTCAGATCATTTAAAACTAAGAATATGTCCTATAAACACTGCTGGCTTCTTAAAGAAGCCAAAATAAAGAGTCGAACTGGAATACAGATATTCTAAATAATTACTTATTTCAAATTACATCAGTCACCTACTCAAGTATACAATGAGAATGCTGTCACCTGTGAATGTTTAAAATATATTAGTAAAAAAATTGAACATATGCTATGAAATACAAGAGATGCACTGGATAAACAAGCATTTTATTCCTATGGCAAGTCCCTAGATTTACAAGTTAACACAGGAATTGCCATTCATCTTGACACTATTTAAGATCATGCCTCTCTCCCCATTATTGTATTTTCTAAAATTAGGCTTTTCATTTGAAAGTGGAAAAAAAAAGTAAGAATGTGACAGATTGAAAATGCACTGGTAACAAGAGGATTTCTCTAAGAAAATTTCCTAGTGCTTTCTTAATAAGAGATTATTTTCTAGTCAACACTGTTTCCCCTATAGTATGATCCTACTATATATCTAAACATCAGTGGAACAGCTAATAATCTTTGTTTATTAAATGCTCAACATTCCATAAAAGTATTTAAAATTAAAACAAAATGATTCAATCAGAATATAAAACCAAAAAATATCGGTTTCTAAAAAACAGTCAGTTAATTTCCATCTTGCTGTGTCAATAGTAGCTTTTTATATAAGGAGAAAATATAAATCACTCCAACAAAACTAGCAATGAGCTCATCAAATTCAAATGCTGCTTTCCATTTATGTATTTTTTATATTAAAGCAATAAACATGGTTCATTTGTCTTCCACTAGGTGCCACATTTTTCTGTGCTGTTGCTATGAACTTCAGCCATTAGCTGTGCTCCAAGGTAAACTATATGAACCATCAACAAAAGTGACACCCAATCTATGGAGTTCATATTTTCTCCAGATTATCTATGCTAGTTGACAAGCTGGTAATGAAAAAAATCACACTAAGCAAATGGTTCCTCTAATAACAATAAATTTTCTATAAAATTATGAAGGGTACAAAACGTTTCCTTGCATCTATTTTGTCATGAATTCTAATTAACGCTGCAAAAACCTGAGAGTGCTGGGTCATCACAAGAAATGCATCGAGGTTTGATTGATAATACTGTGCAAGTTGGCCCATGCTGCCAAGATTCCTCTCTCTTAAATTTATGGCCACCCCACCTGCCCTAATCATACAGCCCAAATGATATTCCCCTTCTTATTTCAATTTTCTGGAGGCAAGGAAAGTGGAAAAGATCAGTCATTTATCTTCTAATAGCTGGATAATAGATCTATCACAATAAAACATCTGCACAAACTCAGTAATTTTTTTTCCACAAAAGTGAAGCATTTACCAACATGAAATCAGTAAGTTAGGAAAACATTGTCTTACCCACGCATGTGGGTTCTAAACTGAAACACTGCATTATTAACTGAAGAATACTGTTGAAAAGAAGAGAGCCCAGCTTTCTTTACACATTATCCACAAATACACTGCTTTAGTTTAGGAGAGTAAGCGCTTCATCGCAAAGCCATCACCAATTCCTAGGATCAATTTTTAATCAAAGGAATCTCACTTTGAAAGAATCTGTACTTCATCAATCACACAGTCTGCAAAAGAAACCTCTTTCTTTTTGCATTTGTATAAGGTCTCTTCACCCCCAAAACAGAGTTAATACCAAGTTGCATGCTATAATTAAGAATAAATTATCATACCAGAACAGAACAAAAAATTCATTATAACAGAGGTATGTAAGCAAACAAACAAAATCCGATCAAAGCTACAGATGGAAACTAGCAATAAATTTGAACATTTTTAATATATTCATCATCTATACAACTACATCCAAACTACATTCTGCTATATACTTTGGGATACTTTAATTTGGACTGTGGAATGCAAGTCACAAGTTCTTTTTGCTTTACAGGTTTGGATAACAGACATGATTCCTCTTCCATGCCAACACGGATTTTATTTTTCTTTTAACTGCTCTAACTCAGATATCATTAATGAACTTGATTTTTATTGTTGTTGACACAATTGGAGTTGTAAAATACACAGGCTGTTAACTACAGTCCTTCGTAATATGCCAAAAGAAACTTAAGCAACAAATTTTGCCTTGAACCCTATGCGTCAAAGCTAGATTATCTGGTTGGTAAGTGAATAGAAAGAACAGAATTAGACTGAAGCAATAGAGAATCGATTAAAAAGAAAAGGAAACTAGTTTGTTCTAAAACACTCAATTATACTTTCACACATGACTGGCCATATTACTTTCAGAGAAAATCATTTTAGCATAAAATACACGCATGCTCTTATCTTCCCTTCTACATAAAATTGCATCAGCTGCTCAATCATCTAAAATCGCTAGAAAAACAAAAGGAGTAGGTATTCATGTTCTTGTATCTGCTTATCAAAATCTGAGGTACTTGTAAAGCAAGGGTAAAAACAAAACCAGGAGCTTTTAAGTCTCAATAATAAAAATACTTGTACTGTTTAAAATTTAAATACACTTGCATGAAATCACAGATTTGTTGATAGACTCTAATTCCCAGTTAGCTACCCCTGAGGGTATGTTAACAATGGTTTGCACTTGGTAATTTTGCGTTTTAGATTAACTGAGAGCTTGTGTTTTAAGATTGAGATTGAGACCTGAAAAAATAAAGACATCTTATACTGTCTGATAAAACGGCTTAATTTTATTGCGTTGGAATTCCCATTCAGATAATTTCTTTCTATTTCAAATGTAAAATGACTCTGACTAATTGAAATACATTGTGTCTTTTCTGTGCAACAAAAGCTGCATTAATAATGCACAACAGCATGTTCCCTCTGAAAAAACCTTCTGGTTTACAGAAATTTAGAGGCATCTATATTTATTAGCTATTCTACCTCTACTTTAACATAGAGATTATGCCAGTAACCTTCAAAAACCCTGCATGAGGTCAAGCAGCTACAGAAAATAAAGAGATTTTGAGTAAAAATTTACTTCCCATTAAGAGCAGTCTCAAATATCACCTGAATAATATTCAACTGTTATAAACATAGTTAATGTGATTAATTACGTTCTCCCTCCAAACATGTCTAAACCAAATGGATTTTAAAAAATAATCAAAAGTAACAGTGGATTTTTCTCAGATCCAGTTGTTAATATACAATATATTATGGCTTGTCTGAGGATTATCAGCTCTTAAGTACATAGAAATGCCAAAAGCAACGTGAAATTTCCATCAAGTGAAAAAAAAAGGTGGAGAACCACTGTCATGCTACAAATCCTGAAGCCACTAAAATTCTCCTGCTCTGGTAAAGACACTATTTAATGAATAAACTGATTTGCTGACATTAGGTTAGAACTACCAGGAGATGACAACTAATCTTCATGTAAGGGAACAGCTACTGTGTACTAAATGGAAGGAATCCAAAGATTAGTGTCAAGTAAACATTTGTGGTTCTAGTTCTACATTATCACCCTAGAAATTTCAGGCACGTTGACTGTCAAACAGGCAACAGAAGCTGCAAAAACCTGAGAAATACCATTAATCAAATACACTTCATAAGGCTATGATCAAAAGCTGTTATTTTACAGTTTTGTCCCATTTGTAGAATTCCTGTGGCAGCAAAAGGACTAGTTTTCTTAAGCAAGATGGCAAAATACTTTCTAAAAGCTTTTGTCTTTTTTACGTATGTTGAAGGAGCTTTCTCGTTTAGCCTAAGTGTATGAAGTTCAGCTTCCCTTAGAGAATAAAAAAAGGTGAGTCCAATTAACACAAACTTCCCAGGATGCAGCCTCATTAAGACCTAGAAAGTTGCCAGCCTAAGGCTACATATGTGCACACCTGTACTAAGGATCACCACCTATAAGCAGCTGCATCACCTCCAATTTTAAAGGCTGAAACTAGCTACAAGTGGCACTCTTGATTTCCCTACTGTGAGCAAATTGCTGTTTTCCAATTAGGGGCAAAGAATAACCTTATTCATACTGGAGTTATCTGCTAAGGAAACACTTGTGCACTATGCACTTTGTGTTAGTAAATGTGGAGGCTTTCTGGGAACATTCAGCAGTACGTGACAAAAGGTAACTACTTTAGATAAAGATTTGCCATGCTAAACTAGTCCCCCCGAAGTGACTGATCCACTTTAGACCACCACAAGCTGTGGAGTCTGGGACGAAAGAGCACACTTGGTTTTGATTTGAGATTAGAGAGTCCTGAAGAGAGATTTGTATGTTTTCTTTAGAAATAATTATTCTTCGCATCCCTTCCCTAAAGAGTAAGATCTCTGAAGCTGAGATGTCTCAGCCCAGACTGGAATCAGGTCTTGCTAGGGAATAGTTGCAGGAAAAAGTTGCAGCAGGTAAGCACGTTACGTCTCCAAACAGGTTCAGAAGACCTGATTCTAGTCCATCATTCTTAACTTTTCGAATGTGCCAACAAAACAACATAGCTGATATCAGCTGACTATTGCTTCAGCTGATATCTTCATAAATATGGTGTCACAGAGGCACCAGAACTGTGGCACATAGTAGGAAGTGAGCATTTATCTCCTTGTAAGTAATTCAAAATGCCAAGGAGATAGAAGATTCAAACCTACCCTGTACTTTTTACCTCTAACATTTTGTTAAACTAAATGTGTAAATGACTAGTCATGGGATAACCTGCCATTTACCGTATGGAAGAAGGACTAGGAAACAGAGCAAAAACTCAGGGATTTTTTTTTTTTTTTTTTTTTAAGCCCTTTATTCCTTCACAGGTATTGAAAGTCTAATCTCACATTTACAGATTGCATGCACACCAAGAGCATGAACCACAAAAAGAAAAATACATAAAGAACCACTGCAGGGGCAACTTCACACAAGCACAAAGGCCTCTGTTAGGTCAAGCACAGATGCAGTCAGGAGACCTAACTAACTGATTTACCGTCTGCTGAGCCATTAAGCTCTAACACACCGCCTTCAGTAACCCTTCAGCAGAAGCTGCAAGATGTCTTTTAGTGAACAGCACCATTTATGTTCTGAACACCTTGACTCTGCTAGAACAATGGAGGATACAGTCATCTGTGTTACAAAAACACTTGGCAAATAGGGGACAAAGCAACACACTACATGGTACCTAGCAATACTTTCATTTAGTCAAACAGGATTACATTCACTACAGTAGAGTAAGGTGAACAAGAAGAACAAGAGAATGTTTTAATTTACAACTCTGGTTTCTCTTTGAAATTTAACTTCGGATCCTTGCTCAGTTACCTTTCCAGTTTACAAATGGGAAACTTATTTGCAAAATAAAACAAAATAAAGGATGTGACCATTGTGAGACCTCCAGGAGCTCATACAGAAAACCTGTACCTATCTAGGTCAGGTAAAATATAACAGGAGTCTTAAATTTACAGAGATTATGCCAGAACATCTCTTATTTACCAGATTGGAAGCTGAGATATTTGCAAGAACAAACAACTGCACAGCAGTATAATTTTTTAATAACTACACATACTGCAAGATAGATGGATGTCAATAGATATACTGTGCATTGTACAGAAGTATTTTTATAGGATTACAACCTAATTGAAATTATCAAGCTCATTTCCCAACAAAAAAGTGCATGTGAGAACTTATATGTAAACACTTGTACACTGATACATATTATTACGTAACTTTAATTTTCAAAATAAAGTTTAAAGAAGCACACATAAAAAACATGCTAACAAAAACATTAATTAACAGACTCATGATGCAAGTAAAATTACATCTTATTAAAGGAGATGATCACTATTAGAGTCGTACTGTAATGCATAAATACACAGTTATACTTCTATCTAAAAACATATTAAACCACATCAGCAAAGGTTAGGAAAGTGTATTACATACTGATGAATGACAGCGTCAGGAATAAACTCTTAAAATATATGCATGTGTAATAGTAAACTGTTTCTTACCGTACTTCTGTCCTTCAAAAGCTTTTCTATCACTTCAATCAACATTTCCTTTTGCTCCGGGTCAAGGCTAGAAGAAAAAATAAAATTATTTTTACTTATTTGGTCACACATATCCAAAATTAAAACAGGTTTGTTTTTCTGAACTTTAGACATGAACTAGGAACTAAGAGCATTGAAGAAACCATTTCCAGAAAAATCAAGTATTTCAAAGAACCCACTGTAAAAGAACTTGACGGAAAATAAGGAGTGTAAAATTAAATTATAAATATTATTTCATCTTATATCATTTCTGTTTGTTCTATAAGAAACTTATAAGTTAAACTCATTAAAAAATTAGGATGTAAGAAACATTAAGACAGGCCAACCCACATCATCTGAACTTCAGATGTTAAGCCACAAGGACCTCACTGCTTTTGCAGAAGTGAATATCAGCATGAATTAACTTCAGCAGTGTATGAACACCAGTACAAAGAAGAACCATACTTTTATTATCTATCAATATAAAGCTTCAAGTAAGACACTTTGTTAACTGCTAATTTTAGTTAGAAGTATTGGAACTCAAAAATCTGGACATTGTATTTAAGTATACCTATAAAAAGTTAGTGTGCAAGCTGATGAAAAATAGACGGCCTGAAGTCCTATATAAATAGCAAAAGCAGAGGAAAAACAAAAGTTGCAAGCAACAACCTTTGTAGCATTCTTTTCACATTACAAGAGCAGAGAAAAAATTGCCAGAGACATTCACTATTGTCAAACTTGCTTCTTAGATAGGTATGGACCAACTTTTCACTCCAGCTGCATCCTCATCATGAATCCACACAGCATGGAAGAATTCAAAGCCAAGTCAGAGGAAAACAGAGAAATTGCATACAAAGCGCAAATTGCATACAGATTTGTAGTTCTATGCCTTTGAAAAGTCATTTCAATATGGATACAATTACAGGTAAGTGAGAGAGTATTTGGTCATTAGTGTACACTTCAGTTTTAATGCTGAGTGATGGGCTGTCCTAGTGCACAGTCCACCTAGTTCACAGGTGCACACTCACAAAGTATCTAGCTGAGTACTACTTCACTAAGGCTCTAATACCTAGCAATACTACAACATGCAAAATGGATAACAAAACTTTGTTAGAAGCCACCATCATCACATGAAACAAAACAGCACATTGTTCTGTAAGTACTTTTATGATCACTTTTCAATCCAACTTCTATTTTTGACTAAAAAGTTTTACTGGATCTTCTGCCAAGGACCAAAACCTTCAGAGGAAAAGCCAAAAGTCTTTCAAATACATCTTATTTCAACTTTCAAAGTTGGCAGAAAATTTAGAGAGGAAGGTGAACCAGATTTTTTATGTGATCAAGAAAATCTTCTGTAAGGACTCTGATAACTGAATTTACATTCCTCCCCCTCCACTGTCCTGATGTTTTAGACAAGGAAAAAACCATTTGCGGAGTGAAAATAAAAGAATAGGCCAAAGAGCTCTGTGATTTGCTCCCATTATGGCATCTGCTACTACTAGAATGGAATCTACTAACACTAGCAAAGCAACTTTTAAGCAATCCTTCTCCAAACCTCGCTACAAGTACAATTTTCAATGGTTAGAAGTTACTAACAACTTTAAAATGCATTCTTAAGTGAAATAAGCAAAAGGTCTGACATATTCAGGGATAAAATTACTTCAACATAGCTGGCAATGTTGACTGTATTGGACACAAACTTTACTGTTCACAGTATGTCTGAAATCCTTTCTGTTTGATATGTAAGTTTCCTGTTGTTAGGATTGATTGAATCACTAATAAACAAGCTCTTCTAGGGCAGACATGCAAACCAACACCATGACACTAAATACAAGGAAGACTGGAGTATTGAACCTGCATCCAGAAGCCTGACTGGAGTACTAACTGAAACACAGAACTACCAAACAGGTAGAGAAGCTGGGAAAACCAAAAAGTAAATGGAGTATACAGACAGTATTAGAATAAACTGTTGCTACTGAACTGGTTGCAGAAGATGGAGTAGTCAGATGTAGGAGAGTATATTAACTGTTGACTGGCCTTAACATCAAAAATCCATTCCCTTCAGAATTCTGATTCTCATCAACTTAAAAATAAGTGTTCTGAAATTACTTGTTGCTGTAGACCAGTAGCAGCCTTGTCACCAGTGCGTGATCAGTACTGCTGAATTGTGTAGCTACCAGTCATGAACCTTGTTGAAACATCTGCCAAGACAGCCTATTAACTACTACCTACTCTTACTTGCAGGCAAGCCAACCAGACCTGTCTATGGACAGGTTAGTTTGATAGCCTTTTCACCAGTTTCCAATACTGCTGCTTCTTCAAGTGACCACAAATAATATACTTTCCCCTTCGTCCCACAGTAAACCAGATATGGCATTCGTACAAGTGAGTCTTGAAAATGTGAAAATAGAAGTTAACATGCTTTTTTAAGTAGCTCCCAAATCCTACTACAAAGGACACAATTCTTAATTCCTACTCCACTCAAGTGGATTACTTCAAAAAATCATGAAGTTTACTCTAGTCCAGGTAAGGAGAAATTTGCAGCTACAGCACTTTGAAATCTCGCATGATGATATCTAGGATGTTTGCATGAAGTGAAAACTTGTGAAAGATGTAAAGGCCCTCTAAACCATTAAGGAAGCCTTTAGAGAAGATTAGTTTCATTAGTTTTCCTTTGTTATGTAAGCTAGACGTCCATTTTACTACTACTACTAGGAATTCATGGAAAGAGAAGGGGGTGAGGCCAGCTTCTCCAGATTGTGCTGTTGTGTTTTTTACCATATGCTCTATCTTTTACCATAAAAATTGCCTTTTTATTGTATTTGCAAGAATTATTTCCATATCTTACCACAGACATCATATAAACATAGAATAACATAAAAACCAGAGATAGGAAAATATGCAAGTTATATTTGAAGATGCAGTCATATCTGAAGACTAGATGAAAGACAGATAGAAGTTCTTGTTTAATCACTGGATTTCAGCATTTTCCAGTTTTGCACCAGTTACCAATAAGTTCTTCAATCGACTAGTAAATTAAACTTTGCTGTCACAAAGAGAAGAAATGGAAGCATCAATTTTAGTTAAAATTCCATTAAATAGCCTGTGGTCTAGATGCTGCTGTGCCTTGCTGCCACTAGGAGACCATTTTCTCCTGCCGAACTCCTCCAAAGAGTTTTGACACTATAAGGAAAAAAAAGTTAGAAAGTACATTCTACGTATAAAGAATTATTCAGGCCAAAAAGTCTTTTGTGTGCTGGAACTAGATGCTGAGAAAGAAAAAATACACTACTCAAACAGCAGGAATGCTGTGGAAAAGCGATCAGTTGTAATGGTGCTGAAATGAACATACCATAAGTAAGACAGGATCTCCAGAGCACCTTTCAGACTTAGGGATATTACTAGATATAGGGCTACAAGACTTACTGTGCAATGCCAGACAGAGAGGTTTAGGGATCATACAACACTTACTATGGGATGTTTACTGGAGAAATTAAAAGGTAGAGAAATGGAGTGATCTAAACGATCTTGGGAGGACGAGCAGGAAAATAGAGGGAGAGGTGCATAAAAGGAGCCAGTTGTATGCAAATACTTTGCTGCTTAGTACACTTATCTATCCATGCTGTGCACCTGATGACTAAAGAGGCAGTCTCTATTCTCTCTTGTCTACCAAACGGCCAAGGGTATCCAGGCCAAAATACTGGAGAGACTCTAAAGTCTGAAGGTTTATTGAGATACTCATTTGTGTGTCTCAATCTCTCTGATTCTCTCCCCACTTCCCCTCTACCTAACACAAGAGAAGTGGAGATGAGGGCATAATCTTAGTGTCTAAATCCAGCTAGTGTTCAAGTGAAGGGTTGGGCATGCGTGCATCTGACTTAGCAGGTCTGTAGCAGGAAGTACAGTGGGTTTGCAAGCATTGTGTGTTTGTGTGTGCCAGTGACTGGGAGACTGGGAATCAAAAATCAGTTACTGGAAACACTGAGCATCTAGGATTATTACTGGGGATCCATACTGTACACATCTAGGCATACTAATGGGCCTGTATCCTGATCAGCCAAAGAGTGCAACAGAATAAGGCTGCTGGTGCTGGTACTGTCTGCATGCCTGCTGGTTTCTGTCTCTGCTGATCTAGACGGTTGTGTGCATGTGCCCATTAGGAACACATGCTCAGCCTTGTGATGGGGAGGTTTGAAGGGGCATGGAATTGCAGCAGCCTCAGGTTACCTGGTTCAGAACCTCTAACACCTGTCAAACTCAACTTTTTGGCATAGATGAAATAAAAGTGAAGTAAGTAGTAGAAGAAATGCCTGACGATGTTTTGCAAAGGTACAGGTTCTGTTGCCCCCATCTCTGCAAACCAGTACCCACTTTATAAGAACTCTTTCACAACAAGAATTTCTGAAGAAGGAAGAGGAAGATCTGAAAGGCTTGGACTTGCACAGACAAAATTTCCAGAAGTTGCCATTCTTTTGTCACATGTACTGCAGACTACCTTCTGGCAAATGCCTTCAGGATAAAGGATAGAGACTTGAACAGAGAAATCTTAGATTCTAAGAATACCCACCAAAACAGTTGTTACATAGATGAAAAAACCAGGTATGTTAAAAACCAAAAGATAGTGCATCAGTTTCTTTTTGTATCTATAGTTATCCTGTTAGTCTAGCAAGCAATAGAATTGCTCGAATTCCAACCAAAACAGCACTTACAGAATGTCTACACACACCCTATGCTTTTGAAGAAATGGATCCGAGACATGACAAACTCATAGTAGTCTTTAAAAATGTAGCCCACAACTATCTTAAAATTGCTTCTCAGTATTTGCCAGAATCACTTACCTGTACAGTTTTTGGATTGCATGGGCTGCATTCTTTCTCACATAAGGAGATAAATCAGAAGAGGCTTCCTTAATAGCAAGCATCATAATAGGAACAATAATTGGGACACGTATACTGGATAAAACTCTTAAAGCACTTGCACGGATTAACTGATTAGGATCCTAAAGAGCAGGAGTGAAGAGGAGAAATAAAATAAGACAGTGCAGAAACGAATCATTAAATTCACTGCTGTGTTTACACTAATTAGTGACCACACATTAAAACATATAAATCTATCTAAGTCAGCCTTGCAAGAGAAGGCCACGCTAACAAGAAAATGCACCACACTTCACACAAAGAAACTCCCAAAACAAACAAAAAAAGAAACACAAATTAAGAAAGAAAACATTAACACATTATGAAAATCTGAAAATTTTACAAAGGAAAACTTTAATGTAATGCACTTTCCCAAACAAAATATGGGAATTAGGGATGAAAAAGACTAATATTTTATTTAATAATCTGATACATTTGCTGCAATCCAAGTGGAATTCAGATATTCTGAAAGACACGTTAGATTAATTTTATTACTTATATTTAAGAAACATCAAATGAAAATGTTGTTCTCAGTTGTGACATTCTCATTCAAGTTCTTGACAACAAATCTATTTTATGCTTTACTGCAGGATATAAACTGAAGCCAGTAACAAAACAAATATTTAAAGAACATGTCAAAATATTAGGCTGAATGTTTTGAGACTTTTTTCTGTTTCTTATCCTCTCTTCTTCTGCCCCAGTTCTTCGTCATTTTTTACTAGGGTTAGCTTGGAGAGCCAACACATCTGTATTTGGAGGAACCGTTATGTAAATTTCATCCATTAATCATGGTCTTGGGACACAAGGGAAAAATGTTGCTTAATCAAGTACTAAATCCTCCAAAATTTAGCAAAGTGAAATTGCAGCATCATTAAGTCATTGTACTGTCCAGTGTCTTGCCAGACGGTAACTTCACAAAGACCGTTTGTCCCAAGGACTGAGAGTTGGCAACACAGATTTTCAGACTGGCATTACTGAATTATCAGTTCATCTAAGCTCTCAAAATTTCTGCATCTTAGCAGCTTCTGAGTAGTAAGTATCTAGATGGCGAAAGCCCTTAATTTGACAGCGTTTGGAAAAATACCCTGTTCTTACCAGAGTCTACAAAGCTCATCTGCAGTTTAAAATAAACTCGTAAGTTTAAAATAAAAAGTTCTTTCCATAGAGGGAAGAAAAAATAGATCTCCTCACATAAAGTCAAATTATAATCATTACAAACTGAGAAAACATTACAAAAAGTGAACAGAGATCTATCTTTCACAGCAGGCTTAGTGATATCCTTAGTTGCTGACAATCTCCACTAACTTGGTGTCTAAACTCTTGCCACATCACCAGTTACTTTTTTGCTATTCAGCCACAACATTTGAGTTATCGCTTCTTCTTTTGTTCTCATTACCCAGAGCTTTTAAAAGCATTATGCCATGAGAAGTGTTCACTGTATACATGTATCATTAAAAACACAGGATACAAAGTAATTTGTAGTCTAGCTTTTCATGGCAGTCATAGATAGTAAAGATAGTACATATGACATTGCAATGAAAGTTGAAAGGAAGGGAGCAGGAAACTAGTCGGTGTGGGATCCTCCTACAGCTGTGTAACTGGTGCTCTGATTGCAACATTATCCAACAAGATGCAAGGTGTGGGTTAAGTGACATGACAGCAATGAGCCTAGAGTACAAGAAGGATATAAGGAAAAGCAAAATCCTTCTCTTATTATAAAAACTGGTCAAATTTTAGAACAGAGACTTAATAAAACTTTCTTTTCTCCACAGTTGCACTTCAAAGGAAGTCCTAAACTTTGCTCTCTAACCCCATTTCTCATTGTTATCTGATTTGAAACAAGAGTACAAAATGCTATTTTTTCAGTGCTTATAATGAAAAAGTACCATGTGCAACGCATTGAATATTTTAATTTAGGTACTACTGTCTTCCAATTCTCTGTGGCACACGAAGCTCTTTCACATAAACTAAAAGAAGACATGGTAATAACAAAGCTTCATGATAATAACAGGATCTTTTTACTACACACATAAATTACATTGGAATGAGAAAAGTAATTACAGAAATTAAATGTTTGGCATGTGTATTTGAGAGCACCATTCTGCTGTTTTTCTTTAGTGAAGTAACTTTACATCTTTCAGGCTCACTTAGCTGCTTGACAAGGTTTGAAGCAGCACAAAAAACTTGGTCAATCATTGTCGTGGTTTTGCTAG
>WBMZ01007701.1:0-25951 GCA_013400975.1 Atrichornis clamosus
TGCCTTTCAAACTAAGACACTTCCATGAAAAACACAGTCCCCCCCTTCTTGGAAGATCTCTGCATTATATCCTGAGAAATACGGACTCCGATCTAAAACTGAGACTCCAGCCCTAAAATGTCTTATTACTTTTTGTAATTTCTACACTTGAACTGTTATCATGTAAACCAAAAATTAGAAAAACAATAATGGTGCAGGTTTCCCCACTCCCATTATTTTCTCTGAATAGTAGCAGCAACATATCCCCCAGCCACTATTAGGAATCACACTACAGTTCATGCACTTATGCTACTGCAAAATGATCTCGCATAATGAACCACGTACAGTGTAATTGATGGAAGCCATATAACTCATGCAAACAAATGGATGCCTAACAAATAAACATTTCCAAAATGAACAAGCACTATTTGTGTGTTCAGCTGAGATATGAGCTGCATCTGCTGCAGGTGACAGACAAAAAGTGACAGAGACTGACAAAGTAAAATGAAAACCTAAATATTTACTAATTTAATCAGTTCTCCTTCTTCACGTCTGCGGGACTGTACTTTCTCGCAGTCTTAATTTTAGACCTAAATCTTAATTCCCGTCCTAAGGTTTTGTGGGATCTAGTATACAGGCATCAGAATTGCTCCAAAGATAAGGTTATATATAAAGATTTACACTGGCTGATGTATAATTACTGAATTCAATTTTCAAATTTGGCATCAGGGAAAAATGGATTTATTAAATAATGGCTTCAGTTGAAGATTTAGAAACTCTTACAAAATAGACGTTTAAAGATGCCCATTGCAATTCAGCCACGTTTTTCTTATATTTCTTTGGGTTTTGCTATCTTAAATCACATATGCTGTGCACACATCACATTTCACCCAGTATCTCATCTTTACAATCTTTCAGACACAGGGCGGGTATTGGGACTTGAAACGAAGACCTTTAAAAGTTATTTCTATCATTTTTTGCAACTGGATTTAGCCTGGCAGAGAAAACCAATAGATGTGAGGGCTGTCATCAGCACCATGCTCTGCTATGCATCAAGGTGAGAAAGAGACCTTTGTGCACAATGTAGTTTATGGACATTGCATTTCACTTAATGAAAGGGAGTAAAATACAGATGCTGTTTCCAAATAGCAGGGTCTCCTCTTGCTTTCCTTTCAAGTATGTTGTCAGTGTAAATGGACACAAGCAAATCCCAACCCCAAGTGGACCATGCCTTAGTTAGGAAAAAAAGTTAGGCTCTTAATTTGTTTTAACGTCATAGGTGTAAAAGGCTTGACAAGACGAAGCCACTTGCAGAAAGCACAAACTAAGACTGGATCCCAGCTCCTTACTCCTCTGAAAACAACAGCTGCTTTGGTTCTCCTAAGATTTTCTCTCAGGTTAGCTGCTGTCTTTCCTTGCCAGGAGAAAATACTGCTGGGATGTCTGTAGGCTAACAGCAGAAAGTGCTGTGGGAACCTGGCTCAGGTGCACATAAGCAAACAGCTGTGGTGCTCTCAGAAGTCACCTATCCCTGGCTGCCTGCTCCCAAGTCGGTCTGCTTGCCATAGCTGCTGGCAGAAGAACTTGCCTGGTCTTTAGCTGCTGCCATACACAGCAGCAGCCCAAAGCCACCTTTACCACCAGCTTCAGTTGGCTTTTTGGGCTGTCAGCTGCAGTGAAAGGACAGTAAATAGCAAGTAAATAGGCCACGTCTCCAGTTTTTTGGTTCCAGAGTGAGCAATACCCAACAGAAGAGTATGGTAGGCACCAGGGGGCGGCTGTAATAGCTATAATATCTGCCAAACACTGAACACCAATGCTGTCAGAAACACTATGTTAGCCACATTGAAACAAAAGCTCAAAGTGTCATCTGAGGTCTTGGCTGCAAGGGAGAGCTCCAGCAGTCACGTCAGTGGGAATGCAAATACAGAGTTCAGCAGAATGAATCCCAGCATGAACACCATTATCCCCACATCAGAAAAGGGGCCTTACGGGCAGAGGGCTGGGGTATTGCAAATGCTTTCCCAAATAATGTCAACTAACCTGAAATAGGCTCCTCTAATAGCCAAAAAATAGCACCCTGTACAAGGATTATACCTGTAAACCTTATCAGCTCAAATCTACCTCTGCAGTCATATTAGAAGGATGTTCCCGTACAGGCAGAGTCTAAGGAAGGGATAAGGCACACACCAGGAGGACCTGCTGGTTATGCAGGGTCAAGGGGAGAAGGGCTGAAGCACAGCTTGAGAGGAAAGCTGGGGGGGCAGGTCTGACATACCAGTGTTTAGGAGTGTGAGGGAAGATAAAATGCCCTTCAGGAGGAGGTTCTTGGGGATTATAGCTCTACACCCTTGAGCACATTGCTGTACAGCAGTCATGGTAATAATTAATAACAAGGAAATGATTCTCGCCCTGTTCTGGTCACCTTATTAAAGTGAGGATATTGTGGAAATGGAAAAATCCCAGCAGGACAGCACCTGGGATGATAGATGGATGGGATGCATTTTTAACAGAGCTCTCTACATTTCAGGAAACATATTTCTGAAGGGAGAGTGGCTGCAAAGCTTTTATCCTTGCCTACGCTGCTGCTACCAGCTGCTTTCAGAGAAAGGACAAGACGAGGCGAGGTGGACCCTTGATCTGACTGACTGGTGGCCAATTATGTTGTGATCTGTGGTCCTAAAATGCTTGGTTAAACCAGCAACCCTGTCTTATATTTTTGTTGCCATTCTCCTTTGCCCTTTGGGCTCTTGCTAAGTTGCAGAAGCTGTACTTTTGTAATGGCCAGAGTCGGCACACAAAATCTAGAAAGAGATGCTGTTTGCCCGGAAGGACTCCTAAAATCCAGTTTTCAAGTGTTAGGCCAACCTGTAGTTTCTGCTTAATAAAGGATGCTCTTAAGTAGTCCCAATGCACAAGAAGTCAAAACAAGCTTTGGGTGGATATTGTGCGATGGCCAAGCTGACTTGGACATAGTGGATTCTGACTTACACAAACGCACAGAAGGGAACATATTTTGGCAAAGCTGCACTAGGCTTTCAGCCACAAGCAATCCCCCCACAGGGGCTCTGCAAAGCCCAGAGGTCACCTCCCTTGCATGAAAGCAAACAAGGAACCCAGCAAAGAAAAATTTCCATAAGATCTTTCAGGGTTTTTTGCTCTGCCCCTGCAAATTCAGTCCCAGACTGCAGCTTCTCTTGCCAAGGCTTTTAGGTGACATGGTGGGCAAACAGAATGGGCCATTCACCTTGCTCTCACTGAGACACAAAGAACAGACCTTTTCCAGGGGTCTCTGTTACAGTTTAAAGGGGTCACAAGGAAAAGAAAGAAACAAAAGAAAACCTCAGCCCTCCAAAACAATTGAACAAATATTTCCCCGGTTAATAAATAACAGGCTCGGCTGGGGAATTGTAATTGTGTGTATAATGCATCTCAGATCTACAATATAATTACACTCTGGAAACCATTGACTAATAAAAGGCACCAGCCAGGGGAAAGGATGCCTTCTTGCCATGGGTTGACAGGCAAGCAACAAACACAGTGCACTTTTTCACCTTCTATTCAATAAAACCAGGGTATTAAATATGCAGGCAGAGCACCTCCATTAAGCAATTCACTTCCTTCCTTTTCTTTCTCTTTTTTTTTTCCTCTTCTCCTCCTTTTGTTTCCATCAAGACAGGGAAGGTTAAAAAAAAAAAAAAAAAGCTATATATGAAACCCCTGGCTATACGTGAGCTGTACTTTAATGAGCCTGCATCTTGGTCCCTCTGCTATACTAAGTAAACATGTTTCTCCCCCTGCAAAGAAAGGCTTTGCTTGCCTGGGCCGAAGGGAAAAGAGCTTAGGGAATACTAGGAGGCTTTTTCTCTGCCCACACCCCTTCCTCCATTCCCACTAAAATAAAACCCTTCCTTGTATTACAGAATAAATGCTCATTCACAAAATTAGGGCAAAATTAACTATTTCCATATCACTCACAATGCATTTGAACCTTTATAGGAAATCAGAGAGCAGAGGACTCACCCAAAAATCATATTCCAGTTTCTAAAACTTGTGGAATGTCACCTGGATTTAAACAAAACAGCCATCTCCTTTTCTCCAGCATGCTTTGACCTGAAGCACTCAAGTCAGTGCAAAGCTCCAGCTACTCTGCCAGCGACGCTGCCAGTGACTCTCTCAGCCTCTCAGACTCTCTTATGATTTCAACCCTGGATGGAGAACTGAAAAGCAAGAGTGTTACATGACTAGGTAACAGGACTACTACAAGACTATTGCATGACTATTTTGAGGCTCTGGGAAACATCTGGCGTGGTGCTTTGCTATAGGACCCCCATCATGATGCAGAAGGGTAACAGGTTCAATGTACAACATAAGTCCCTTTTCCACACTTCACTGCATCACTGAGCAGGACTGAAGGACTGGAGCATGCCCGTGCCTTTGCCTCCTCTGCCTGGAAGCTGAACACTCAGCTGCTGCTGCTGCCATGTCTTTGCGAGGAAGGAGGAGGCGGTGTCAGCCGTCACACTTCCAGCTGCCCGGGCACACAGGAAAGAGAGCACTAATACGAATCCTTGCTTTCTTTGTCCCTGACCTACCCGTCACAAGCCCCTGCATAATGACCACTTGGGTCGGAGATGGGTGAGCACTGGCTGCTTCAGCATCCTCATGGATTCCCTCAGCTTGTGACTGTGGTGAGACATCTGTAGGTTTTTGTTTCTCAACTCCTGGGGAAGGAAGCAGCAGAGACATGCTTCTCACAGACTGAGGAGTCAGGTATTAAACTAGAAACCTGCATCCACGTGCACCGAGTGGGTGAGCTGCTAATTGAGAAACCCCACCGCTGATTAGCAAGCACTTGTGGTTTCAGACGCTTCCAGCCGATGCACCTCATTTCCCAGCCGTGCATGCAGGAGTGCGAGTCCAGTAATGACCCCGCTGAGTTCCCCGGGATGTGGAGCCTGGCCTTGAAACACGCAAGGGAGAGCAATTGAGCTGCGCTCGCTGTCACTGCCTCCCTCCCGGGGCCTGGGGAGGGAGCGGGGAGAGAGGAGTTGAGTTGGGAATGTTTCCTGACTCAGCAGCGGTGCGTTCATTCGCGGAGGCGCTGCCGCTGCCACTGCTAATAGGTTGTGGTAATGGAGAAGCGTCTCGCAGGCAGGACGGTGGGAGGCTGATCAGCTCCAGCAGAAGTGAGGTCAGTGGTAATGAGCGACAGCGATGAGGAATGCAAATTGCAGGAGGATTTATGGAGCAGTTTCTGCTCAGCGAGCAGATTCCAAATAAGTGGACTGTTAATAAGGCAGACAAGCTCTTCAGCAGTGCCAGCTGTTGGAGGGGGACAGGCAAGTTTTTTGACTGGCATCCACACCAGACCAGTTGCAAGGGTGCAGCACAAACACTGTTGCACACATGCTCCCTCATCACACACACACAGGGGGAGCACATGTGGTATGCTGAAAGAAAGCAGGGATGGGTGGCAGAAGATTTCTTACCAGTGCACAAGGGAAAGCCAAAAAAGAGCACAACTTAGCAGGCTCAAGACCCAAGCAAAACCATTTTTATATTCTCTTCTTCTTTCAGTCCTTTCCTTCTTAGAGTACACTATGGTGTTAGATGGGTATCTCTCACTAGCCCCCCAGAGATGAAGTGACTCAAAGGCACACACAGAAAATCCCAGTAGAGCTGGGAGGGGCAAGCATACTTTGCCTACCTCTTCCCTGCTCAGACTCAAGTCTCTCATGATTATTGCTGCTGTGAATTACAAATGGGAGGTGTCACAGACTCTGCTGAGGAATGTCACTCTCAGGAGAGTCTGCAGGATGTTGGTGACATACCAGAAATCCCTTTTCTTTTAGTATTATTCCATTTAAAAGCTGTAGGATTTTGTCAAAATAAACCTCAGCATCAGGGGAATAGCCAGTTTCTCAGCCACTCTCAGCTGCTTGGTGTGGTGACACACCTGAACCTGCAAAGCTGCCCTTCCCAACACTGGCCTTGAAACTTTCCTCCAAGTAATCTGCCTACCAGAAAGTTGTTAGAAACTAGTCTTCAGGTTAAGGAGGCCTCACAGATGAGCTGCCACTGAGCCCTTGTTCTTGGTAAGAGCAAGTCTACCCCAAGAGGAGGTGAGCTGTGAAGCCCCACTCCAAGTGCTTGTTGTAAATCCTGAGCTGGGGCTGCCCCCCCAGACTGGGCTGGGAAGGTCCTGCCTTAAGAGAGAGGTGGTGGGAACAGTCTATTCTGGAGAGACCATCCTCAAGACAGACAAATGGTAATGGATCCTCTCTATCACTGGACAAAGCAGAGCAAGTTCCCAGGCTAAGGGGCCTCCCCTCCCATCCATGTTCTTAGCCAGCACACAGGGCTGCCACAAACATCGGGTGACATGGACATGGCAAGGGAGAATGGGTGACATGGACAGGGGATCCTGGATCCTGGATCCTGCGGCAGTCACTGCACAGACTGTGTTGTTTGCAGGACCCCAGCAGCGGTGTGTGCTCCTGGCAGCACTAGATCTCCTGGCAACAACTGGGCACATCCTTCTGGAGCAGCAGAGGGTCATGGCAGTGCACATCTGCATCTTGGCTGCACTACAACAGGGAGTGAGAGACAGAAACCAAATGAGTTCGTTTCATCCTGAACACGTGAGGCTTGACAAGTCTATTAAAGGGCTGTAGCCTAGTGTCTCAATATGAAAAATTAGTGCTGTCCTTTAAAAGTACTGGAGACAGTGTGTCGCTTAAGGAAGGAATGTCTTGAGGATATGGTCTTTTCTTAATAGGCCCTACATCATCAGGGACATACATACATCAGGAGCGAGCCAAGGAGATTTGGACCTGGAAGCTAGTACTGCTCAAGTCTGACATCTTTAGGATACTCTGGTTTGCCCATCTCTTTCTGCTTGAATGAGAAGAAGGTGCAGTAGCCAGGGACCAAGTGGGCCAAAGAAGGATTTTGCTTGGTTTTTGCAGTGTCTCAATGAAAAACCCAGTAAGAAAAACAATAGGTTGGATTCAAACAGAAACAAAACTGCATAAAGGTTTTCAGCAAAATAAAAGTAAACCACAACCATTTCATCTTGTGCCAAACCCAAATTGGGTCAATTCAAGCATACTGTTTTATTTCTTCTCTGAGCTATTCAAACTGCTGTCTAATCTTTTCTTTGTAATGTAGAAGATCAGTGTTAATGCCATTTCAAAAAACAAAGATATTTCTGTGAAAAGAATGTCAAAAATAAATATTTGAGTGTATCAAAAATTAAATACTACAATCAAATCCAAGATGTTTTGACATTTGCAAGAATTCTTATTTCTCTTTTCCTCCTGGGTTTTTTTGGGGGATGTCGTGGTTCAGATTTTTTGCTATAACTCTTTAACAGACTTGGACTAAGCATATCCACAATTTTGGCTCTCCACTTCTCACTCTCTCCCTTCTCCAGAACCTGCCTCACCTCTTTTAGTGCTTGTTTAAGGGGTTTTGTTATCTCTGCCAGGTTGAACCTTCTCATGGCTCTGGGAACTGATCCAGTGTAAAGATAAGAATAAAGGTGTGTTTCACTGTGTCTCATCCCCAGTATTTGGGAAGGACCACAGGAACTCAAATGTCTCTGTGCCATCTAGCACTTTGCTAACTTTGCTATGACCATGGGCAAACAAGCACATCAGCTACATGCAAGAAAATGATCAATGGAAAGGTAGAGATGACTCCTACTAAGTTGTGCATCTTTACTGGAGAAATGCCCAAGACTCATGGGCAAAAAAACCTGGCTGTCTCTGCTGAAGCACAGTAAAGCCCTATCAAGAAAGTTATGGCTATGAAGGGGTGAAGGGCAGCAGCATCTCTTGCAGTAAGAGACAGCTGCAGTGGTCAGCACCCTCAGACATCAGACCATCACATCTCAGGGATGTTCAAACAAAGATTAACTCCGTGCATTTTTCTGACCTCTATTCTTATAATTAAAGTGAAAAAATTTCTCCTGCCAGTTACCTCTCTAGGAGTGTTGCCTTCCAGACAGGCAAAGGAAAGAATACACATGTGACAGCTGGAAAAGAAACCAAAGCGCTTTGCCTCACAAAAGAAAATACAAATGAGCAATCTGAGTGCCATCAAACCTGCTGTGAGACAGAAAGAGAGAGAGAGAGATAGGATCAAATCCCTTGTTAGACCTTAAGCTCTCTGGAATTAGGCCACTTTAAGAAGTAAAAGGACTAGAGTTTAAAGGATTCTGAGAATTTCCCATTTCTTGAGATAACTGTGACCTTTACAAAGAAAACTACAAAGAACGCAGAGCATAAAGGAATGAGACTTCTGTGTCTTTCCTTTTCTTTTTCTTTCTTTCTTCGTCTTTCCCTTTTTCCCCCCCTCTCAGCTTTCTTTGTAGAAACAGGTAATTGTGCTGCCCTTTCTTGGCAAGATGCAGTTCTCCCTCAGTTAGAGTTCCATAATAAAAGTGGCAGTACTGCTGGCCTTGGTCTGATGGAAAATTTGCATGGAGAATACAGCTGTGTGAGACTCATCATTAAAAAAACTGACTCCACAATAGCTCTGGAGCTGAGGTAGAAAAGATCCAAAGACTGAGGTCAACTCTAGCCTAAATCTGTTGAAGTCTTAGCCGAAATCCACTGATATCTAAAATAAATGTTCTAATTAAGATGGACAATTGCTAGGACAGGTTACCACCTCTATTCAAATGCTTCACAGCTACTCAGGTGTGAAGTGGCCAGCGGTGCACGTTTCAGTTCTCCTGGGAGCTGGCACCTTGTGTCCACTGGTACTCCACTCAGAGAGGAACACGGGCAAGGCAAATCCACCCACTGACTCGTACATTGTGCTCTTCCATCAGTCTACCACAAAGATTTACATGCTTCAAAGAAAATGCTTGGATGAAATTCCCTGTAGCTGCAACTAGCTGTGGAGAAGTAACTACAAGCTGCTAGTGTGTGAACCACAGAAAGCAGGAATGGGATGAGAAGGGAAAGGGAACTTAAAGAGCTTATTTGCTACGGAGAGAAAGAACATATCTGTTCCAGTCATACAGATACAGAGAGTACTGTGTAGTCACAGGAGCACTGAGCACAACACGCCCATCACAGGTGTACAATGCACCCTGTGGCACCCTGCACACAAAGCTTTCACAGGTACACAAGGGACTGGAGACACTCAGAAGGACACCCTAAATGGAGGCAGTCAAAGCACAGACTTGCACAGACAGCTGTTATCAGAAACTCAAGTGTGAATAAAAACTCCAGTGAACGTGCAGTCATTTCCACAGGCACAGACAATTCCAGGCATGCAGGACTGCAGCCACACACACAAAACAAGGTACCGACACTCTGTGCCACAGACCTCGTACACCATCACGTGCTCTCAGAAACATGCGCATGTTCTGATTCCCAACAAACTTATGTAGAGTGACTGGCTTTTACACCAGCACAAATGTAAACCTGCTCCAAATAAGTTTCCACACATTCTCAGTAATAAACACCCACACACATCAATGAACAATTCATCCACATCTGCAGGTACTCCTGGCCACAACTGCAGGCACAGACAAATGGGACGCTTGCCCAGCCAGATGAAAATCAATAGTAGGCATAGGAGTACCTGCTTGCCAGACTGAACTGGGAGTCACAACCTCAATGGGGAAGGCCTGCCTAGCGCTTAGGAACTCACTCCTTCTCTTTGAGGTTCAGCTTCTACATCCACTTGGTGTTCTTTTTCTGCAAAAGCTCTTTCCATTCCTCCATCCCTCGTTCCCTCTGAAGCTCTCTTGAAAGAATAACACAGCTGAACTAATATTCTAGCACATAGCTGTCTGATGGCTCTCTTTTCATGCATGCCACTTGGCCACATGGACAAATGCATATTTAGCTGCCAGTTGCAGCACAATCAAAAAAGGCATTAGAAGGTAAATGAAAGGGAGAAATACTTCAGGAGTAAATCCCTCATTGGGTGCCAGGCAGCTAAAATCAACAGCATAACACCAGGGCTGAACTTGGCCCAGCATGGTGTTTTGATGAACTAAACAATTAATTAAGAAATATCTCCCCAGCAGATCTATTCTTCCAGCAGAGTATGCGAGGAACACACAGATCCATGTAATAGTTCTATCGCCACCATTACATGCTGGAGAATAGCATATAATTAATTATAATGATGGCAAAGATTAGATCCAAATTCCTTTACACAGTGTGTACACAGCACAAACAGAAAAAATAAATCAGAGCGCCCGGACCCTAATCCAGCAGCTTCAGAGGATTAAATAGGTGCATTCTAATCACAGGCTCAGAGCAGCCCCACTCAGTATGCACAGAGCTCCCCTGTGTGCAACCATGTCTAAGGGATCCCAGGAAAAGTATCTCACTTTGGATGAAAAACGTAATTTAGTCTTTGCTCACCTGCTGTCATTTATGATCTCCTGACTTGCTTTCCCTCTGTAGATATTGGCCTACAATTCCCAGGCAAATTCCACGGGTAATTCATCTTTCTTTAAGCCTCTCCTGCAATGTCAGCTGGGGAAGACACAAGTTTTCATTGCTCTGCTAACATTCTGTGTGCTGTGCTTTGTTACTTAACAGTAGCTGCACCAATCTTGAGGTGGTAGCTCTGAAAACAGAAGGTGAGGAAGGGTAGGGGTTTTCCCCCTAAGACATTTTATAGAAAACAAGATGCTTTCATTTTCTTAATTTTGTTAATATGAACTATAAAAGTAGCCTGAGGTTCCACTGCTTATAAAGCATGTAGGTCTGTTCTCGATCACCAATGATTTTCAAATTCCAATGAAAAAAACCCTAAATAATTAAATTATAAAGAAACACGTATTTTCATGCAACGAGGGTAAAAATTCATTAATTGTGTCACTAATCATGGGGTTAGCTCCACCCCTGGAGTGGCTGAGACTGAATCAATCCTATTACACCTGCTGTGAAACTGAGCTCTTATGGTAGCTAAGAATAGAGCTGGGTGGTCCAGCCCATGATAAACATCACAATTTGTTGGAATAAAAGGTGTAATTAATACATATTTTTCCAAAGGAATAAATTAAAGAAAGAAAAAAAAAAGCAAACCACAATGGAAATACAGTATTTTTCCCACTTCAGCCAATCAAAAAAATGTCTTTTGGTATTCCTTGAAACCAAACATTTAATTTTGGGATGTTATACTGAATGTTTCACAGCCTTGTTTTCGCCTGTGCTGGAACTGATCTCTCACAATATCTGGCTTCTCTTTGACTTTCAGCCTGCACTGTTCAGCTCAGTCAGTGCAGGTCTGCAGTTTATTATTGGAAACGTGTCTCAGACAAGCAGACAGGTCCGTGAGAGCCATATGTACAATGCATCCAAACTACAACTCCCAGGAGGCACTGCAGCCCCCACAGGCAGGCACCACTAGATTTCGAATAAATGTACAGCAAAATGCTTGATTCATTTCAGCAAGTGCAAATGTTTGAACCAATCCAAGTCAAAACATTCTGTTCAGGCTCCAACATTTTAAAGCTGTCAAAAGTTGCTGTATTTTATTTATGATAGTAAAGAAAATGGTGTTTTCCCTTGAAGAATCATTTCCGTAGGAAATCTCACACTCCTGAAAGTTCTGGAAGATAAAAGTCTTGGTAAAGTCTCCTCTGGTCTTTCACATGAGCAACATCCTTACAGCAATTATGTTGCAGGGTTAATTGCAGGAAACATGGACATACATGAGGTAGCTTGACCTCATATGCTGTTGATATGAGCAGCAATAAAGTTACAAGAGGCCTATATAAATTCATCTGAGAAGCTATGTAAATAAAGTGTTGGCCCACATTAGTGTTCACATAGTTCACCACTACTTTAATTCAGCTAGGGTCATTCCTTCTATTCATCTTGAAATCGCACCCCTGGTAACGTGGAAATATCATCCAAGGGCTGGCTCTGTACCTAATAAAAGCAAGGCACAGTACCTAGGAATATCCCAAATAGGTGAAATGAGATCTTCCAGAGCACTTTTCCTGAGAATAGTTACCTCACACACAGTCTTAAAGGACAGGCAGCAGGATATTAACATGGGGTGAAAAGAGTTTATGCATTCTTAGGGCTCCATAACACACCTGAAGAACTCCATCCACCTCTGAATAAGAAAAATTAATAAAAAAGAGAAACTAAATCCACATATTCTTGCCCCTCTCTCCTTCTCTTTTCGTCTTTTTAAGATAAAAGGTGCAATATAACCTTCCATCATTTCATCACAGCCTCATGCTGTGAAGCAGTCAATACTTTTTATTATCACTTATTATCACAAAAGCTGCATCACTCTCTGATCCATCGAGTATGGATCAAGGTCCCATTCCACCTGGTGCTGAACAAACAGAGAACAAAAAGACAATCTTTGTCTAAAGGAAAATCTAAATATAAGGCCGGAGTGTGGCTGGCTAGAGGTAGATAGGGAAGAAGGAGTTAATGAGATCATACATAGAATCATAGAAGCATAGAATCAGAGAACAGTTTGTGTTGGAAGAGACCTTTAGTTCCAAACCTTGCTGCCGTGGGCAGGATTTGAGGGCAGAACACAGAGGTGCCTTTGCAGAAACTATCAGGGAGCAGGGAAGAAGGCAGAAAAATGCTCTTCTGCAAAGCTGTCAAGTGTATGACTGGTGCCAGAATGAAGGATTGGCCAGGAAACAGAGCTGACCCTCCATGGCTGAGCAGGGAGACCGTAATGGGCCTTGAACCAAAAGCAAATCATTGTGTTAGAGAGCACCTGAGGAAAGCTGGACAGAGGGGTTGTCAAAGCAGATCAGCAAACGTGCTGTAACACCCAGTATAAGAGAGGGCTTGGCTCTGAGCTGAGGCCTGGCTTAGAAATGCTGCTCTTTAGAAATGACCTGCAACTGTAAAGCTTGGGGAGGGTGTTAAATTTTGCCCTTCAACCATTATGCTGGGCCTGACTACTCACAATTTCCAGTTGGAAGCAAGGAGAGAAAGGGTGAAAATTCAGAGGACCCCTGATCCCAGCCCATCCCTGGGTTATAATGACATTGTGTGAATCAAGCCAAAACCTGTGGCATAGAAGACTGTATTCTGAAATCTGGAATGCATTTTAAACAACAACTTTCTCAGAGCTTTCTCCTAAAATGAGCGGAGAAGCATTTGGTCTGCCTCCTTTTCCATTCATTCCCTTCTCTTCTCTAATTTTTCCTTTGCAAGGAAACACTGAAACCAGAAGGATCTCTGAGACACCAGACCTGATCAAGCGTGGGGCAGAATCTGCTCATTCCAATTATCTGCCAGCCTAATCATAAAAATATCACGGTGCACACTCCATATGTCATTTTTATTGAATTCATTCAGGAGTTTCTCGATTAATCTTTTATTATTCCTTTCCAAATCCCAGGGTTCCCATAACAGGGACTGATCAGCTAAAGCAATTCTCACACAGAGACGAAACAGTGAGAATTATTTTGGCTCTCGCTTCCTTCTGTCACGTCACCAGAATTCCCTATGGCCTTTTCTTCGAGTGCCTCCTGCCTGAAGAAGACCCTGTGCCCTCAGTGTGTCAGCCCCTTGGCCCTCCCCACTCCAGATGGGAGAGCCTGACCCCCTCTAAGGACAGTGCTTGGGTACAATTTTAGCAATGCCCCATTAAAGGAGGAGAACTGAACATTCTCACACTGAATAATCCCAGACGTAAGAGGTCCATTCTCAACACCTCTGGGAAAATGCCTGGCCCAGACCAGCAGCATTTTGGTATTTGAACTAAACGTCGGCTCAGTGGCACCAAGTAGATCCAATGCAAGGAAAAAACAGGACCCTTTTTCAGTCTGAAACCTCTCCCTTGCCCCGCCTTGTCTGAGAAATCTGATCTTTCATGGATCTAACAATGGCATGCCTACATACGTGATTTTTCATGCCGTCTCTGCTTATCTCTGTGTTCACAATTCCTCTGCTGCTGCATGCAGCAGAGAGGCTATAGCACTCCTGTTCTTCCCAGCCAAAGCTTCTTCATCTATTCCAGCTCAACAGAAGAAGCAATAAAGGAGCTTTCCATCCCACGTCTGTGATGCATCCCACCTGCATAATTCCCTTCAACTAGGCAGAATGATACCTAAAGGTACTGAGAACTTCCCCAGGCAGTTGTGCTGGCAATGAAAAAAATACTACTGGGAGAATAGCAGCTAACTGTTTGCTATCTCTAGGGGTAGGATATTCCTGTCCCAGTATCTTGTTTGGCATCTTCATCACCACCTCATTAAAGCTTCAGTTCATTAATTAAATATTTAATACATTAAACGAGGTTTCTTTTGTATGGAAGAGCTGAGATCTTGTTGCTGGTGAGCGTGATGCTGTGTATCCTCCTGAGAGGCTCCAATTTGCCATACTAATTGCACGGAGACTTTTCAAAAGGCCCTATGCTGAATCTTCGGCTGCTGAGCAAATCGTACGCTCCATCTCAGCAGGAGAGAAGCCTGAGCTGAGAGACACGCAGAGCAGCAATCTACTCTTCTCCACAGCCCCTGGCAGCCTAGAGAGATCACCCATGTGACAGGGCACAGTGCAAGGCAACAACCCCAAGACTGAAAATAACTTCCAGTCCTCATCTACATTGGTGTGCAGGGCGAGATTCAGCAGACCCCAGCTTTGCTAAATCGAGGAGGAGCCTTGCTAATTAGGGCTGTTAGATGGGAACCAGTTAAAAGCTCTCTATTAGCATTTTAAAAGGTCCCACTACTGCACCAGAGATTTCTACTCTCTTGGTTATATATATTGCTTCTGTGCTACCAGTTGACTCAGTACAGCAAAGATAGACTCTGGTAAGAGTGGAGGTGTAGAAAGGGGAAGCTGGTAGAAAGGAAAGGGGGCAAGAATCTCCCAAAGCAGATGGGCTGCTGGTGGAACAGAAACTTGGGTCAGCTGTAAAACCATATTGCTGTCTTACTCTGCCCTCATATACACTTTTTGTCCCCAGCCTGCTGTTTGCTTCCACCTCTGTCATTGTGGTGAGAAATCAACTATTCACGTGGCTGAGCTGTGATAGAGAGGGTTGACACCTCTGGCAAGAGAGGGCAGAAAAGCTAATTATTTTTTTAAACCTTTGTTCCCCTTCCCCTGCCTTTCTCACTCACACCCATCCCTGATACCTATACAGAAAAATTATTAGCCTTCCTTCTATTGATATCCACTTAAAGGTAAGGATCCAAGCTGTCAGTGGAAACTGCAATGGCCTAAACATGTGGTTTACCTCATCGGCCCATTTCCTAGCCTGAAGGAGGGACACACCACTAGTGCATCGTTGAGAACAACATTATGTTGTAGCACTGTTTGAAATCCAGTAACTAAACTTCTAAGTCTGTAGACAGTAGAGATTGAGATCCCAGACTTCCAGCATCAGAAATGTGGCTTTTGTAAGATAAATAAATCCTCTAGGAACAGCTGGTAGAAGGAATTGGAAGGGGCTTGGCTCTCCATGGTAAAAGATGGTATCTATGTGTGTGAGCCTTTTAAGAGGAACATCTAACTTGGAGGATTAGGTAAGGAAGCTTAAAAAGGAGTTTAAAAGGGTTATTGGGCATGAGTGTTGAGGTGGGAGAGCTTTCCAGGAAGGTGAAAATGTAGGTGGATTAAGGCTTTACTCTGAGACGGTGAGGGGAGGAGGAGAGATGGCAGAGAGAACATAAATTACAGTAACAGGGTGAAGTACAAAACACCGATTAAGAAACAAGCAGGAGGCCTTAGGTTGTCTGTGTGTGGCTAGGATGTTCTTTAAAGAATGAAATCAGGCTGCTAAACAGGGTCAGCAAAGCCCTGTCTTACACAGCGATAGGAGGGGTCTTCCTTCCTGTGATGACCTGCAACCTCAGGGTAGGTTTGTTTTGGCTACAAGGCACTTGACCCAGACTGCTTCTCCTGCTCCTGCTCATCAGTTGCCTTTTCCAAGCCTGGTTCCCCACAGTTTGAGTGTGAGAGATCCTCACATGCCTGCATCTTGAATAGATCCAGCAACATCAACCCCCTCTCTCCTGTTCCATTGACCAGGGGACCAAGTTAATGAAGAAGAGAAGCAAACCACAGGGCATGGGCCTCTGGGCAGGCCTCCATAGCTCACCCTAAGGGACTCCTGTCAAGAAACCAATTTGTCAGAGCACAGGGAAGGGAGAGAACACGCACATTTCTGCCCTGACACATTTTTTGTTTCTTTCCTATCCTTCCTTTTAATGCTGTGTTAAGAAAAGAAAGCTCTATAAAAATAGAAAAAAAAAATGAGAGAAGGGGAGAATATTAAAAACTGATGAAAGATTTGGGGAAAGACAGACATGACCATCCTTTGGGACAGGGAAACCAACAGGAGAAAGAGCAGTCTGAAACACCCTTTGTGGCAGCAGTGGGTTCCTCTGCTTAGGCGGGAGACTGAAGGGGGTTCTGGCTTCCCTTTTCTGGACACCAGAGTGGAGCAGAATGCTCAGACGCTGAGCAGCACACAGGAACCACGGTGATGAACACAATGGGTCAACAAACTCATCCACAGCTAATAAAACACCTCCATGGGGTTAGGTACCACTTGGTCCCTAATAAATAAGATTTAGTACAGTGGTGGTGGACAACACTTCAAGGGTTATTTGGCCATTGGCAAGGGCCATTAACTACAGATGTAGAAAGTAAATTATGGAGACAACACAGTCCTCGTCCAAGATCATGTTGCAGTTCAGTGATGAAATGAGGGATCCAGCCCAAGTCTGTTGACATTTGATCTTCTGCTCTGCTCAGGAGATCTACATCACATCTCACTAAGGCCAAGTGCCAGATATGGGCAACCCTATTGAAGGCAATGCTGCTACCCTGTCATATGTTTTGCAGAACTGAAAAGGTCCTCCTTAGCACAAAAACCAAGGTGGGGAGGAAAAAAATTAATGGTAGGGCTAGGTCTGGATAAAGGAAAATTTGCTCATATAAAACTTAGGAGGCTATGAGACCATCAGTCTTCACAGTCCTCTGTTTGGCCCTTTTCACAACACTAAAATCACCGAAACCATGCACGCCTGAACAATCTCAGTGATGTCCAGCCAAGCATCTATCTTTCTCCAGCTTACTTCAGAGAACAGGATCTCCCATGACAGTCAGAAATAAATTTTCTTCATGGAGAACATTTTCCTCTTAATTATTCTAGAGGGAACAGTTCTGATGGTGCAGATCTTTCTCAAGTAAAATCCCTGGTGTAGTAGAGTACAAATACCTGACCGCATTCCCTGGCCCAATCCATATCTCATGGATATAAATTGTAAGGCCATCTGTAGTGGACTTGGGAACAAGGTCTGAATGTCCAGGATCACAGAAATGAGATGAGTTTGAAAGCAATGTCAAAATACTCCCATTACACGGAAATGAGCACGTACACAGATTTTTGTTTGTCAAAGTTGCTGTGATATGTACTGTCTAATCACTGTCCAAAGCCATGTTTTACTGGGGGAAGGGGCAAGAATTCACCAAAAAGATGTAATTTTTCCCCTGCTAGTTCTTAAAAAAAGAAATTAAAAAATAGATAAGGTTGATGGTTGTTACCACTTTGGATTGACACATTCTATTTGCCTGGATCTAATGTTTTTCATGCCGTTGCTGCTGATACTGCTGCTGTGCACTAAAGCTGTAATAAGTTAGGTAAATCCCAGATTTCTCTTAAACAAACACAAGCTCTGGGTTATGAATGCTTCCTTCTCAGACTTTTCAGGGCTGGGGAGCAAGATGGTAGTCTCCTTTGTTCCATCTCTTCTTTTCTGTAATACTGAATTGTTTTGAAAGACACTCACCATCTGCTTTTATACCCCAAATCACAATTCCACCCTTTTCCCCCATAAGACTCTTTTTTTATACACTATTTTCTCATTAAGAACAGGAGGGAAAATTTTCCTAATTTGCAACCCAGTGAAGGGATACTGGTGGAGAATTTGGTCGTACAGGATTTGAAACCCATTAGATACCCAGCTCAAAATCTTGACTGGGGTGAAAAGCTGTGCTGGTGCTGAAATGACAGCCATGATACTTTCCCATCACCAGTCCATGCTAGCAATTTATGGAGTTTGGATGCAATTGCTGGCAATGACTTAACTGCCAGCATGGACACAACAAATCACTTTCCGCATCATGTCAGTGCTCTGTGATTAAATTGTGGATCTGAGAAAGCCCAGCCTCATGGGATCTGTATATAAGGACAAAGACAGACATGAGTGTTGCCAGAGCCACATCCAGGCGAGAAATGGATAGAGGCACAGCTCTGCACAGCCACACAACCATTCCTGTGCCCCATGACTTGGAGCGTGATGTCAGACAAAGCTAATGAGGGGGAACAGACCTGTCTGAGCCCTCTCCTTCAGCCTGTGCAAGAAATTCATGCCTGAATATTACATAGGGAGATGCCATCTGTTTAGTCTGGGTCAAGGATATGCTGCCCTTCAACTGGGGCAAATCTAGGCAAGGAAACCAAGGCAGGTGGAGGCTAAACCCAGAAGCAGGGAGCTAGTAGAGAGTGATTTTTTTATGCCTGTGGATCTAGTCCAGTTGGGGTCAGGTGGGAGGGTGAGGAGGACCTGCCAGCTGAAGTAAGCATGGAGATGGAGGGTCACAGAACCTTGCCCAGAGGACACAAGTGAGGAGGGGTAGGAAGCTCCTGCCAAGTAGGGCTATGCCACAAGAAGAAAGATTAACTAACAGCTGAGAAACTGACTGTAAGAACAACAGCCAGTTCAGTCAAATAACTTCCAGCATACAGCAACTTATCAGGTGCTTACAGGATACTCAAAACCATAGTACCTAAATGCTTTCTACAGATGGTAGCACACCACTAAAGACAGCCTTGTGTTTGTTTGTCCAATGTACTGTCCACAGCACATTAGCTGCCCCATTGTATCAGATACCTAAAGAAAGGTAGACTTGTATGAAACAGCTAGAAAACACCTGGAAGCAGACGACTGGTTTAAACAAGCCTAACCTTCCCTTTTTGTGTCCATAAACACCCTCTGTGATGTGCATGTGTCCATGCAATTTCTTGCAAATCCACAGTGGGATATGTTTGTCAAATGAACAGAAGATTTAAATTAAAGACTAAGCAAAGATAATGGAAGTAGTCAAGAGTGATCTGTCCTTCTCCCTCCCTTCAAAGATGCATCAGGCAGATGGAATAAATCTCATCTCAGTTACACAGGCACAACTCTGAAGACAGTCCACAATCCTTCAGAGGGCATTGGTTTGATTGTGATCAAAACTGCTAATGGTGAAACCAACTTCTGTTTCTTAAATGTCCCAAACTTCAAATAATATTTGCAGTAAGAGCAGGACTGCAGTCTCAGCTAGAGGGTGCAGGAATAACCTGGTCCTTATACCAAATATATCCTTAGCAGTAGCTCTAACACTGAGTACTAAGCTAAACAGACTTGTCGCATGAATAATTTGCCCAAGGTCTTTTTTGACTCTTGAACTAAAAATAAAACCCCACACACTCCTCTTGATTTCATTTTCATTGCATATAACATGAGCGTTTCTCCCAAGGTCTACAAAAGACAGAGGCTTCGTTCTTCATGACTTACTGAGCTATCATCTGGTGACTGAAGGTGTAAGACAGACCAGATGTCTACTGGGGTTACTTGAAAACGCTACTGTTTGCAGGGCCTGCAGAGTTGCCTGTTGCCAAATCACTGGGGAAGGTGCCACCTTCTCAGATCTGCCAGGGAAACTGCTTGTGTGATCATTCCCTAAACCACAGCAGTTAAAATAAAGCAGATTAAAGCTGAGTGGGGTCATTTTGATGGGCACTGCATTGGCAAACTGCTCACACTAACATCTGTGTGACATAGCTGGCTGTAAAAGGGTAGGCAACCTCTTCCACTGCTCCAGCTGGATCCAGAAAGGGATATGCACTCTGAATCAGACTAGGGTTAATCATCTTATTTCTAAAAAGAATCAGAAGCTTCCTTGTGGCATAATCCCTTAAATCTTTCTAGCTACTTTTCTGTCTCCCAGGGCACACTGCTGAAGGATGCTGATGCACTCTTGCAGTGAAGGGAGAGGCTTGCAAGAGAGGCCACCAGATTGTTTGCCACAGTGCTGAAAGGCACAGAAGTCTTTCTTTCAGAGTCTGGCTTTCCCTAGAGTGTAGGGAGCTCAGTTCAGTTGCTCAAACACAGTCATCTAGAGCTGTGGACAATTCCCACATGACTTAAAGCTACCACTCTGGAAGGCACAAGTTTCCTATTGGTCTTTGGTAACCTGCAGCAGTCTCAGATACCCATGAGCATCTTTAGCAGGGGAAAAGGAAGCTACATTTACACAACTGAGCTGAGCTATTAGCTCAGCAATTCAGAAGTTTTTTTCTGACAATAGTTATGGCAAAGGTCAGGCAGTGACAAAAATTTCCAGACCATGTTCAATAAATGCACTTGAAAATGTTATGTGAAACACTGTGGGCTTGCATCTGAAAAGGTAAAAGATGCAGCTAGACACATATGGGGATTTTCAAAAGTATTTAGGCAGTCAGCATGCAGGATCCTAACTTCTCAAGACAGCATCAAAGCAAATTAAAACATCCTGAGAGATACCTTTGGTGACTTTCAAAACTCCAGACCCTTACACCAAATAGCGACATAGAGCTCCAAGTAGGAGCAGAGTTTACAACCCTCAGACAGAGGCTTGGCACCAGTGCAGACAGTAGGCACAGGAGCGTACAACTACGTCCTGTGCCTCTGGTGCTGCACAACACTCTGCTAAAGGTCATTAAATACGGGTGGCTACACAAACCAGGCAAGGATGGAGCCACAGCTTTGCTACAAATACCATGCAATCTGCTCTGTCATAGATTCATAGAATTGTTTGTGTTAAAAGGGACCTTAAAGATCATTTAGTTCCAACCCACCTGCCATGGGCTAGCGCACCTTCCACTAGACCAGATTGCTCAGGGCCCCATCCAGCCTGGCCTTGAACATTGTCAGGCTTGGGGCATGGAACTTTCTGTGAGGGGAATGGGAAAAAATGATTTCAACTCTTACCTCAGCATGTAACTTAATTTTTTTCCTTATAGTGGGGCCTCAAATTTAAATCTGATTTCCTAGAAAAAAAAACTAACCCTAATTTCACTCCTCTTCACTCCTCAAATAATTAACTGCCTCTTCCAAAGCACAATGACTTATGTATGCCTTCTTCATTTTGTTAATTACACTCACCCCGACAGAGGTAGGGAAGGAAGAGACCAGTGCTATGTGAATGGTTCTGACCCATCACCTTTTACCACCACAATACCAAACAACAAACACACTTAGGAAACCCAATTAGTGGGGAATCCACAGGATGCAATTTGTTCATAAGCAGCACTCATTGAATAGGTTGGCAAATGCACATGTAAAATGAGCGTTTGTTCAAGAGTGGATAAACATGCTGCATTGATTAGACAGGCAGCTGTTAAAAGTTTGTTTGTCTCTCTCAGATTAGTCAAACGAGAGGAGAGATAGACAAGTAGATAGGCTGACAGACAAACAGAGAGATAGAATTGTTCCTGCAAAAGTGCAGGTTGCATTTTCAGGGAGGTGGTTTGGGTAGGATCAATAAACCAATTTCTGGAAGCTGGAGAGCCGCCCATCATTAGAAAAAGGCCTCTGAAACCACCCCATGCTCGGCTGTGAGATCTCTCTTCATGGGTTTCAATGAGAGTGAAATTGAGTGACTTCAATAATTTCATGCCGGGTTACGGGAGGGAGGTGAGCAAGGGTGAGTTCCCAACCATCTAATAGGTCTCTAACAGCTCGATAATTGGCCCATCCTGTGGGTGATTAAGGATGAAAATAACTAATTTCCGCTCATCTTACAGACTAATCAGATCACCTCACCCCTATCATTTTCTCCTCTATTTAAAGATGCAGTCACCTTCTTTCTGGCATCAAAGGCTAGCAGGATGCAATTATTTAAGTTAGTAAAGGAAGTGGTTCAGGCCAGGCTGGTATTAGTGAGTTTAAGACACCAATTGGTTGCTCTATAATAAACCTTTAACTTCTGTTTTCTGCTGCAGTGCTCCAGCCTCGTGTGCAGCATAGGAATCCTGCGACAGGAACCCAGTGCTGTGTGCTGGAAAGAGAGATGTTTAGGCTCAGACTTTGAACCCAAATCTGAATATCACAACACTTGGGCGTCAGCCCCAGCTTTGGCTTCCTAGCCATGTTTTCAAGAGTTTGCGTGGCAGGCAATTCCCTGTTAGAAAAGCCAACTTTCAGCACAATTGCTAGCCTAAGAACTCCATACACAGCAGATTAGTTAGAAGGTGTACATCATGTATGGCTCTGCTGAGGCTTCTTGGACAGCAAGAACAGGCAAGAGGCTACTAAGATGAACTTAAGGGCTGCACAAATCCCACCTTGGACTGAGGATCTCATTTTAGTCCTTGCCTCAAAGTCCTGTTCCAACACAATTGTATTATTTCCTACGTGGCTCACTGCAGCACTAAACATTTTATACCAGTTGAGGCAGTCCTTGTCTAGATTCATGGTTGTGCCTGTCTTAGGGAGGTTCACAGACACTGGCTCTTCATGCCCCACCTGTATCCATTGTCTAAAGAAGTGTTCTGGTTTATATGGGCACTAAGTACCTCCTGGTTTAGCGCTGAACTCAGTACTGGCAATACTGGCAGTATTGGAGTACAGGAGAGGCACAAGTGATGGGAAGATTGGTGTGAAAACTGTCCTTGACTAGTCCTCATTATAAAAGAAGCAATGAGGTCCTTCAGGAGAAAGATTTGAACCTACTTTCACCAGAGACTCCTGTGAAGAACTCATGGAGACCTCAGAGAAACACAGGGAAAGCCTTCAAGCTCATGTTTCTCTCCCCATGTGAGAAGCTTGCAGTACACTGCTTTAAAACATAAGTTTAATTCTCCAGACTCCTCTGCAGAAGGTCATGGAACACTTCAGGCTCAGAAGATTACAGCATGGAGTAACCCATGCCACTAAGGAAGAAGAAAGCAAGATTTTTCCTGAGAGGGAAGAAAAGAAATAGAGAGGAAAAAAAAGAAGCTAGTTGACAGAGATGTCTTCTATCATGCTGCCATCCTGGGTACCAAACACACTCTTCTAAAAGTCTGCAAAGAGCAGACTATGGTTCATACAGAAAACTCAAGCACAGCTGTTTCAATATCATGAGTCTCTGTCAGGAGACCAGAGATCAAGACGATGGAATTGAGACTGAGACCTTAGTGGTGGCCTTGGCCCTGCTGTTCCTTTGCATTGAGCAATTAAGCAGCATTCACAGATGGAGAACTCCAGTCCTGGATTTGAATTGGGTCAGTTCACTGGCGTAATCCTGATTATTTGCAAAGAATATCAGTGTCAAGCCCTATTTCCCCGAATGTAGCAGAAACTATAATGAACAGCAGTTTCCTCCCTCATTATTTTCAGGTCTGCTTCTCCGGTTAGTCCTGTGACCAACACATCTTACCTACCTTCCTGCTTTCAGTGACACATTCACAACTGTTTTCCTTACTTCGTTTTATCTCTGCTTTTGCTGCTATTATCCTGGAAACCTCTCGGTCCTCATAATTTTTGCCTCATGCCTCAAGCAGTAGCCTTTCCTTCACCTCCAGAAAGGACAGCTTCATTTTGCCTAGAAGGAAAGATCTAAATCGCAGTCACTGGCTTTCATCATATCTCTGCCAAGAAGGATGTCACTGCTGACAGGACTTCTTTTTCAGGCACATCCTTCATTGCTTCTGCTATGGAACTAGAAAGTCATCCTCTCCCCAGAAGAAAGCCTTTGACACACGCATAGTACTACACACGCTCATTCAAAAGAGATGAACAAAGCTGTAGGTATGACAAGCCAAAACATCCTACCACTCATCCCACTCTCATCAAAAGTACATCTTTGTTCAGGACATAATGATCCCATAGCAGAGATGGCTGCTACTATTCCCCATCATCACAGCTTCCCAATTTCTCACCAAATGTACCCCATCTCCAGCCACCATATGCAGCCCAGGCAGGCTGCCAGCTCATTTTGTGAGTGCTGCTCTGCAACACTTGGATTTGCAATCAGAGGCAGGCCTGGTAGCTAATGGCAAACAGGCCCATGCAAGGACATCTTCCACTGTCTTGAATTTCAGTCTGAGTTCTTGTGTGTTTACTAACACCCTCAGACAGCCCATCAACAAAGATGATGGAATGCCAGTCATTTGCAAGGCAGGGGTTGAAGGCTGAATTCAGCTTTACCAAGGCTTCGGTGCCCATTACAGTGTGCAAGAACATTTCTGGGTGCTCTCTGGGCAATTGTTTCAGAGGTTCAGGGAACCATAGCTACAGGGCTGTGGAGCTGTCACAATCTGAATGAGTGAGATTTTAAGCTTCTCAGCTGAAACGCATGGCAAAATCAAACCTTAAAACTACAGCTCAGAAAAGTTAACCCTTCTGCCCCTTTCAAGGGCTCCCATGTCTCCTTGGCAGTAGAAAGGCCACTACCATTAACTGCTTCACTGCTGGCTTATAGAAAGAGAAAGAAAAAGCCCCTTATTGAGAACTACAGTGAGGATTTCTTCTTGGCTTATAGAAAGAGAAAGAAAAAGCCCCTTATTGAGAACTACAGTGAGGATTTCTTCTTGGCTTATAGAAAGAGAAAGAAAAAGCCCCTTATTGAGAACTACAGTGAGGATTTCTTCTTGGCACCTTAGCATAGCATTTGCGGCTCATTGGTGAAGCTTGGAAAAACATTCCCATTTTCATTCCTTTCGGTTCTATCCTGCCTGCAACACTCACATGAGTTTAAAATGAGACCATAAGCAAGATGGGGGCCCACAAAATAATAAAAGGGGCTTCTTTGACAAACTAGGGCAAACATAGCAAATTTTCATAAATATTTTCTCCATGAAATGTGAGTCTTTTTCTCCCCTCCATTCCAGCTTGTGGAATATCCCTGAGCAAATGGCAATTTCCTTACATCTATAAGCTATTAGAATTTATGTGAGAAATATACTATTTTGTCACATATTTTGGTGGTAGAGTGACTCCAAATATTCAGTTTGTGAGCTGCAGTGCTTAGTCCCAGTTGGCCACACTTGGTACCTTCCTGCTTATCCATTCTCCTGCTGATAAGCATTTCCAGTATGAAAACCTTCTTGTGGGGTTTTCAACGAAATTATCTTGATTTCAAACCCTTTCCCAGAGTCCTCAAGTTAAGTGAGTTAGCAATTTGATTCTATATATCAGTCATACCTAACACCCGTTGTGTTTCCAGACAGCACACTGGCAAAAAGAGGGTGTGGAGGAAGGGAAGGAAGCCACTCACTCAATAAAGGCATTATGGGAAATTTACACAATTGTGAAATTACGTATTTTCTTAATGGTTTGCCAAGCTCCAGGATGGAGTCAGCAGCAAGATAAGAAGTGCAGAGAGTCTTACATACTTTCAGGTTTCCTCGCAAGTATCTCATATGGCTCTGGTCATCCATTCAGTATGCATTCTGGTATGTGCTTAGAACTAATTATTCCTCATGCCCAGAAAGCTATTCCAGCTTTTCCACAGAGACCTATTGTAACAGTTTTCAGCATATACACAAAGAAACACAGGCTTACACACATGGCTGAATAAAGGCAGAGTGCTGACTGAGGTCTTCACTACTGATTATGTGTGTGTACACACACACATATATGCAGGATGCGTGGCTCACCTTACTGTTACGATCCACTTAGAGAAAATTCTCTGTGAATTGTGGAAAATAACTCAGGTTTGAAAATTACCTGGCAATGAGATTAATACTCAAATGGAGTTGTATGTTGCTACAAAAAAAAAATTGATATATTTTATTTAACAGAAAAAGAGAAGAAAGAAAGAAAAAGAAAGAAAGAAAGAGAAAGAAAGATAAAGAAAGAAAGAAAGTAAGAAAGAAAGAAACAAAGGAAGAAAGAAACAAAGAAACAGAAAGAAATAGTAAAAGAAAGGGGGAGAACAGATAGGAAGTGTGAGACAGATAGAAACATATCACCCCT
>WBMZ01007702.1:0-121497 GCA_013400975.1 Atrichornis clamosus
CCCGGGGGCGCACGGCGGGGCCGGCTCCGCCGGGGCGGCGGCCGCGGCGATGCTTCGGAGCGGTCTCGGGATGGCCCGGTGGTCTCCGGCTCGGAGATGCTCTGCGGCGGTCCTGTCCCGGGATGCTCTGCACCCGTTCGAGGATGCTCCGGAATGCTCTGTAGCACCTCGAGGATGCTCGGTACCGGTCTGAGGATGCTCCGGGATGCTCTGTACCGTCTCGGGGATGCTCCGCACCGACCGGGGGATGTTCGACGCCGGCTCGAGAATGCTCCGGGATGCTCTTTACCGGCTCGGGAATGCTCCGTACTGCCCGGGGATGCTGCACGCCGTGAGGGCTCCGCCCCGGGGATGCTCCGCTCCCCGCCACCCCGGGGATGCCTTCCCGGTTAAGTCGGCTGATGCTTCGGTCGGGAACGGTGTGGAGTGGCTGCGGCGGGTCCAGGTGCAGGTCGGGGGTGCGCGGGGGCGGTGCGGGCAGCCCGGGCGCCGCACGCCCCCCGGTGCAGCTCTTATAGCCGCCGCCGCCCCGCCCCCGCCGCCCCCGGTAAACACCGCCGCGCCGGGTCTGTCAATGGAAGGCCCCGCCCCCCGCCGCCCATTGGCCGCGAGGCGGGGGGGCAGATCCCGCTCAGCCAATGGGCGCTCGCCGAGAGGGGTTGCTGGAGAGAATGGCAGGGCGGCACGCCCCGGTACCCCCCCGTACCGCCCGGTAAACCCGGCACGCCCCGGTACCCCGGTGCTCCCCCGTATTCTCGGTACCCTCGCGGTAGACCCGACACAGCCCGGTACCGCGGTACTCCCTGGTAACCCCGGCAAGCCTGTGCCCCCATATACCGGGCCCACGGCAAACCGGCAGCCCCCAGTGCCCCCACCTGAGCAGCACAGAACCCCCGGTGACACCTGGTACCTTCAGACGAGCATCCGGGCACCCCGGTACCTCTCTGTGCCCTCAAGTACCCATCCGAGGATGCTCCAGCTCCTGCTAGAAACCTGCAGCTCCCCCGGTCTGGGCGCCCCAGTGTCCCCGGTGACCCTGACATCCTCACACCCGGGAGTCCCCACATCCCTCGTGGTTCGCCAGGAGCCTGTGCACGGCTCTGACCGGCCGAGACACCGAGTATCACCCCGGAATGCTGCGCTTGAACCCCGCCCTGCCGGCCCAATGGGCTCCCGGGGCACCCACTGTTCCCTGCAACCCCGGCAGAGCCCCGGCCCGGAACAGTCGCCGGGCCTCTCACTGGGGCTTGCACCGCTCGGCCCCAAGCGGTGTGGGAACACCGACGCCTTCGTGGACGTGTCCACCCCACCCGTCCCAGCGGCGTCTCCCCGGGGTTCAGCTCCCGGCGGGGACGGGGGCGCCGGGCGGGGAACGCGCTGCCCACGGGGCGGACACGCGGCTCCCCGGTGCCACGAGTGGGGACACGCCCCTCCCGACCAGACCCCGCCCCCTCCGCTGGGCGGCACCAATGGGGCGGTGGCGGCGGTGCTGTTGCCTCGGAGACCGCGGGCTGCCCGCTGGGGGCCGCGCCCATTGGCTGCCGCCGCTGCGCGCGGGCCCGCCGGGGACCGCGCCCATTGGCTGTGCGGCCACCGCCAGTTGCTGTGGTGACAGGGGAGCGCGCGGGGCCGCGCCCGACCCGACCGGACACAGCGACTGACCGGGCACCACGACCTGTCCGGGCATCACGGGCTGTCGCCGTCCTGCGTTCTGAGTGGGAATTGTGGCCTGTGCTGATCCTGCCGACTACCCCGGCATTGCGGCCATCCGGGACACCGGGGCCTGCCCTCCCGCCGGCCCGGCCCGCAGCCCTGGGCCCTGCCCACGTAGTCCCGGAGCTCCGCCGCGCTGGGTACACCACACAACCCTCCACCGCGGCTTTGCACGGGGCTGGCGGGCGGCACCTCCCCGAGCCGTTCCCGCCCGCTATAGCCGGAGGTCGTGCCCGGCACCGGGCACCCGCATGGCCCTGGCACCGGGCACCTGCTCGACCGTTCCCACGCACCCTCCCGTCTTCGCTCCCACCCGCGGGCAGGACAGGGTGTGCATTAGCACGGAACGCCCGTGGCGTCGAGCAGCTCTGCGGGGCCGGAGGAGGCTGTGGATTCCCGTTGGTCCCGTGCACCGGGGCCGCCTTTCACCGGGCTCCCCTGGGACGGCCGTTCCTCTGCTCCTTCCCGGCCCCGGCCGCCCCTCAAGCAGCCGAGTACCCGCCCCACGGGGCCGGTCCCGCGGGGCTGCCCGGTGTGCCACAGCTGTTTCCAGGTCCGGGCACCCAGACCCCGCCCCGGTGGATCCCGTCCCGATGGATCCCGTCCCGGTGATTCTGTCCCGGTGCGGTGCCTAGGCGGAACCGGCAGGGGGCGTCCCTGCCGCCTATTCCCGTGAGCGTGGGCCCCGCCCGGTCCTCGAGTCCGCCCGCTCTCGCCGTGGGGACCGGCCCGGGATACGGGGGGTACGGGGCATCCTCAGGGGCCGTGGGGGAGGTTTCCGGGGGGCCATGGGGTCCGGGGGTTCCCCGGGGCACAGAGGATGGTGAGGTTCAATGGCGTGTAGGGGTGTCCCGGGGTACACAAAGGCTGCCAAAGCGACAAAGAGCGTGCCGAGGGAGGTCTCTCCCTAGATCAGCAGCAGTATCGCCCCTGCAACTGCTCAAATCCATCCCTCCATACTGTCCCTGGCTCCAGCTGGAGCACCACTCTGCTCACCAGAGCCTCTCCTGTGTGGAGTGGCACCAGGCACAGTGACAGATTCCTCCGTGCTGCCAGTGCAAGCAGGAGTGCCTGAGGGTAAGGTCAGGTTTGGTGCAAGGGGACGTTTCCCAGCTTTGAGGAATGAGCAGTGACTGGATTTCTCGCTGTGCAGAGGGTGAAGGCAGTGGTGCAAACTTGCAGTCAGAACTGGCTGAACACAGCTAGGGCAGAGCTCCAGGAAATGGAAAAAAACAATGGAAAATAACCTGGGAAGCTAGTTGCTCACATCACTGTGAAATGAGTCTATACAGTCATGTTACCTTTACTTTCCATCCTACTCGGTTAAAGACACTGTGTTGATCTTATAAATGTCAAACAATTCCATTTCTGAGAACAAATCCCATTTGCTCTGTGGGAATGATCTTCCCATCAGCCTGCCAGGAGGAAAAGAGCCCCGTGACACGTGGCAGCCTGTGCTCAGGGGGTCTGCTCATGGGATCATTCCTTCCCTGCACTGCAGGTGCAGGCCAGCTCCCAACTCTTCTGCCCCCCGGGTGCACACAGAGCTTATTTTTCACGAAAATATCATCTTCTTGGGCAGACATCCAGCAGAGCAGCAGTTGTGTGGGTGTCTAAGGGGGCTGGATCTCCTGCACCAGGGTCTGGGTTTTAGCTGGAAGACAGGTATGGCTGTAGCTGTGGAGGCATGAGCTGAAGAAGGAGGAAACCCTGGAACGTAACATGAGGGAGGAGGCAAGCAGTTGCATGATAGATTAGTGGAACTTCTTTTTTTTTTCTGTTTAAAAAAATTGTAAAAAAGGGGAATTAGCCTCTGCAGCTGGTGGGGCTGGGGTTACTGTGGGTGGCTGGGAGAAGAGTTAAAAATAGCAGGAAGGCCCAAGTGGAAAGTTTCTGTAACATCACAAGTCAGGCATTTGGTGCTTACCCGCCCTGACAGGCGGGAGCCTGTGCCAGAGCCCTCTCCACCATCCTCAGCCCTTTCCCACTGACCTCCCTGCAACTTTTCACACGACATCACCAGCCCTTCATTTTGCTAATTAACCCTTTGCTTCCACACACTGGATTTGCTACGTGAAAGAGCAAAATCAGCCACAACTTGCTCAGCCTGGGAACAGGAGAGTGCAGAGCAGTGCAGGGCTTGTACTGGCCCTTCCTGTGTCCCTGTGTGCTTCTGGCCACGTGTGGAGCACAGAGGGGCTGTAACCCCCACTGTATCCATTCCCATCTGCATTTCAGATTCCCCTCCTTAAAAATCCTCCTGCTTCAGGGACCCTGGGTGGATTTCACCAGCAGGTCCGAGCCCTGTGCTGGAGCACTGTGGATGCACAGTTTGTCCTCGACTGAGACGGAGATGGATGAGGCAGCTCTGAGCAAGCCCAGCTTGCCGAGCTTGTCCCCACTGCGAGAAAGCAGATGTACCTGGCTGCTCTGATGGGCTTTCTCCGCTTCTGTTTGTCTTTCAGGATTGACAATGAGAGCAGCTGAATTCATCCTTTCTCCCTCTTAGAGCCCCAGGAGTTGTGTCTGTCTCTGTTAGTCTGGGAAGGCCGTCAGGAGCTGAGCCTGCCAGGCAGAGAGTGGTCTGAGGGCAGTGGAGCAGAGCTTGGTCTGGAACCGATTTCAGTTGTCAGCAGAGTGGTTAGTGGCTGTGGCAGATCATGAGGGGTGAGAAAATACTGCTGGGGTGACAGGGGGTCAGGTTTGGCTCTGGTTTACACTGAACAGGAGCTGGGCACAACCCTCACCTGTTTTTAAAGTGTTCCCTTGCTCCCTCAGCTGCTTGCATGATCCTGGATCCCAGAACAAGCATCTGTGTCCTCCTCACTGAAAGCCAGTCCAAGACCCTGGGGACACAGAGAGGGTGGCACAACTGATACAAGGCAGGCTTCCCTCCACCCACCTCGTACCTCCTGACAAAAAGGGCTGCCATGCAGAGACAGGATCCCTCTGAGCACAGACCATCTGAGCAGTCACCCTGCTCCTGCTTCTCCTCCTCCTTATACTGAAACAGCCAAAGCACAGCAGCTTATTCCTACTCTGTGCTTTGCCCCTCCTAACTCTCCTTTCTCTCAGGTGCACGCTGGGTACCAAGGTGTTCCTCAGCATCCTCACCAAGGAGGTGTCACTTGTCTGATGCCAGCCCCTTGCCCAGTGCCTGGAATGCCCAGCCTTGGATGAGGTGCCAAGCTGACTCCACTGCCTTCAGCCCTTCTTCCCCTCAGTCTTGCTCAACTCGTTGGGCATTTGCTGATGTGATTTTATGGTGCAATAAAGGTATTACTGTCATTCCTGGCCTTCCCATCACTGTGCTCTGACCATGAGGGGTGTCCTGGGACCAGCCTTGGTGCTCTGAGGGTCTGTCAGTGTATCCCAGTATGGGTTGGACTGGTCTCCAGTGCAGAGTCAGACCAGTGCCTGCACTGGGACAGCACGGGACAGTGCTACTGGTGCCTGGGGTCAACCAACAGGTTCAAGCAAAACCTCCTCCTGCTATCGCTGGTGCCAGGAGAGCCCTCTGCCTTATGTTCCATCACCGGATCTTGGAGATGGTGCTGCACGGCCAAGTTCCGGGCTCCGAGCTCCGAGGTCCTGACAAACCACATCCATCCGGGCAGGGGAGGACCGGCCCGGGCTCGGGTCGCTCCTTACTTGGTTGAGCCGGGTCCGGGCGGCGGAACCACGATCGAGAAACAGGGGGACCGTGCTCCCACACAGGACCGGAGCGAGGCGGAGCCCCCGCCCATGGCAGCACGTCCCGCAGCATCCCGGTGTAAGCGCTGCTCCCCAGGACCGAAGGCACGCGTCCCGGGGGAATTTGCCGTTCCCCGGCACCGCAAGCCCCAAGGGGACGTCGGGGACCGGGACAGGGCGCACGGGCCTGGCCGGGCCGAGCCGGGGCCGGGACCGGGGCGGGCGGGGGTGTGTCCGGCGGGGGAGGTATCGGCGCGGCGAGGGGCTCCACCTTCCGGGGCTTAAAGCCCTTGGAGGCCGGCGGCGCGGCTGTCCCGGGAAAGTTGTGCCCGAGTTGCCGCTGGCTCAGATCGGGAGCGGCTCCACGAGCGGCAGCGGCGCGGTCGGAGGCTGCCGGGCGCGGGTGATCTTTGGGGCAACACCCACTCCACCGCCCACCCTACAGCCCCCTGCCCTCGGTGCCAGAGATGACCCTGAACACGCAGCCCGGGAGCAGAAGCCCGCTGCGACGGAGGGCCAGCACCCCCCTCCCGCGGCCGGGGTGCACTGGGGCCACTTTGCGGAGCGAGCACTGTCACCCCCAGCTCGTCCACACCGCCTCCGAGCCGGGCGGCAGGGCGCCCCGCGGCAGCTGGTCCCCCGACTCCTCGGAGACTGGTCCCCCCGACTCCACCCCCGTGGAGCCGCGGTACCGAGTGGTGTTGCTGGGTGACCCTGGCGTGGGGAAGAGCAGCCTGGTCAACCTCTTTGCCGGCGTGCAGGAGCGGGACCTGCTGGAGCAGCACGGAGGTGGGTATCTGGTGGGGGGATCTGCTGCAGGGTCACCTGCGGGGCATCCCGTGGCCCCATGATGGGACAAACCCATGTGCGAGGCGGAGAGGAGCCCGGGACCCAGCTGTCCGGGCGGTGCGGCACCAACCGCACTCTCCTGGTGTCCCGCAGGGGCCGCATACGAGCGCAGGCTGACCGTGGATGGCGAGGAGACCACGCTGCTGGTGCTGGACACCTGGGAGTCAGAGGAGCAGGTACGGCGGGGCCGGGTGCTGCATGGAGCCTGGGTGCCATGGGGACATTGTATGTGCACAGACTTGGGGCCCCTGAGCGCTGTAAAGCGTAACCTGGGGCTCCCCTGGCCGTGTCCAGAGCTCACTGCTGCCCTCGATGCAGAGCAGGGGATACACGCTGGGCAAGACAGGCTGAGGTCACATCTCTGCCCAGCTCTGTGCCCACCCTTACCTGGCATGGGAGGCTGCCCGCCATGTTCTCAATGGTGTGGGTGCTTATATGATAACCCACTTCAAAATGCATGGAAATGGTTGGGGAATGGGGCTGAAGGAGCAAACTGGGTAAATCCATGAGTCAGTGCCGCCAGCCAGGACACGTGCTTTAACGGGCAGAGGGGTGGCCCCAAAAGCCTGGCACAGGGCATTCCTCATGCCCAGCACATGAGGTATCTCCTGGGCAGAAATGCCAGTGCTATTGTCACTGCCTCCCTCCAAATGCCTCCCTCCTTCCCTTCATGCCAGGGCCCTGCATTCCTGTGGTTGCCACTGGACAGTGAGTTCCCAGGAGTGGGGATAGAGCCAGTGAATGAGCTGTGGACAGGGGGACAGCATCCATGTGGATTGAGGCTGTGTTTGGCACAGAGCTGCACTGCCCAGAGATGCCCCAGCACTGTAACACCCTGACAATGGCCCTTTTTTTCCACTATGCCTTATTCCCAACCTGCCCAGAAGTGCTTGGCTCACGCAGGATGCAGCACCCACAGCTTTGTCCCAGGGTATCCCTGTGAGATTCGGTCTCATCTCCCCATATCAAGCTGAGCCCAGAGCTCCAGTTTGTTGTTAACAGAGAGGAAATCTCCCAAACACTTCCCCCAAAATCAAGAGCTTTTAACCTGCATTTAATTAATAGAGTCACACATTTTTTCCCCACAATGCGGGGCCTTGGTGGGGTGTGCTGACAGGTCCCATCGGTGCCAGGGTGCTCTGCTGTCCCCTGGAAGTGGTCACGGCCATGGAATGGTGACATCTTGTTCCCCATGTGGTGACAGGGGAACAAGCGTCGCAGCCAGTGCCTGCAGGTGGGGAATGCCTACATCATCGTCTACTCCGTCACTGACCGGGACAGCTTCGAGAGCGCCTCAGAGCTGCGCATCCAACTGCGCCGTGCACGCCAGGCTGAGGACATCCCCATCATCCTGGTGGGGAACAAAACTGACCTGGTGCGGTGCCGCGAGGTCTCTGAAGAAGGTGAGTGAGAAGTGAAGGTTCTGGCTGGTGGGGAACTCCTGAGGAGGCTCCATGCCCAGCTGCTTCCCCATCTGTCCCCTTGTCCCTGGACATGCAGCTGCTGCTGTGCATGTGGCAGTGCCTGTCCCTGAGCGCTTGGGGTGCCACTGGGGCCATGGCCCCTTTCTGCCCTTCCCTTGCAGAGGGCCAGGCCTGCGCTGCTGTCTTCGACTGCAAGTTCATCGAGACGTCGGCGGCTCTGCAGCACAATGTGGCTGAGCTCTTCGAGGGGGTGGTGCGGCAGATCCGCCTGCGCCGAGGGGGCAAGAAGTCCCACCTACACCCCACACCTGGCCAGAAGAACAAGGAGAGCCTTACAAGTAGAGCCCGGCACTTCCTCGACAGGCTGGTGGCCAGGAATAGCAGCAAAGTGGCCCTCAAAGTCCGCTCCAAGTCCTGCCATGACCTATCTGTGCTCTGACAGCCGCCATCCCATCCCTCCACACACACTGGTTGGGACTCTCCTCTCTGCCAGCAGCGTGGCCGGTGGCTCTGTGGAGAGCCTAGACAGGGCTGGAGTGATGCTGAGGATGTGGAGCTGTTTTCACTGGTGCTGAGGGATGCCAAGGTGCTCTGGATCCAGCCACTCCCCTCCAGGAGAGGGGATAAGTGGGAGCAGGTCAATGGAGTGGAGGGTGGGATGGGTACCTGACTTGGGGTGGTGGGATTTTGGATCACAGCTGCTTCTGGGGAGCCGGAGGTGAGGCGTGGCCGTGCCCCAGCACATGGCTGGAAGCTGTCAGGAGTGTGGCAGGTCCCGTTCACAGTGCCATCCTTTGCAAGGCAGCAGGGATTGGCGAGGGCACTGTAGCATTGTCCACGTTGGACATCCCGGAACCTGGCTGGGGAAGGGGGCAGGGGAGCACCAGCAGCATCACCAGGCACCCCAGCCCCACTGTGCCAGAGCTTTGTGCCATGTCTCACTGGCACCAGTGTTTCTGCCCTGTCACTGTACTGGTGCAATGAGAAAACCCTCAATCTGTGGAATAAACTGCATCAGGGAGATGCTGGTCTCTGCTGGGTCCCTGCATGGCTCCCCCTGCCCTGGGTAGCCATGTCCCAGAGCCACATGGTCAGATGGAAGCCCTGTTCCTTGCCTGTGTCCGGGGCTGAGGATCTGTCTCCTGCTCTAGCCAGGCCTCAGCTGGCTCCATCTCCATTAACTGGAATAGCCTCTGTTCAGGACTTCCTTTGGCCACCCTTGGTGGAGGTTCCGATTCCTCACCCACTGGTTCAGCATCACCCCCTTTCATGACAGAAGCCTACAGCCCCCCTGCACCTCCCAGTTCCCAGCCTCTGGGAAGGGCTACAGGTTTCAAGCCCTGAGCACTGTGGGAGCCACAGCCTGGGCAGGGAGCCGGGCACTCGGTGGCTCCTGGTGCCCCGGGAAGGGGCAGGGAGCAGGAGCTGGCTGGAATGGCACAGCCAGGAAGGGACGTGCTTGGCTGCAGCAAGCAGGGACTGACCCTGGGTGCCCAGGGAGGCAATGCTGAAACCGTGTGGGCTTTGCCTGTTGTTTGTAGGCTGTGCTGCCAGTCAGCAGCTGGGATGCCACAGGGAAACCTGCTCAGCATCCCGGGCCTGATGCCAGGGAGGATCAGCAGTGCCCTCCCACCCAGGTCAGGAGTTTCCACTCATTCTGTGGCTAGACTGTGGGGAACCACTGGTTGTGGCCAGCACAGAAGGGACCCTGGGATGAGACAGCACCCTGTATCTATGGCAAAACAGTCTCTCCAGAGGTGTAAATCCCAAACTTTGTCCTCAGACTCAGGGAGGTAGGTGCTCAGACTTTTTTCCATGCTGCCGTGACCATGGCATTGCTGCTCCATCCTTGCTGCTGCTCTGCTCCAACTGCTCCGCCCTGGACTTCCTGGCTTGCCGATTCCTGGTGCTGCTGGAGGCGATGCTGTGGCTCACAGTCAGCCACGCTGGGGTTGGGGGCTGCATCACAAGGACAGGGGCTCCTTGCTGCTGCTGGTCCCTCCTGCAGCTGCAGCCGGCGTTTCCCTGCGGCAGGAGGAGGGGGGGCATGGGATGGAAAGTTGGCAGTCAGCAGAGGAGGGGAGTGGAAAGAATGAGCTCAAACCCAGAAAAATGCGGCCGTGCTGGAGGATGGGAGGAGTGGGAGGAGAGGCCAAAGGGGGCCACGGTGAGGCGCTGGGAAACGGAGGGGAGGGTGGAAGGAGGAGGGAGGGTGGAAGCGGGAGGTAGTGGCAAAGGGCCAGGGACTGCTTGTGGCCCCCCAGTGGGCCTTCCCCTGGGGCAGGTGGTGTCAGGGCTCGGTGGTACCAGCCCTTTTAGCAAGTGCTCTTGGGGCCATCCCAGTGCCATCTGCCCCTGGGTGGACACTGGCTCCAGTGCCATCCATCCCTGGGTGGCCACCAGCCCTAGTACAGTCTACCCCAGTCCCATGAGCTCTCTGGTGTCATTCCCCCCGGTGCCATCAGCCCCGGTGCCCATCACCCTGCTTCCACCTCCCTGGGACACTGCTGGTTCCTGGCTGGCACCAGCCCCAGACTCTCCCATCTCTCCCTGCACAGCGACCCTGCCCTTAGTGAGGATTCCCTAGACTGGCTGGGATTTAGGAAGCAGGTGGGCACCTGTAGGGGTCAGTGAGGGTGTCAGGAGCTGCTGTACCAGGCTGGGCAGTGGCAGGCGGCAGGGTGGGATACAGTGGGGTCTGTGGGCACACTGCCTGCTGCTGCCCATCCTTCTCCTCTGTGGGAGCAGCAGTCACAGGGAGGAGGCAGCGTCCCTCCTGGGCAGGAGGCCAACCCCACAGAGAGGGGCTCCCAGGAGGCCTTCTCATCTGCCCTCCGCCTGAAACACAGAACTATGAGTCACCCCGCTCCTGAAATAGATTCCTTTGATTAAAAAAAAAAAAATTAAACAAGACTTGCATTTTAATCCCTGCTGTGCTCCCTTCTCCTGGTCACGGCTCAGCTCTAAACTGGGGGCAGCAGCATTTCACTGGGCTCAAATCTTCACCAATTTTTGCTCCCCAGCAGACTTTCATTCTGGTGAGGAGAAGGCTTGGTGGCACAGTCAGGCTGTCAGGGGCTTGGAATATTTGTGAGGAAAACACATTCCAGCCAATTTTCCAGCAGAGCCCTGGTCCCAGTCCAGTGCAGGAGGAATTCGCTGCTCTTTATGAGACATTTTACAGAGGTTGTTGGTTGTGATCACGGGCAGGCTGGGAGGGGTCAGGGGGATTCCCAAGGACGGGGGAGAAATCCTTGGAAAACGGTGAAGAGCACGAAAACCCAGGGCAGCCCAGGAGCCGCCGCCCCAGCTCGCTCAGGTCGATGGCACCTGGAGCTGCCACCTCCCCGCCCTTGCTCCGGGGGGCTGCGGGAAGTCGGGACCTCCATGCCCGTAGGGACCCCCTCGGGCTCTCCTCTGCCCCTCACACAGCGAGGGCTGGGCAGGGAGTGCAGGGAGAGCCGGGCAGGGCCCCAGCCCACGGCTGGCCCGGAGGTCCCGGGGTGCCGGTGGCGGGCGCTGCCCTTCTCCTGGCACCGCGGCTCCGGGGGCGGGGCCGGCTTCAGCGCCGCTACGCGTGACGCACTTCCGGCCGGTAAGGGGACGTGTCGGTGCGGACCGCGGTGGGAGCAGCCGCCATGGAGGAGCCCGCGGCGCACAACGGCAGCGCCGCCGGGGCCGCGCCCGGGGCCGGGACCCCCGCCCGCCCGCCTGCCACCCCCGAGGGCATGGCACTGGCTTACGGCAGCCTCGTCCTCATGGCGCTGCTGCCCATCTTCTTCGGAGCGCTGCGCTCCGTCAGCTGCGCCAAGAGCAAGGTACCCCCGCGCCTCCGAGGCAGCCGGGCCTATAGGCCTCGCCCCTTCCCAATGGTCCCCCTCGGGCGCCCCGTTTCGCGGGCGAATCGGCAGCTGCATGTCCCCCGCCTCGGACCCGGCCCTGGGCCTTGAGACGCAGGGGATCCCGGGGAGAGAGCTGGCTTCCCCCGGGATTCCTCCAGCCACGTCCTCACTGCCCCGATAAATTGTAGTCCAGCAAAACACAACCGTCCCTTGTCTCTCCGCAAGAGGAGCTGTATTGAGGGGACTCGTGTGTGGCTTTGCCCCGCGGCACTGGGGGTGCTCTCCTGCCAGCACACCCTGTCCTGTCTCTGTATCCCTCCCCCTGTTCTCTGCATCCCACAGCAGGGACTTAAATCTCAACACTTGGGCTACTGTAGCTCAGGTGGAAGGACTTTATTACACCGTCTGATTTATTACTATTTTTAAAATCTCCTTGTGTGCCCTTATGGCTCATATCAGGGGTTTCAGCTGATTTTAGGGAGGCTTCTCATAGTCCAGGCAGCTGGGGGCTGTGAGCAGAACCTGGTTGTGGTTTGGGTTAGGGGGTTCTCATCTCTCATGCTGCAGGGAGCAGCAGGAATTCGGGCACCTCTGCACTGCTGGACACAGCATGGCAACTCCCGTACCCAACACAAGCTGCACAAGGGCTTCCGAGGTGCCCTCGATCTGTACGGGCCGCAGGTGTTTGCCTGAGTGAGATTAGATCTCTGAGCAGCAGCCAGCTGGGCCTGGAGTGGGCAGGGAGCAGGCCGGGAACAGACAGAAAACAGTCAACCCTCTGCCTCCTCTGAAAGCTGAAGGTCTCCTGTGGGAAATGGCTTGAAAGGGGCTCGTTCAGCTGGTGCAAAGATGTCTCGGAAGAGGTTTATAAATCTGGGGTTTTTGAGCACGAGAAGTGTCCCAAGAGCAAGGTGAGGGATGAGAAGGTGGCTGGAGAGACGCGTTGTGCACAGGGGGATCACAGATGGTGGCACAGATGGGGCTGGCTGGGCGTGAGCGGTGAGAGAGCCCAGCTCCCCTCTGGGCAGGGGAGAAAGGAACAACGCCAGCACAGGGTTTTTTTCCTCCTCCAAGAGGAGAAAAGCAGTAAATTGTGTCCACCCTGGGAAGGACAAGTGCAAGGTTTGTGTTTTCCATCTCAGGCTCTGCCTGTGACACAGCCTCACCTCCAGATACAGCAGGGGCCAGTAGGTGTCTTGTCCCTCTCAAAACCTCTGTGGAGCCTGCTTGTTGTGTCTGTGCACTCCCTGCTCAGGTGTGAAGCCAGAGCAGGGACTGATCCACTCCTGTCCTCTCCTTTCCTCCCCAGAACTCCTCGGAGATGCCAGAGACCATTACCAGCCGAGATGCTGCTCGCTTTCCCATTGTTGCCAGTTGCACCCTTCTGGGGCTCTACCTCTTCTTTAAAGTGAGTGAGTGGCACTGGAGCTGGGCAGGATGTCCTCCTGCCTGGCAGGACTTCCCATAGTTGTGTTGACTCTGTTTTTGGCCCTTAGTGTTGGGACAGAAGGCATGTAAGGCTGCACAGATCGAGCTCTTTGGTGTCACTGTGCAGCAGGACGTCAGTTCTTGCCTGAATTGTCACAGCTTGGGGGAAATCAGAGCCTGTTTGTGCACAGGTTGGTTCTGGAGAGCTGCCGAGAAGCAAACAGCCCTGAGCTCTTCCTGCCTCCATGGGCCAACCTGACGGGGCACAGGCTGGACCCAGAGGGTGCCAGGGACTCTGAGGGGCAAACGCTGCTGCCTCTGCCTTGTGGTCCATGCTGTGCTTCTGGAGCCCTGTCAGCTGCAGGCCTGGGGGAGCCCCTGTGTGATCAGGTGAAGTCTTGTAGACGTTCAGAGCCCAGGCACAGTCAGATGACCTGAGTGACGGATGGGAGCTCTGAGCAGCATGTGCTTTTGCTAGTGTGGAGAAGGTGTCTTGGCCTGCAGCACCTTGTGTTGCCCGTGCAGTTCTGATATGTGTCTGAGCTCCCAGAGGGGCCTGGGCAGCTGTGGGGCTGTAGCACAGAGTGGTCCTGTGGGCATGGCAGCTTCCAGCTGTGCTGTCCTGGGATACATGCAAGGTGGCAGGGTGCTCCTGGCTGGCCAGGACGTAAGGGCTAAGGTGCAGAGGTGGGAGTGGTGCAGTTCAGTCCCTTATCTGCCAATGGTCATGTGCTGTGTGCTCTCCTATTCCTGTATCACTCTTGTCGGAGAGCACGGAGGGCCCCAGGATCCCCCCACGCTGGGTTTTGGAGGGCGGGAGTTTTAATAACGCCCCAGTTAATTAGGGCAGGGGATGCTGCTGTTCCCGTTGGTCAGGGCAGCCCTCAGGAGCAGTGCCTCACTCCCTGCTCCATGGGGGAAGCTCTGGCCTCCTTTCTGCAGCACTGGAGTTATTTTTTGACCTGAGCAGCTCACAGATGCACAACAGCTCACGGGTCCATTGTGCTTGTTCTTTGAGCACGTGGCTATTTCCAACATAGTTCTCCTCAGCATGCAGGAATTTGGGTTATTCCAGCTATTCTTCTCATCTCCCTGGAGCACTGACACAGCAGCTGCCAACAAGAGCATGAAGATGGGGAGGATGCTGTGGTAACTAACCCCTCTCTGGGTTTGCCTTGCAGATATTCTCTCAAGAGTACATCAATCTTCTGCTTTCCATGTATTTCTTCGTGCTGGGGATCCTGGCCCTGTCCCACACCATCAGGTACAGCGCAGGGATGGCTGTGACTGGGACAGGGCTGTGCAAGGCTTTGGTGAAGTTTATTGGGGGGTTTTAGAGCACCACTGCCCTGCAGCAGAGCCAGGTGTTTAGGGTATTGGCCCAACCTCTTAGGATGTTGTCCCTTGTTGGTGGGAAGGGCCAGAGCACACTCTGAACCCTTCCTTGGGGGGTGAACCAAAGCCCTGGGAGTCCTGACTCACCAGTACCTCATTCAGCATTACTGGGTGAGCTTGTGGAGGTGTGAGTGGCCACCATCATGGGACAGGGCCAATTCACACTGAGGAGCTTCTGTGGCTCAGAATCAGAATATCCTGAGTTGGGCAAGGATCCAGTCCAACTTATGACCCTCCACAGGACAACCCCAAAAATCCCACCATGTTCCTGAGAGCATTTTCCAAACTGTTCTTGTAATCTGGCAGGCTTGGGGTCATGATCACTTCCCTGGGGAGTCTGTTACAGTGCCCAACCACTCTGTGAGTGAAGAACTTTTTCCTGACAACTTAAACATGTCTTGGCACAATCCCTGCTGCTCTCCACAGGGAAGAGCTCCTCAGCACCCAGTGCTCCTTGTTGGGATGGGCGACACAGACAGCTGGAGCTTGTGATAATGTCCCTGGCCTCTTGTGGCAACGTGTGGCACGAGGTGTTGAAAGCTCAGGCTGTTTGAGTAACTGAAAAATCGAACTGGTTTCCTGTTTCCTGAGCTCTGGGGTGTTGGGGACCAGATGCTTTTCCTAGACCAGTGCTGGGCAAGGGCTTTGCTCCCTGCTCTGCAGCAGAGCTGGGTGATGGTGGCCCAGCCAATGCTGGGTACCCAGGGGGCTGCTGAGGTTCACAGAGTGCTTGCTGGGGTCTGGGGTGGGTCCTCCCTTCTTGTGGGTGATGCTCTGTTCTCTTGCGCTGGAGTATTTGGGGGATCTGTCACATGTGGCCAGATCAAATCTCTATCTCTGTGCAGGACGAATTGCTGTGGCTTCTGCCAGTCCCTGATGGAGCAGAACCTGGCATTTTCCCATCTTGGGAGGGGATGTGGGGCCCCTTCAAACGCAGAGGTGCTGGGCAGCACATCCTGTGGGGTTTCTGTCATACTGCCCGTCTCTACACCTCTCGTTTCAGCCCCATGATGAACAGATTCTTCCCTGCAAATTTCCCCAACAAACAGTACCAGCTCCTCTTCACCCAGGGCTCCGGGGAGAGCAAGGAGGGTACGTTGGCTTGCCAGTCTCTCGGGGAAGCCTGAATGTTTTCTGCCTTTACTGTTCTTTTTTTTTTTCTTTTTCCTTTTTTGATCTTATGACTTTCAGCCCTTTGAAACAACCTTCACAAAGACTCGCCTCTTGCTCCCCGCTATTCTTCCGTAGCCAGTGTGAGCCCCATGTGTCCCTGCAGAGCTGGGCTGGCACTCTGCCTCTGGCTGGCAGTGAAACCCCAGAAACACCTCCTAGAGTGCTGTAGGGATGAAGCTATGGCTGCTATAAATGCACAGCCTTTATTTAAGCCCCTTGGATAGCATAGGTCCGACTGGTTTGTGCTGCCTTGTCTGGGCCAGATCTTTGCACTGGCAGAAGATATTTTGATAAGTATCCTGCCCAGTAATAGCTTTACCAGTAAGGGAATACTTCTGGTGATACCACCAGCAGTTAACTGGCACAGGAAGAGGGGGAAGATTTGCCTCTCCCTGCCTTAGGCAGTGCCTGAATCCAATTTCCTCATTGACAGCAGGACCATGGATGCTGTCCATGTGCAGAGTCTGGCTGAAGGAGAAGGTCTGAGCTTTCCAGGGCCCACTGCTCGTTCACAGGCGGTTTGCACATGTGTAGGACGGGTACAGTCCCCTTGTCTGGGACATGAGCACTGTGCTCTGGGCTCCCCAGCTGTGGAATCACTCAGCCCTGTGCGGGAAGGGGAGCTGCCTGGCCTGTCCCTAATCTGACATCTCTGTTTTATTGCAGAAATAGTGAATTATGAGTTTGACACCAAGGACCTTGTGTGCCTGGCCTTGAGCAGTGTTGTGGGGGTCTGGTACCTGCTGAGAAAGGTAAGTAAGGCACAGCTGGGGACTGGCCTGGATCGGACAAGGACCCCTTTCCATGCAAGGTGGGGGTCCCATGTGTGGTGGAACTCAGACCTCCTTTTCCTATCCTTCTCAGCACTGGATTGCCAACAATCTTTTCGGGTTGGCATTCTCCCTCAACGGGGTGGAGCTGCTGCACCTGAACAATGTCAGCACCGGCTGCATCTTGCTTGGGGGTCTCTTCATCTACGATGTGTTCTGGGTAAGCGGGAGTGTTCCACACGCTGTTGGCAGAAGCATGTGTCGGGCATTGTGCCTCTCTGGAGGCCCCACACTGGCTGGATATGCATTAGCAGTAAGGATTTTTGCTTTCTCAGCCCAGAGGAGTGTGGTGGGGTTGATGACAGAATCCACAGTGGCAGAATTGGGCTCAGCAAATGTGTTTTCTTTTAATCTCTGGCCCAAAGAGCCCAGATCTGGCAGGGACCTCGTCAGGGCTATTGTGGGGTACTCAGTGTGTGTCATATCCGGTTCTGTATTCCCCACTAGGGTCTTTCCAATGCCTGACAGCTGTTGGGTGGGCTGGAGGCTGCTCTGGGGCACACTGAGCCCGCTTGTATGAGCTGTGCCTCAGCTCTGTCATCTGCTGGTTTCGTTAGTGTCCTTCTGTTCTCTTGCACAGAGGAGCAGACCCTGGAACGCCTCCAGTCTCTTTCCTTCAGCCAGTGCAGCACCCTGACTTCTTATTTTGAGGTTTTCCTTATTTCTTGCAGCATATTTGAGCTTCTTTTGTAGAGGGGAAGGGGAAGGCAGGAATGCAGTTGTATGCTCCCCTCTAGGCATGGGATAACATTTCTCCTTGTAATGTCCATGTTCCCCAGTTCTTCCAGCTGCCTCCACCTTCTGAATCACCATGTTTCCAAATGTCTGAGAGCCTTGTATACCTTGAGGTCTGTCCAGCAGCTCTGCAGCTGCCTGAGTAATCCCTCCATATTTATGCCTGGCTACTGTGAGTTGTTTTGTACTTGGCCGGTGCTGCCCCTGTTTCACAGGCTTGTTAACAGTCTGGGCTCTGTGGTTTTTTAGCCTGTGGGCCACTTCCTCCACAGCTCTCAGCTGGAGAGGACTCAGCCTTCTGCCTTAGCACACCTGGTGCCCCATGCCCTGCTCGGTGTGTGAGTGTCTTCCCAGTGCTTTGGAGACAGTGAATGCACCCCTCTGCTTTCCACTTGCTTGCTGTCTCCCACTTTGGCTTCCCTGGAGATCAGAGTTTTGCCAGAGACTTATGGAAGGGCTGTCTTGGAGTGGAGACCCTCTTACTGTGTCCCTCTGCAGGAACCGGTCACTTGGATCTTGGCATGGATTTAATCACAGTGAGATCCCAGGAGGGTTTCAAGGAGGAAGGAGATCTCAGTGGGTGGATGCTATTACCCCCACATAGTCTTGGGGTGAATTTGGATGTGGTGCTTTTCTGTGATCCCAGTGTGGAGTCCTATTACTCTGTGACAATGCTCAGAACTCCCATAACCTTATGGGAGTTAATCTGATGCTTTAACGTTTCCCTTTAATCCAGGACTCTAGGATCTTGCTCACCCAGTGCTAACCAGCAGCTGTTTTTTGTGCCTGCTGGACTGGAGGCTTAGAGATGGAAAGGAGCAGAGACCAGAGTGGCTGCCCTCAGTGTTTACAGTCCACCCCCAAATGCTGCCAGTATTTACAGCTGACAGGGCCATGCAAGTAAATGACCTCAGAGCAAACCAGCTGATCTGACACTTGCTCCTGTCCTCGCTGGAAGCTCCCAGGCTGGGATGCTCTGCTGGAAGCTCTTGCCCTCCTCTTGGACTTTTCATGGAGCTGACTAATTAGAGCTGAACTGAGGTGCAGGACTGAGTGGTGGGGAGGGCTGGGAGGTGGACAGCAGCTCTGCAGTGTGGGTGCTGTCCCCATGCTGCTCTGAGAGCAGGACAGCTGTGATGTGCCCACCTCCCCGAGTGCCATCGTGTGCCTCCTCCCCCAGGTAGTGGGCTCACTTGCCGGGCTCCTCTGCCCACATTTTGGCAGCTCTTTGACTGTCTTCTGACACTGAGGCCACTCCTGGCCCTGGAGTGAGGCTGTAGCTGAGCCATGTGTGTGTTCTGTGCAGCTGTGGTCACCCCAGGCTCTTCTGCTCTTCTAGGTCTTTGGCACCAATGTGATGGTGACAGTTGCCAAATCGTTTGAGGCCCCAATAAAACGTGAGTAGATCTCCCCTGTGTGCTCAAGCCTGTTCTGCTGCAGGCCCTGCCCCGTGCACCCTCCACCTCTGGAGATGGCTCAGGTTGGGATGTGTGCAGGAAGATTTTCTGCTAATGACTCCTCAGACTCCTTATCACTGGCCAAGCTAGGTCTCTGGAGAGAGATGGTTTGCAGAGCCCTGGTCTGTCTTGGTCACTCTGCACCCTCAGAGTGTGCAGTTTCACCTGCTCATAGAAATGATCCAAACCAAATAAACCACAGAAAAGAATAAAACCACAGAAAAGAATAAAACCACACAGCCCCAAAACAGCGAGAGAGGTGAATTGGTGCTGCTGTGGAGCACACAGTAGTTTGGGTCCTGCAAGCTAGGGTTGAAACCTGCACGTGGGGGTGACTTGAATCCTTCGGTTTCTTGTCCTGGAATTGTCCTAAGAAGAGGAATTACAGGGGAGGAGGGGGCTGAGGGCAGGGACAGGGGTCCTGCCTTGTTCCCATCCCTGTTTGCCAGGCTCAGTGGGGCTGGGATCTGCTCAGCAGAGACATTCCCCCTCACTGTGCCTTGCTCTGCTCCTCGCAGTGGTTTTCCCTCAGGACCTGCTGGAGAAGGGGCTGGATGCCGACAACTTCGCCATGCTGGGACTGGGAGACATTGTCATTCCAGGTAAGGACAGAAGAGGGGGGACTGAACTGGGATCACCCCTGAGGGGATTCCGGGGAGCTGAGCGGGTGCTTTGCTCTGCCTTTGTCCAGGCGCAGCCCTGCAGGTCTCCCGGTGGGCTGGGGGTCTCCCGCAGGTCTGGGTGCTGTCCCGGTGCCGTGTGCCACGAGAGGGCACTGTCAGCCCAGGCACGGCACCGGCACAGGAGCGCCGCGGGACCTGCTCTGCCTTCCTCAGCCTGCCCTGCTCCTCTGGCACCTCGTTGTCCCTTCCCTGGCACTTCCAGCCCTTCATTGTTTCCTTCTCCCCACAGGGATCTTCATTGCCTTGCTGCTGCGGTTTGATATCAGGTGAGCAGGCATCAGGGAAGGGTCTCCGGCAGGTTGGATCTTGCAGCATATTTGAGCTGCTCTTGTAGAGGAAAAGAGGGAAAGGGGGAGCCAGGAGTGCAGTCGTGTGCTCCCCTCGGGGGCTGGGCGTGGGGACTTGGGACAAGGCAGGTGTAAGGAAAAGCTCTAGGAAGAGGGGGCTGGCTCTGTGGGTAAGTCCTGAGCACTGGGGGCGAGTGGTTTGAGTTCAGGCATAGGTAGGGCAGGCAGCACAGGGATGGGGATCAGGGCAGCAGCACATCACAGCTCCACAGAGCCTTACCAGCTCCCTGGAGCCAAGGTGTGGAGAGCAGTGAAAGGAAGCAATGACAGTGTGGGAAAGAGCCGGGGGTGCTGGCACCTGGGAAGTGCTCGCGTGGATGCAAATCAGTGCCTGGCAGTGCTGGCTGCCTCCAGGTTGCCATTGACGTTGGAGGAAGCAGCTCCTTCCCACACAGGGAAGCTGCACCTACAGCCAGGCTGCAGCAGTTGCCCCACACTGAAAGGCTTCGGGGAGCGTGGTGCTCTGTGTGACTGCAGTGGTGTGGCCCTACTCCCACTGCTGTTGCACAGACCCTATGGTTTGTGCCAGCTCTTCCAGGTGTTGCCACCCACATCCTGCCTGCACCTGCTGGGAATCCCAGTTCCCGCAGCCTGCCCTGTGTTAAAACAGCAACTGCTGAGAGCCAGGGACAGGCCAGCCTCCCCCAAGACAGTGGGACCCTCTCCCTCGGTCCCAGCCCCAATTCCTCCCTTCCCAGTTGCCATTCAGCAGCAGGATCACTTGCCTCCTTCCCTTCTCCAGCCCCTCACCCGGGTATCACTGCCTCCAGTCCCACACTGCTCCCACAGCACCAGGGACTGCACGGGCAGAGCATTGCTCCCCACACCTCAGCGTGGTGGGACATGGCCGAGAATGCCAGGTCAATCCTGCTCTAGCCAGTGGCATTCCAGACCCGAGGTCACTGAACTTCCCTTTCCCTACAGCCTGAAGAAGAACACGCACACGTATTTCTACACCAGCTTTGTGGCCTACATCTTTGGGCTGGGCCTCACCATATTCATCATGCACATCTTCAAGCACGCCCAGGTGAGCTCCACCCTACTGCCTCCCGCAGATGCACGTCCAAGTGGGTCAGGCCAGCTTGGCCACAAAGTTCCTGCATCCTGCCAGGAAAAAGTAGATTTATTCCTTCTCTTGGCTTTGATTTTCCAGTGCCTGCCTGTACCTTTCCCTGCCCAAAGTTCCTGTGCCTGGCTGGAGGAGAGGCCTGTTTGGGGCAAGGCTCCTTGTTTCCAACAACAGTCCCTCAGCCAGGGGCCCTGTGGGTTTTGGCTCCTTGTAACCAAGCTGTAACCTACTGGCTGTCCTGCCTGGGGCCCTGGGAGCCCATACACCATGGTCTGCACAGGGGCCCTCGGTGTGTTTGTGGCCCACTGGGACCTCGCAGCGAGGATTTTCACAGAATGGTTTGGGAAGGGATGTCAGCGACCATCTTGTTCCAGCTCCCCTGCCAGGGGCAGAGATACCAGCCACTAGACCAGGCTGCCCCAAGCCCTGTCCAACCTGGCCTTGAACACTTCCAGGGATGGAACACCCACAGCTTCTCCGGGCAACCTGTGCCAGGACCTCACTACCCTCGCAGGGAAAAATGTTTTCCTAATATCCAATCTAGTTTCATGCTGCTGCAGCTCTAATTTAGCTGCTTTTTGGGGTGTTAACCCTATGTGCAGCACTGTGATAGACACCAGTGTTGCAGAGGGGATGAGGCCAGCTCGCCTCACGCTCCTCCTGTGGGGTGATTTGTGGTTTGGTTTAACAGTTGTTTTTCTTCCTTACAGCCTGCACTGCTGTACCTGGTCCCCGCCTGCATTGGATTCCCGCTTCTTGTGGCCTTGGCAAAGGGAGAAGTAACTGAAATGTTCAGGTGAGCCTCAGCTGGGGATGGAGCTGTTTTGCCGGCGGCGCCTGGAGCACATGAAGCGTGCAGATGTTCCCACGCCTGGGCACAGCTGGAGGGACGGGTTCATCTGGGCATGCTCTGGGTGTGTGCCGGCACGTGCGTGGGTGGAGGGAGCGGGTCTGTGTTTGTACACGCCGGGCCTGGCTCCAGCCGCCTCCCGGGAACTGGGTGGGAGCTGTGGTGTGGTACCAGCAGGCAGCACCTGGTATTGCTTTACGCCCCGGTGACAGACTCTTCCCATGCGCTGGCAGGCAGGGGAGGGTGGGACCTCACACCTGGTGTGGAGATACTTGGTCATTGTGTCCCAGGGCCCGTGGGTGGAGAAAAGTGGAGCCAGAGCTGGCTGTGAGAGCAGCTAAGGCTGGTTTGAGCACATTGCAACCTCCCTGCTGGGGCAAAGTCTCCTGGTTTGCAGCAGTCTCCTTGCCCCAGGATACAGAGGAAGGGGGACTGTGCTGTACTGTTGTGCTCCAGCTGTTCTCTCAGCCTGTCCAGGCTGTCAGTGGGCAGCTTTGGCTTCCTGCTTGGGAGCTGTTTCTGTGTTGTGCTCGAGGCTTGGAGGTGGCTCAGCACAGTTTAACAGTGGTTGAGGCAGAGAAGGGAAGGGAACATCCTAAAGCAGGGCTGTGTGCTCTTCAGCCTCCCCAGTGCCCTTGCCCAGGGGGACTTCCTGAGCTCCCAGCCTGCTCGGAGGGAAACTGGGTGCAGTGGGAAGCCAGCTGTCCTCCCTCCTCCCTTCCCTCCCCTCCCCTGGGAGATGCAGGTATGCGTGTTCCCAGCGGCTCTCAGCTGGGCCGTCCCCAGCCCTGCCGCACCTGCCCCTCCTTTGATGTTTGCTTCTGACGATCGCTGCTGCAGGCGCTGAGTGTCCTGGGATCGTCCTTCCTGTGCACCTGGGATCCTGCAGCCGCTCTCCCCAGTGCTGTGACTCACCAGCTGACAGCAGCAGCACCTCCTGCCAGGAAACTGGGGAGAGATGAGCTGTGAGGCCGAGCCTGCTGAGCAGCAAGGAGCCCTGCAAGCAGCCGGGGGTAGTGTCCCCCTAGAACAGTAGCACAAGCTGCTCCAGCAGCAAAGTGTTGCCAGGGCAAGGGCAGGATCCTGGAGGGTTGCAAACTTGACAGCCCCTGGGGTCCAGACCTCCCTTGAAGTGGCTCCAGTTGCAGGCAGAGGAAGTGGGATTTGAAGGGACTGGTGCCTGGAGGGCAGTGGCTCCCACCGCAGGAATCCCACCAGGTGTAGCTCCACTGCGACGCTTCGGTGCACCCTGATCCTTCCTGGAGCTGGTAGTTCCTGTGATCTCTGCCTGCACATGGTGTCTCACAGCAGCAAGGGTGCAGGCAGGGTGGGAGTGACCAGATCCGTGCTGCAGGCCCGGGGAAGGGGTGCTAGTGGAGCAGAGGTGGGTGACACTGGGATCGGCTCCATGGCTCCCAGCCTTGCCAAGACTCCCTAGGCTGCCCCTGCCCCTCACACTTGCTGTGGACACGCTGTCCTCGAGCTGCAGGACAGGCTCTGCTGCATATGTCACCTGCCTGGCCTCTGGGCTGCTCCACTGCCCAGGCTTGTTCTCCTGGGGCTCTGGCTGCCTGGCTCTGCTCATGCCAGTGGGAACTGCCTCATCCCCGGGTCTCAGTGCTCACTTTTCTATGCTGCAGCCCTGCCCTGGGGTCTACAGGCAAGGAGAGGCCAGCGGGTACCAGCAGGTGAAGGGGGCATGCCAGGCTGCCTGCACAGGGTGGAGGGTTCTCAGTGCTCTCACTCCAAAACTCTTCTGCTTTTTCTCTCTCCCCCGCTCTCCTTTCTGTCCTTGTCTTTCCCTTCCTGCTTCCTCTCTCTCCTGCAGCTATGAATCCTCTGCTGAAATCTTGCCACACACACCAAGACTTACCCACTTCCCCACCGTGTCTGGCTCGCCGGCCAGCCTGGCTGATTCCATGCAGCAGAAACTGTCCTGTCCCCGCCGACGCCGGCAGCAGAGCCCTAGTGCCATGTAGCCACTGCCGCTGGGGCCCCTTGTCTGTCGCTCTGGCCAGGTAGGGGCAGGTCCTGGCTCTCCCTACATCCAGCTCTGCCTGCTCCCTGGGCAGAGCCTGGAGGTGTTGCTGCACTGCTGTGGGCCAGCTTCTCTCTCATTCTGAGAGGAGACCGGGAAGGGTGAGAGGATTTGACAACCCGGCCCTCATCCTTTCTGCTTGGAGCAGTATTCCTGTGTTTCCTTAGCCAGAGCTCTGGGGCCGCTGCTGGAGGGGGTTTGCAGACAGAGGAGCGAGACCCTGGGAGGGATCACTGCTGTTGGTCTTGCTGCAGTTCCCCTGTTAACCGGCCCCACTGGCACCAGCGCTCAGCCAAGGAAAGTGTGTGCTATCCAGGATATCCAATAGTCCTCTTGGGAACAAGGACAGACCCCCAGGCACTGTGCTGGCCCTTGGTTGGGTCCACCCTATCCCTGGAGATGTCCAGGGGGGATGCATCCCTTGTCTTCATGCCTGGGGTCTGCCCCGTGGGGCTTCCTGCACTGGGGGCTGATGGATAGAGCCCACCCTGTCCTCAGCAGCAGCAGGACAGACCCCAAGGCCACAGGCTGGGCTGTCCCCACCTGGCACAGGTCTCTGTCCCCAGGCAGGTGCTGGCCCCACTAATGTTCCTCTCGTCCCCAGCTACGAAGAGAGCTCAACCCCCAAGGAGGTGCCAGGGGCTTCCAAAGAAGAGCCAACAGAAGCCTCCAAGAAGGAGAAGTGACCTTGCCTTTGAGCCGTGCCTGGCACTGCTGGGCTGGGGCCCTTCCAGACCCTCTGCAAGTGACAGACGATGAAACAATTGTGCAAGAGCATCGTGTTGTGTGTGTCGGAGCAGCCACCCAGGTGGGGTATCGATGTACGCCGGTTTTTAAATTTTGTATTGTGCATTTGCTTTCTCTCATATTAAACCATGTTGAAGGAAGGAGTGCTGGTCTGCCCATGCCCCTGCTCAGCCACCCAGCCAGCACCAGGATTGGCGTCCAGCTCACCCGCCTTCTCCCAGTGGGGCTGGTGGCCATTGTCTGGCTGTTTCCAAGTGACCAAGGGACCATCCCCTTCCCCCTCCCACTCCTCTGGCACTGGGCCTTCCCCTAGCCTGGCCCCTGCTCTGCGACACCCAGATTTAGGCCCGCAGTCACTGACCCTTCTTGTGGGTTTGAGCCAGGGTGTGGCCCCAGAGCAGGGTGGCTGAGTAGGAATCGGTGCAGGAACCCCACAGGGTGGGGACATGCTCTGCCTCAGCTGTATGGCCCAGGGGAGCAGGGGTGAGTGACTACAAACCCAGCCCTGGAGCAGGCTGAGGAGAGCATGGGTTGTGCCCCTTCCTTGCAGGGAGCCAGGCACCATCTTGCATCCCCTGGGGCTGGGATGGGCACGGGGGCTGGAGGGGCTGTAGGCAGGGGCAGCTCCAGCAGCTGCCTTCGCTCCCACTGGAACCAGCTGCCCTGTGTCCTGCAGCACTGGCAGTGTCCTCCCTACTCGTCCTGGGGGCCCGCGTGTGGAGGATCCTGCATCCCTCCGGCCATACCCACTGCCAGAATAAATAGAAAGTGTTTGCTGGCTTGGCAGCTCCCCCACAAAAGCCGTATTGAACCATTATTCCCTGCGCCGGCTGCGAGCACTAAAAGTGGCGCCTCGCATTCTGCCATCTAATGACCCTTTGCAGGCTCCTACAGATGTTTTCTATGACTTACAGCTCCTTTTCCAACAGCCCTGTCCGCAAAAACAAGAGGGGCCACTTTAATTCCAATTAAATACCTCCAGCTAAGCAAACAGTGTGCAGCAGGGCCTGGGTACAGCACGGCCGCCAGGCCCGGCCCACCGAGTCGCTGAGTCTAGACTCCAGATGTGATTTCACCAGCCTCCAGTGTTCCATGGAAAAGGACTTTGGCTCTGCCATGGGGTGCAGCACCCTGCCCCGAGCCAGGACCCCATTCCCCACCACGGCGTGAGGGTTTGTGTTCCTCGGTGCAGGGCCGGTACCGCATCCTGGGAGGCTCTGCATCCTTCATGGCTTTGGGTGGTGGGAACTGCTGTCCCCATGGCCTCGCACACATCCCCATGCAGCCTCCAGAGGCCCCAAGAGTGCAGGAGCAGGCTGGGGGATGCACAGGGTTCCCCTAGTGCCAGTGTCACCCTCCTGCCTCCCTGCTGCCCTGCAGAGCTCGGAGGGACTCATTCCCACTGTAGATGTGGTGGAAGAGTGGCTGGGAGATTTCCCAGGGCTGCAGGCAGCGGAAGGCCTGGGAAGGGGAGAGCAGGGTCACCCCTCACCCTGCCTGGCTGATAAGCTGGGGCCGGCCAGGAGGAAGGAAGTGTGTTGGGCCCTGCAAGGAGCCACCAGCAGAGCCGGCGCTTAGGCGGTCCCCGCTTCGCTCGCCTGCTGCACCTGGGCCTGTGGCACCTCCGGTTCCAGCAGGGCCGAGGCCACACGGCTCCACTGTGTCTGGACCGCTGCTGGGCCACCTTCCCCTCTCCGCAGGGTTCCTCCGGCTTGGTGGGGGCTGCGGAAACATGGATGTGTTGACTCCAGCAGGAAACCTCCATCCACTTAACTGCACCCAGCCAGGGCAGGGGCCAAAGCTGCCTGTTTTGCTGCCAGCAGCCTTGGGTTTGGGATGTCCTCATCGCCCCACTCACCCATGGCACCTCAGGGCAGTGGTGTAGATGCCCATTGGCCAGGGACCCCTTGGGCACACTTGCCTTGTGCCAAGCTCCTACCAGGAATTGAAGTGTGGCGGGATGGGGTGAGCTGGTGGTGCACAGGGGGTACCCCTGGGTGCAAATGCCAGGCAAGGGGATGGTGTTTTCATGTTTGGGGAGTGCTGGTGCCTGGGGTGAAGGGGACATAGCGGAGCTTCTTGCCTCTAGAGCCCTGCAGAGCCTCCCCACCATAGCAGTGGTGCAGCTGGTGGGATGGGTGATGATGGATGATGGGTGCTGCAGTTGTATCTCGTGCTCCATTACACAAGGCAGGGGATGCCTTGCCGTGGTGGTGGGTGCTGGTGGGGAGAGCCGGGGCCCCACGTGATGATGGGTGCTGGCGGTGGCGCCCGGCCGGCGGCTGTGAGCAGGGAGAGGAAGCAGCCCAAGGCAGCCCCAGCCCCGGCCGGCCCGCGAGGAGGGGCAGGAAGCTGGAATAAATCCCAGGAAGGGCTGCCTGGCTCCAGCTGGTCTGGGCTGCAGCGGATGGAGCTGGGAACGGGAAGGGAGAAGGCGGGAGGGGAATGCGCAGGGGCTTTCTCAGGCCTCGGCCCCGCTCCAGCTGTGCCGGCGGCCCCGGCACATCTGCAACCCTAGCTCAGCACTGTCATGCGGACATGGAGGGGTGGAAGCTCTGTGCTGCCCCAGGGCTGACCTGCGGACGGCACCGGGAGAAGGGACCTAGATGGAGCCCAACCTCAGCCAAGGCAGGAGCAGCCCAAATTTGGGGGCCCTGGTCACTGGTGGGGGGCTCAGCCTGACCTGCGGTGTCCATGCTGCCTTCCCTCATCCTGCTCCCAACTCTGCATGCCGGAGTGTGGGGCTGGGTGCTGCCGGTTGTGATGTGCCGGCTGTACCCCGTCCCTGCCATCACAGCAGCCCCGCGGCCCCTCGCCGGCCTGGCGCGGCCGTGCCCTGTGTGGTCCCGGCGGGGCGGGGGCGGCCGGGGGCTTTGATGTGCTCGGCTGCCGGGCAACCCCTGCTCGGCGCAAAGCAGCCGCCCCCCGGCTGCCCCCCCGGCCGGGCTGAGCCCCGCCAGCACCATATGGCCGAGGCTGCTGTTACCGCGCCGCGCGCCCCGTTCCCAGAATTGAGATGGAAATGAAGCTCTGTGTTCTGCCGGACGACACTGCTGAGCCGGCCAGCACGCCGTGCCAGGCCAGGACCCCGCAGCCAGCTGTGGCCAAGGCAGTGTCCCGGTGCCACACTGGCAGCCCTGATCTCTGTACCCCATCCCCGGCACCCCAACATGCAGGTGCATGGGGCGAGGGTGTCCTGCTGCCGGGGGCATCCCAAAGGCTGGGGCAACCGGAGTGGCTGTGCCAGGGCGGTTGTGCCACGTGTGCCATGACACCCACCACGGCCACGAAATCTGTGCTAGTCCCCAGTCTGCTCAGGGTGACCGGTTGCAGGGTCGTGGGGTCTGGCTCGTCCTGGCATTGTTGGCGGCGCAGCTGGCGGTGGCGGCGGCCGGCCGGCGGCCCTGAAAGACATTCCTGTGCACAATGTCCCCGGCCTCCCGCCGCGGCCCGGCCACTGCCGCCAGATGGGGGCTAATTAGCAGCTTTGAGAGCCGCGGTGGGAACCGGGCAGCACCGGGCCCTCCGCCGAGCCCTGAATGGAGGGGGCGACCCCAGCGCAGTGCCCACCCTGGGAACCGCTGCCTCACTAGGCTGGGGGACACAGGGAGGAGGGACAGAGGGAGGGACACGGGGACAGAGGGATCCAGCTCCCCCCAGTCAAGCTGGCAGGGTTGAAGTCCATCCATGCTCTCCAGGATTGCTGCCCTCCAAGAGGAGAAAGAGGAGGGGAGGCCTTCAGCTCCCTGCATGCCTGGGGAGACACAGCCAGGTGCAGGAAAGTCTGGCCCCCAGCCCACCCCCACAAAGGGGAGCTGCTCTGGCACCTGGGCACACACTTGGTGTGCAAGAAGGGGTGTATGTAGGCACGAGCGTGTGTGTGTACCTGTATGTGCATGCATGTGTGGCTCTGTGTGTGTGTACCTCTGCCTGTGTTTGTGCTCCACAGGTTTGTGTATGCCCTGTGCACGTTTGGGTATGTCCCACACATATCTGTGTGTGCAAGAACGTGTACGTGCGTGCCTTTGTACGTGCACACCCACACTCACACCCTGTGTGCCCGTGTCTGCACACACGTGCACGCACACCCCTGAGTGTCTGATGCTGCAGCTTTGCCTGCTCATCCCTCCCCGCGCCATTTCGTGCTGCTCGGAGTGTGCCGGGGTCCCCCCCGGGGCGCTGCCTGCCCTCCCCGCAGGTGCGGGGTAATTAGCAGTAACGCTAATTACAGCCCAGACCAAGAACCGAAGGGGCAAGGACCCGTTGCCTCGCATGGCAGCGAGACCTCCGCCGCTTCCCCCCGCGGCAGGACGTGCTTATAGCCCATAGCCCCACGCACCCAGCGCCCGACCCTCCTGCCTGCCCCTCGGGTGGACCCAAATCTGGCGACCCCTGACCCGGCAGCCGCCACCGATCAGCTCTGCAGAGGTTTGAGCCCCAGCACTCGGCTGAGAGGGGGGAGACCGAACTGGGTGGGGGGCGCGGAGCACGGGCTGCCCCCGGCGGGGATGCCCCTGTGCCTGTGCCACCGTGGGGTCCCGGTGCCCTTGTGTCCCCGTGAGGGTCCAGGGGTCCCCGTGGGGGTGCCTGTGTCCCCGTGGGGGTCGCGATGTCTCCATGGGGGTCCCGGTGCCCCCCGTAGGGGCTGCAGGTGTGTGTCCCCGCCCCGCCCCCGTCGCCATGGGCACCGCCCGCCCGGCGCCGCGCTGACAGCGCGCGGGGTTTTATGAATGGGTGACGTCACGACCCTGGCGTCTCACGGTCTGAGCCACCGCGGAGGCGGGGGGGGGCGTGGGGAGTGCGGGGGGGCCGAGCGCCCGGAGGGGCACCGGGGGCCTGCAGGGGGCAAGGGGCGAGCGAGACTGCGGGGAGCCGGACACCGGCAGCCCGCGGGGCAATTACCCGCGTTAATGGCGGGGCAGGGTGGGCTCTCCGCACCTCGGTAGCCTTCGCAGCGCCGATGTTCCCTCAGCACAGCCCGAGTCCGTCACCGCCATCTTCCCGCCACTGCCCCTTTAAGACGCTGCCCTTCGGGGCGCATGAATGGAGTGGGCGTGACCATCCCCACCCCTTCTGCGCCGCCATTGGCCATTTCCCTTCCCGCGGCCCCGCCCCTCCGTTGGCGGCGCTCTATAATTGGCGCGGCGGGGCGCGCGGTCGCTGTCCGCCTGCAGGGTCCCCGCGCCGCAGGTCCTCGCCATGAAGGTCGCCGCTGTCGCCACTTCGCCACTGCCCGCGGGCGCCGGCGGCGCGCTGAAGGCGGTGCGGCCCGGTGAGGCCGCCCGCTGCGGGCCTGGCCCAGGGGTGTCCCCGGGGGCGGCGGAGCAGGCGGCCGCCGCGCTGCTGTACGACATGAAGGGCTGCTACTCGCGGCTACGGGCGCTGGTGCCGACGCTGCCGCGGCACCGGCGGGTCTCCAAGGTGGAGCTGCTGCAGCACGTTATCGACTACATCTGGGACCTGCAGCTGGAGCTGCAGTGCGGGCCCCCACGCCCTGCCACCGCCGGGGACCCCCCCGAGGTGAGTGCGGACCCCACGGCACTGGCTCGGTCCCGCGCTCCTGCCGGGCAGCACCGGCGTTCTCCGGACCCTCCTTCCCATGATCAGCACCGCGCCCTCTCCCTCCCGGGAGTGTCCCTTCCTCCTGTCCCCTTCCAGCCACATTCTCTCCGGGACACCCCTGACAAGTACTGACCGGCAGCTTCGTCCCCCTTTCTCGCAGGCTCCGTGCATTCCTGCTGCCGACCGGATCCTCTGCCGCTGAGACCGCTTTGGACCCGCCACGGACGTCATTCCCGGGATCCCAGTCCCACCACGGACATCACCCCTAGGACCCCGGCCCGAGCACCGCGGCTCGCTTGCATCCCTGGCCCCCGGCAGGGCTGCCCTGGGGGGTCCCCCGCAGCCTGGGCAGGGAGTGCCGTGGGCCGTATCCTTCCTTCTCAGATTGCTGAGAGCATTCCCCGTATTGTATATTACAATGATGCTGGAGAATATTGTTCTACAATAGCTGGAGTTTTGTTATTAAACAAGCCCTGATGACCACATGTGCCTTTTCTTCCTACCTCTCACATCCCCTGCCCCGAGTTTCGGGTGTGCTCAACCCCGGGGATATGTGCCCCATCAAACTGGTGGATAGCTTGTGCAGACCACTGTGGTCTGGGTGGGTGTGCTGGGTGATACAGGGTCTTGGCCCCTGTGGTGGTGTTGGGGAAGGGGTCTCTCATGGGCTGGTCCCAATTCCCCCTGTGTCCCAGAACTAACCCCACAGAGCCTCTTGCAGTGGCTCCCATGGAGTCCATGTCTCACTTCCTTCTTCACTCCCTGGACTCAGACATGGGGTGTTGCGGGGCAGACACAGGAGGAATGATTGCTTGAACCCCAGGTTCTGTGGTGGGGTAATGTAGCAGCAATCTTCCCCTGATCAGGCACCTTGATGGGATGATGACATGGAGGGGACAGTACTACAAGCCAGGTGTGGGGTTCTGTGCCCAGATGGGAGTGTGGTTTCCCCTTCTCCCTGGGCAGGGGTGGGTTTGCAGCCTGGGGTTCCCTCACTCCCCTTCCAGCTGGGTGACCTGCACCCAGCAGCCTCTCCGAGGCTCCCACTATTTCTGCTGTGTCAGGGGTGATGCCACATGGGTTGATGCCGTTGCAGGGGAGAGCAGATACAAGTCCTGGGGTGCTTCTCTCTGGGGCCCCGCCCCTGTGGTTCCTGCTCTTCCTGGTGCAACCCCTGCCTGTGGGGACAGACAACCTTTTGGGACAAGGAAATTGCATCAGGGGTTGTGCAACCCCGAGGGCTGGGGGTGCCCCGGGCAGCTGCCCTGACCTGAGTTTCCCTGTGACTCACAAACACCCAAAGGACTACACCACCTCATGTACCACATCTGCACAGACCTTCCTATGGGCCTGGCAGGGGAAAATGGGGGTGCCTGGAGGTGCTCTTGTTGCTCTAGTGGGACCCTTTAGGCACTCCTCCAGGGTCCTACAGCGAAGGGATTTGGGGCTGGAAGGAATTGACCAGGTGTGTGCATGTGTGAGCCTCGGCACCAGCATTTGTGTGTGTTTGCATGTTCACAGGCACGGTCACAGCTGAGTGTGTCCATGCCTGTACACGCCCACTTGTGGTTCCCCAGCCCAGCAGATCCCCTGGCAGGGCCTGTGTAGGGGACAGGTGACTTGGGGAATCAAGACACTGCCTCACCCGGCCAGCCCTGTCCTGGCTGTGACAGCAGCAGGGGACACAGAGAGGGGCTGGAGGCTCTGGATCCCCTGGGCCTGGAACTTGTCCATCATTGGATGAGTCGAGTCCCCTCCATCATCTCCAGGTCCTCTTTATCACCCCCACTGGGGTCTCCTCGATCACCCGGCTCCCTCCCGGTCCAGTAGCGCAGCACTGCCGGGGCGGTGGGTCCCTCTCCCGGTGCCCGCTTGCACTGCACAGCCCGGACCGGCCTCCTGGAGGAGCATGGAAGGTCTCAGGACAGGGAGAACCGGGACTTGGGGCTCTGCTCGGGCCCAGGGCGGTGTGAGAGGCGCTGGGGCTCTTTCCGTGCCCTGTTCCCCAGTGCCGTCCTTACCTGTTCATTGCTGGCAGATGAAGCTCCAGCTGGAGCCGTGGGGAGAGGGGCTCCGTGCGTGACCATGTGAGTCCCCGCACCTGACCCCGTGCCCAAGCCCCGTGTGCCCCACGACAGAGCCCTCGCGATGCAGCCCTGGCCATCATCCCCTCCTCAGGGCATGGGGACACGGGGTGCCCACGACAGGCATCCTGGTACAGGACAGCTGGGGAAGGGGCTGCCAGAGCCAGCCCAGGCTTGGAGCGGTGCTGGCAGGGCTGAGCCGCCTGACACGTGTCGGGATGCCGGATGCGGCAGCACCAGGATACACTGGAGAGCCCCAGGCAGCAGCGCCCAGCCCGCGGACACCTGTGCCCCAACCGGTCCCTCGGTGTTTTCATGGGACCTGATTCATCCCGGAAGGGATTAGGGACAGGGGAAATGGGTGACGTTCTGGTCTGACCAGGACCCAGGATGGACACTGGCGTCAGAGCTGGTCCCTGCTGTTCACTGCCACGTACGGTCCCAGGGACACGGCGGAGCTGGGACCCATGGCAGGACCTGCGGTCCCCGTGGTGTGGGGCACCGCCTGCCACGGTGAGTGTTGGTGCAGGGAGCGGGCACCCTGGGATAGAGGGGCTGTGGTGGGCATCGGGCTGGGAATCAGAGTCAGCACTGGCCTTTGGGTCACTGCTGGGGGCTGTGGCCACCACTGCAGCCAGGGTTGGTGGCACTGGGGGTTCCAGGCAAGTGGGCAGCTGCTCTCAAGGGCTCCATAAGATACATTATGTGGGGCTGTGGTCCCTCTGGTGAGGTTGCCTGCAGGCTCTATGTGCCCCTATGGTGCTGAGATGAGGCCCTGGACCTCCTTGAGGTGTCTCTGGATTTGCTGGGTTGAATCTAAGAGGGCAACTGGATCCCTGTCATCCATAGCCCATGGCACTGTGCTGCTGGAGGGGCTCACCCTGGCTAGGGGACGGTCCCACCGACGGCGGGTGTCAGAGCGCAGGCGGCTCCTTTCCTGCTTTTCTGGGAATTTTTGGTGGGGACTGCACAGTTCTGCTCTCGCTTTGACTGTCTCAACCTTCCCATTACTTCCCTGGGGGCTGCCACTGCACCCCAGACACCCTGATCCCCACTGAAGATTGGGTAACCCTACACAGGGTTGCCAGAATCCTTCCCAAAGTGGGAACAGCTGCTGCTCCCCGGTGCAAATGAGTTGAGCCTTATTTGCCCTGGTGCAGTCCCCCTGCCCCAGGATCGACTCATTTTGTCCCCTCACTCCTCCATTGCCCCCAGGCAGGGCACAGCCAAAGCCCCTTGTGACTCTGACCCAGCCGGGTCTCTGTGTGTCCCCAGATGCCAGTCACAAGTCCCCATGGGGAGTGCTGGCTGGTGTCCCCAGCTCCCGTGCACCCCCAGGGTGGGGGGCTGGCAGTGGGCAGTGTGGGACCCTGCCTCTCTCCGCTCCCACGATGGATGCGAGTGCGGAACAACGGGGGAAACGGCTTCCCCTCTGAGTCACGCGTTGGGCAAGGCTGGGCTTTCGGTGGCCGGAGCACTGTGGTGTCCCCATGCGTGCTGATGTCACCCAGGGTTCCCCTGTCCCTGATATAAGTCCTGGCTGCGCTGGTGCACAGGGAAGGGGTCTCTGCACCAGCTGCGTGTCTCCCAGACTTATCCTCTGCTCCAGCCTCCAGGTCCCAGAACCATCCTCGAGGTACCATGTGGCTCTGCTTCCTGCTCCTGCTACCCATCTGCGTCCCTGCCACCACCATCAGCCCTGGCACCAACCCTGGCATCAAGGCCTGGCTGACCCAGAGGACACTGGATTTCAGTGAGTCTGTGCTCCTGACTGGGCAGGGGTGGGGGGGATCAGTGGGAGATGATGCCCAGACTGCTAATGATGGGGGATGGAGGGGACCAGTGGGCACCTCCAGGAATGATGCCAAGCCTGCCAGGAATGAAGGATGAAGGGACCATCCTGGACCCCTGACACCCCAGGAGCCCCGGCTCCTTCCTTGGTGTCACCCCAAATTCCCACTTTGCCCCAGGCCGGCGCTTTGGGCTGGAGCTGATCCAGTCAATGCTGCAGAAGGAGCACGAGCTGAACCTGACAGGCTCCTACAACACCCCGCTCCTGGGGACCCTCACCTACGCTGTGCCACGGTAAGAGCCCCTGTGGGGTCCCTGTCCTTGTCCCCATCCCTGTCCCAGGCACAGCTGTGAGCCCAACCCGTCTGTGTCGTGCAGGATCCACATCCACGAGCTGCAGATGAATGACTCTGCCTTGGACTTCGCTGAGGATGTGGGGGTGAGGCTGACGGTGCAACGCGCCCGAGTCCGGCTCAGTGCTGACTGGGCAGCCCAGCTGAGCGTAATGTGAGTCCTCATGGGCACAGGGACAGGGACCTGGGCAGCTCAGGTGGCTCGATGTCACAGCTGTCCCTGTGCTCACTCGCTCTCTCCCCAGCCAGGACAGTGGCTCCGTGGAGCTCCGCATGCAGGACCTGGCTGTGGCAGTGGTGCTGGGGGTGAGTGACGATGGCAGCGGCCACCTCACGGTTTGGAGCGCCGGCTGTGATGCTCATGGCACCGACCTGCACATGGAGTTTCACCGTGGATACAGGTGATGCCGAGATCCCTGCTCCGTCCTGTCCCTGGTGTGCGAGGGCTCCTTCTGCCCCAGCCAGGGTAGTTGGCTATGGGAGGCTGGGTGGGTACCATGGGGTGATCTGAGCACCCCACTCCCCCTCACAGTTGGCTCTACAACCTGCTGGCACCGCTGCTCCAGAGAACCCTGCGGCAGCATCTGAACAAGCAGGTGGGTGCTTGGTCCCTGCGCCCTAGGATGGCAGTGGCAGTGTCCCTGTCCCCCACCAGCCCAGTGGGAGGCTTGGAGACCCTCATCCCTGGGCTCGCTGACACCCTGCTCTGCTTCCAGCTCTGCCTCGCGCTCCACAGGGGCATTGACAGGCTGGATGATGTCCTGAAGCACATGAAAGGTGAGTGAGTGGACCCCAGGACAGGGGATGGGCAGGGTGGTCCCTGGGGGCTGTGGACAGGACTAGTGCCTGGCAGAGCCTGTGCAGTACTCCACTGTGGGGCCAGATCCTGACAGAGCCAGGCTGCGGGAGCGGCTGGTGGTCCAACTCTCCCTGACCACTCCCATGTCCCTGCAGTATCCACCCAACTGGACACCTTTGCCGCCATCGACCACTCCCTGCTGGGACCGCCGGCCATCACAGCAGAGCATGGGGACATTGCCCTCAAGGTAATGTCGTCCTGGGCATCCCTGGGCTGGATTTGGGAACAGGGGAGCCTGGCTGAGCCTCACGTCCATCCATGTGTCTGTGCAGGGAGAATTCTTCAGGGTGGGCACATACCAGCAGAGGCCCTCAGCACTGCGTGTGGCGCTGCCTGTGGCACTGCCCGTGGCACTGCCTGTGGCTTTGCCCACACCACTGCCCAAGGCACTGCCAATGGCACATGAGCCCATGCTGCTGTTGGCTGTCACCGAGTTCGTCGCCAACTCGGCCGCCTTCACGTACTTCACAGCTGGGGCCCTGCGCAGGAACATCTCCAGTGACATGGTAGGGATGGCTGGAGGGCAGAGCTGTCCCCTCTGGGGTCCCACCAGGGTGTCCCCCCTGCTCAGCCCCAGCACCCTGACCCCTACCTTCCTTCCAGCTCCCACGGCGATTCCCGCTCCAGCTGAGAACCAAGAGCGTGGGGGTCTTCTCTCCCCAGGTGAGTGGGACAGGACACAGGGGGGGCACCTGTGTAAGAAGGGGACACAGGTGGGACATGGGGTGGGATGGAATGCAGGTGTGCTGGGACATGGGACAGGGCACAGAATGGGATTACAGTAGGAACAGAAGATGTAATGGGATGCAGGAGGGTTGGACACAGATATGAAGGGATGCAGGAGGGACAGGAGAGGGGATCAGGCACAGGAGAGATAGGATGCAGGAGAGAAAGTTCACAGGTGGGATGGGACATGGGATGGCACAGAGGTCGAATGGGATGCAGGAGGGACAGGACAGGAACTGGGGTGCAGTGGAAATGGGATGTGATATGGGCAGCGTGGGATGCAGACGGAATGGGACACAGGTAGGACATGGACACAGTGATGGGCACATGGGACCTGGGCAGTGGTGGGGACCAGTTGGGAGTCTGGGCTGGTGCCCATGGTGGTGGCAGTGCCAGCATGGCTCTGTGCCATCCCTGCCCTGTCCCTCCCAGCTGCAGGAGCGCTATCCAGACCAGCCCATGGAGCTGCACCTCTGGGCCCGTGGGCAGCCCCTGCTCTCCTGCCATCCCGATGCCCTGCACGGGACCCTCTTCAGCTCTGCCGAGGCCTTCGTGGTGCTGCCCGATGCCACCCGCGTCCCCGCCTTTCTGCTGAACATCGTGAGTGGCTGCTGCTGCCGGGGCGGTGCTGGGCGATACCGGGGGGGATACTGGGGCCATGCTGGGTGATGCTGGGTTGCAGGCACTGCCCTGGTCTCTCCAACATCTCTTCTTGCTGCAGGATGCCAATGTGACGGGGAAACCGACCATCACCAGGAACAGGCTCGGGGGCACCGTGACCTTGACGGGGTGAGTGCCCGACCCTGAGCTGGGTCTGAACTTCCCAGAGAGCTCCCCCATTCCCTACCACTGTCCATTTGCCTCCCTGAGTCCTGCATTGACTGCTCAGACCCCATCCTGTCCCCAGCTCTCATCAGTGCCAGCTGCCCTGGCACTAGGTCCTCAGCTGGACCTGCTCTGCTGGGCTCCCAGTCCCTCCATGGAACTCAGTCTACCTCTACCCTGGGACGGGACAGTTCTCGTTGCTGTGCCTGGCTCTGACCCTGATCTTGTCCTCCAGGCTCAGTGTAACACAGGTGGCATCAAACGTGGGCCCAGTCGAGGTGAGTGGCTGTTCTGGGGAAGCCAAGGGGAGCCTTGGATTCCACATCACCTTGGGAGCAGGGTCTGGGGGGAATCTGGGATGCTGTGGACCTCATGCAAGGCAAGTGTGGCAGGGGGCTGAATCCTGCCTGCACTGTGGACCCCTCTGCCTGCTCTGTGCTGGGCTCAGGGACTGTCTGTCCCACAGGTGAAGCGTCTGGAGACCCTGCTGAAATTTGGGCTGTGGCTTTTTGGGGTGCCCCGGGCAAACAGTGAGTGCTGTCCCCATCCTGTCCCCATCCCCCCACAACTGCATCAGGGCCACCCCCTGCTATGTCTTTGTCTCCCCACAGAGTGGCTCCAGGCTGGCATCCCCCTGCCCCTCCCACATGGCCTCAGCCTGCTCAGACCCCGGCTCTCACTGCAGGAGGTGGGTGCCACCACTGTCCCCTTACCCCGCTGTCCCCCGTGTCGCCCATGTCCCACCTCTCACTCTGACTCCCTACAGGGCTTCGTGCTCATCGCCACGGACCTGCAGTACGAGCCATGACACCGGCTGCCTCGTGGGAACCTGCCAGCGCCCCGCCAGCCATGTCCTCGTCACCATCCCGATGCCATCATGACCCCGTGGCTGGCAGAGCCGCCCACCCGCGGGACTCACAGACCCCCCGTCCTCGACAGGGATTAAAATGGGAGCGTGGCTCAGCCCGGTGTGCCGTGGGGTGTCTCGAGGAGCCCCCTCAACCGCGTCCCCCAGGCAGGGTCCTATTCCTGTCTGCACGATGGGGCATCGCTGTGTTCCCGGCTGTGGGGCTCCGGCTGTGTCAGGTTGGGATCCCGTCCCCTGTGGGGGGCTCAGGGCGGCTGGGCACGGGGCTGATGGCCCTCGGCGACTGGGGTTTCCCGCAATTCTTGCGGTTGTTTTGGCCGTGGGGGTTCCTCCGCCCCCGCTCCCGCAGCCGCTGCGGCCGCAGCTCCGCGGCAGCTTCTCCCGCTGCCCACGGGATGGTGCTCGTGTCCACGGGCTCCCACCGCGTCCCGCCGGCCCATGGAGCCCGGCAGGGCCCGGCCGCTGCCTCCCCCGCTCCGGGAGTCCCCCGGAAGGGACAGGGGCGTCTGCGGAAGGCTGAGTTGCACGCAGGGTGCATCCTGCCACGGTAGGAATGTGGGGTGGCTTGGTGTTCCCCACGCTTGTGAAGTCCCCAAAAAACCCCAGTTTGTGGGGTCCAAACTGTGCTGGAATGAGCCCTGCACAAAGGGAAGGTGACCTTTTGAGGGGCAGCCCCGGGAATGCGGGGTGCTGTGTGTCCTAATGAGGCCGTGAGTCCCCTGCCCTCCTCACCCCAACATGACTATGGGTGCTGAGCCCATGTCCCCAAAACCAGCACCTCCAGCCCAGCTAAGGGCCTGCCCGAGGCTCTCCCGCCCTCATCATCCCTTAGTGCCACCCCAGCCCACCACCACCCCTTGGGACCACAGCAAACTGCCCTTGGGGCACCCCAGCCCTTCCCTAGGCAGGGAGAAGACCCCATCCCCATCCATTCTGCTGTAGGCAACTCATTTGGGCCCAAAGTTGCTCGAAATTCTTGACGACTGCAAAGACCACAGCACCACCAGCAGCTCGAATGACAAATTTATTAGTGGATTCACCTCCACCTGCAAACCGAAGCGTTCAATGGGCTAATGCTAATCCTCGTGCTCCCCGTGCGGGATCTGAGCGGGTCCGACATGGGGAGCGCGAGTCCGTGCTCAGTGGCCAAGTGAGTCCCCCTGGAGCCTCCGGTTCTCCCCCCACCTCCATCCCAGCATGGCCTCTGCAGGGAGCACGGCCCCACACATAAATACGGACAGACAAGATAACAAAAATAGCATTAATAGTATTCACAAATGAATTAAAAACTACTCGGATATGTACAGCAGAGCGCAGGCGGTATGTACACGGACAAGCTGTGGACAGCTGTGTCTGCCCGCGGTGGGCTCCGAAGGATGAGGGGGTTTATTCTGGAAGCTAATTTCAGCTCAAAGGCCGGAGGTTCCCTGCTCCGGCAGCAGCAGGAGCAGCGTGGGGATGAGGGGGAGGGAAGCCAGACACCTCAGTCACTGCATGCACCCGTCACAGCCACGCATGGGGACAGGGATCTGCCTGCACTATGGGACTGGGAGCAAGTGGGATAGCACCAGGGAGGCCAACAACTCCCACTGTTTCCAAAGAGGCTTCCCAGAGGTGGAGATGGCTCTCAGCCAGTGCCAGCCCTCACTCCCACCTCCCCTGGGCTTGCTTCCCCACTGGTCCCATGGATTGGCTGCTCCCTGGGCTTTGCTACCCCTGTGAAGAGCATTGCATCCCCTGCCCCTTCCAATCTCTGCCTCTGGATTCCTGGACAACACAGCTCCAGCTCTCTGCGGAGCCCCTTGTGCCAGGGAACAACCACTCCCCCTCTCCTGCCTCCTTCCTTTGCCAGCCCAGAGGAGCAGGCTGGGGAGGGATGAGCATTGTCCCACAGCCATCTACATTCGGAGTGAGGAGGAGGAAGAGGACAAATAACCCTTCAAACCAGGCACAGCCCTGGGCTTGGCACACCATCCTGATCTAGGACAGGCCACAGCTCCCAGCAGCTGACCTCTGGGTAGAAGGGAATTTGTGGGGGGCTGACTGAGGGCAGAGATCCTAACCTGTGGCCTCTGCCTCTTCCTCCTGCTCCCCCTGCCATAGGGATGAGCTCTGCCTGGAGAAGCAAGGACGGGACAGTGATCCTGCAGGGAAGCTCCATCCCGTTGGGCAGCCTGCCTCTTCCCGGTGCCTAAGCATGCCAGAGACGGGGGCATGGAGCCTGACCCTTGCTCTGGCTGGGGAACCTTATATTAGTGACACATCTACACACACGCACGCACTCACACATGCAAAAATAAGTCTGTTTATTCTCTTCCAAATTATTTAGAGGACCCTGCAGGACTGGGACACCTTCTAGCCTGTGCCCCACTCCAGCTGCCTGATCTCCCCAGTGCTGGGAGCTGGTGGCTGAAGTGCTGCATTGGCCTCAGCGCCTTTAAAACACAACGGAACAGTAAATAAGACAGGCTACAATAAAAGGAGCTGGCGGCACAAGGGAGAAAACTCCATGGAGCAGGGTGCTCAGCCGGGATTGAGGGGCTGCCCCCCCGCGCCGGTGGTGGTGCTCGGGAGCGGAGTGTAGTGGATGTGGCGGTGAAGGCGCAGCCGTCCTGGCTACGGGGGGCTCGGAGGCGGCTCACTTGCGGCTCAGCAGGGATCCCAGCAGAAGCACTCCGGCCACCGTCGCCCCGGTCAGGAGCCATTTGTTGAAGGTCTCCTGGCCCTTCCTCACCTCGGCAGCAGCATCGTTCCCATAGAGGTCCACAAAGCGCTCCTGTGGGAAGAGGAGAGGGGTGAGCAGAGGGGTGGGAGTGGAGCACAGAGGGAAGGGGCAGGAAGGCTGGCAGGAAAGCGGTGGTGGGGACTGGGCAGATGACAGATGCCTTGTGCTTCCTCGCTCTGAATCATGCACAGAGTGCAATGGGGTAAGCACAGTCATGAGAGAAGAGGATGCCAGAAAGGATTTGTGAGGAGAACACCACGCGGGCAGGGCAGGGGATGAATCACGTGCTCTTGGCTGTCTAAAATCAGCATCCAAGTGTGATAGAAATCATTGCAGTGGGAACCCACTGGGCTCCATTCCCTGTCCAAGGCCTGTGGAAGCAGGAGCAGGGCTGGTGCCCATAGCTGTGGCAGCAGCCCACACCGTGCATGCCCCAGTGATTTCATGTCCACAGCAGAGCCTCCCACCTCCCTCTCCACACTGCCACATCCTGGCAAGACAAGCACTCCCACGTCCTGGCCCTCACAGGTTACTCCACAACATGAGCTGGATTTCACGAATCCCTGTGGTGAAGGCAGACACTGGGTCGCCAAGCTACTGCCTTCCCACGGCTTCAGGAGAGCAGGCCAAGCACAAGGCTTGGCCAGGAATGCAGTCACTCCGGCCTGGCTTGTCCGAGCCGGCCGCCTCCAGCCCTTCATCTCCACCAGGGAGATGGGAAAACCTCTGCCCACTTTGAGAAGAGCTGCCGGGCTCCCTGGGCCACACACAGCAGGACAGGAGGGGTCCCTGGGCAGGCAGCAGGGAAACAGGCCCAGGATCTCTCAGGTTTATCAGGGCTGAGCAGGAGCCGTGAGGCCGGAGGGAGAGGGAGCTGTGAGCTCCAGGCTCAGGGATTGCCAGCAGCTCAGCGTCAGCAAGGGCTTGATGCTGTCGCACCTCAAGCACATCTTCCCAGCAAGATCCCCTGTTCCCTGATAAGTGATTGCAGTTCCAGTAACCCGGCTGCTCTGGGAAAGCAGAGATAAGCCCGGCTGACGCTCATGTCACGGCTCACCACGGCCTCTGCGCAGGCAGGGGGAGCATCCCTGTCTGCCTGCCTCGTCCGGCAGCTTTGCCTGCACACTGCTTCCCACACCTGCCCACAGCCTGTGGCTGCGGGACTGCGAGGGTTTAATGCCCAGGCCATGGCTGGCATCCAGGTGTCTCTCTGGCACCCATGGAACATGGTGCCAAGTCTCCCAGCCCCCACAAAACAGCCCCAGCATGGTCACAGCTTACGGAGTATCTCCTCACCTTGCCACATGCCCGCGACCAAGCTCACACACAGCTTTTCAGAGCAGGGTGTGCAGCAGACCTGCATGCTCGCTCCCAGGGAGCCAGGCTGTGTCCCTCTCCCTGGCCACAGGCCTCCCCACCATGAGATAATCTGGTCTTTGATGAGCTGTGCACCTCAGCACCCGCCTCTGCCACCAAAGCTCTTCTCCACCTTCCACCAGACACGATCTCCAGCATCTCACACCTTCCCCAGCTGCCTTCCACACCCTGTGACCATGAGGAGGTACTCACAGACTCAAGGGCAGAGTGTTGGGACAACACGGACTTTGCTAACTCACCACGGCGCATGTCACTTCTGCCACCTCACTCTTCAGGGATATGAGTCCTCTTCAGGGATATGACAGTCATCCCCATGACTCCCACCACCTACATGGAGTGGCAGAAGGCAGCTCGCTTCCCACCATGCCTGCCAGCTGGCATGGGATCTGCGGAGGTGTTGCACTGTGTCCTGGCCCCACAGGAATGGGCAGGATGGAGCTCACAAGCAGGTGCTGTCCAGGGAGAAGAGTGAGGGCTGCTGCCCTCTGCAAGCCCCTCTGCCTGGCCCCTCACTCAGGGAACAGCTAGTGACGTGCTGCAGGAGGGATGGGAGGACAACCCAAACCCAAGGAGGGGAGATTCTACATTCTGGCACAGGAAATCCCTCTGCTGATAGGTGGTGATGAGCACGGAGCCATGACAGGGCACAGCAGCGGAAACTGAGAGCAGGCTGGCACAGATGGAGGGCATAGGGAACTGGGGCAGAAGGCACAGCCTTGTCCAAAAAACACCACCCCTATATCATCAGTGTCTGGGGAGACTTAGATTTAGGTCGGATATTAGAAAAAGGTTCTTCACCCAGAGGGTGGTTCGGCACTGGAAGCAGCTCCCCAGGGTCATAGCACCAAGCCTGAATCAGAGTTCAAGAAGTGTTTGGACAATGATCTCTGGCACATGGTGGGATTGTTGGGAAGTCCCGTGCAGGGCCAGGAGTTGGACTTGATGATCCTTGTGAGTCCCTTCCAACTCAGCATATTCTATGATCTCTCAGTGCCAAGGCCCTCACTCCAGGGATGGTCCTTCCCTTGGACACACATCCCAGCCACTCGCACACAGCACCTTATGCTGCAGAGTGCTCAGCTGGAGGAAGGAGGCTGCATCCTCGTAACGTATTCCCCGGAAAAACCTGCTTTTCTCAGGGATTCAGTAGGACCTGCCCCACCGAGAGTCCCACGCATCTCCACAGGCTCCTCCTGACCCACGCCAGGGATGTCCCCTCTGTCCCCAGGAAGGCTGCAGTGGTGGACAGGGCCACGCAGCCACCCGGTCTCTCTGTGGGGCAGGCACCAGGAGAGGGCTCCCCCAGCAGAGCAGGGAGCCAGGAAGGGTTGGCAGCCAGTTCTCCATGCTGCGTTTTTCATGGCATGTGCCACCGAGCTTGGGGAAAGGCAGTTCCAAGAAGACTGTTTTGAAGCCCTTGCTTCCAAGAAAAGGAAGTGTTTGCTGAAGGAGAGATAAATGGTGCACAGTGAACACAGAGCTATCAGCTGCTACAGGCGGAGAGGAGGCCGGCACAGGCAGGGAGGGGACGTGAGCCCCTCTCCTTCCCTTGGGAAGGGAGCAGCAGCTGCTGGAGCCACAGCTGGGGGGCTGCAGGGGACCTGAGGAGAGTGCCTTGCCCTCCCCCAGGGAAACCACCCTAGGAGCTGCGATAGCTCAGCCCCTGCACAACTGCAATCCCAGATGTGTCCTCTGGGAACCAGATCCCAGACCAGAGGGAGTGGGAAAACAGGCAGGAGCGTACTCCCTGCCCACGTTAGGGGCGGGTTGAAGGCTAGGGAAAGGCAGCTTGCTCTATTCCCACACCATCCCAGGCCTTGGCTGCTCCGCACCTGAAGCCCAGCACTCCCAGGACTGATCCTGACCTCTCTGGCCTGGTGTTTGGATCTCAGGCTTGCCCAGACACGTCCAGATATTTCTGGCCTCCCCCAGTCACCTTTATCGGAGAGGAAATATTTGGAATTCCTGAGTCGATCACAAGGACTGTGGTAGCAACAGCACGTCAGTGTCTCAATGTCTCAACCCGTGGGCCTCTTCCACCCGAGAGGACAGGCTGTTCCATCAGAACACCCGTCACATCCCCTTCCCACCCCCAGTGACTGACATGTCCAAGAGGAGGATGCTCTGGAGCAGGCAGTGAGGAAGCAGAAACATTATTCCTATGCCAGAGCAATCCCCTGCCTTTGCCTCTCCTCCCCAGAGCTGTGGAAGGAATCCACATTTTCTTGCTGGAACCTAACCCAGCACTGGCTGGAGGAGTTGGGGCAGGGGGTGCTTCCCTCCTACTGCGTGTGCTGCTTGCAGGAGGCAGAGGACCTGGAGAGTCAAGCTCCACCACTCCACAGAGCTGGGGCAGGGAGGTTTTGCAGTGCCGAAGGTTCTCTGGACACTCGCAGTGCCCAAACTGCAACCCAGTACCATGGGAGATGCAGCAACCATTTGAACACTGCGCAGTGCCAACACACAACCCTCCAGAAAAGAGACAAGAGGAGCAGGTCTGACCTAAAGTGCTCTGTCTCGGGTGGGAAAGCAGATTCGTGAAGCACGAGATCTGTCTGAGACACTACTCACATCCTGGTCTGGGAAGGGGAACACCTAAAATTTGAGGCTCTCGTTGGTTTGGTTCATTTCATTCACCAGTGCTGCCTGTGCAGGAGGGAGAACAGTTGCTGGATCCCATTCAAGGCGAGCAGAACAGAGCGGGTTCCTCTTTCAAGATAAGCCCCAGCACTTGGAGAAAGAGGATTTGGTGACGCCGAGCCATGAGGGCAGGTGAAGGAAGCAGATGTGGGCCATAAACTCCCATCTGGCCTTTGGTGAGGCAGGAGAGTGGAGAGGGAGGGGCTCTGGCAGTTTGGGGCTCAAAGCTTGCCTTGCACAAGGAGATGAAGGGTATGGGGGTCACTGAGACACCAGTACAAAGCTCTGAAAACAGGCAGAGAAGAGCCAGGCACTACTGGGAGTATTCAGGTCAACTGGTGGCACTTGGTCAGATCAACATGGAGATTCAGACTCCAGCAGGACCTACGGAGCTTCCCTACAACCCCAAAACACAGCCAGCCCATCTGAGACAGACACCCACAGCAACCACCTCAGCAAGTGTAACAGCCTTTCAAACCCAAGGAGTCTCACGCATTTTATCAAAAATGAGCTGGCTCCCCAAAACCTCCCGTGGGATAAGTCAGCATTGTTCCCAGATGGATCACCAGAGGTGCAGGGAGGTTAAGTGCCTTCCCCAGAGCTGTTTGCAAGCCAGCAGCGTGAGCCACAGCATCTGACTCCCAACCCAGGCATTCTCATCACGAGGCAATGTTTCCCTTGAAAACAAGGCTGTTTCTGTTTTACCTTCACCGTAAGTACAGGTGTGTTCCTGCTCAGAGGTCTAACAGCAACCGCCGGCCAGGAGCAGAGTCATCTGGATGACCAGACATTTGTTAATGAGATGCTGGGAACAGTTTTGTGCTGAGCAGCGAGACAAGGATGGAAAAAGAAAGGCAGCAGCTCAGCACAGACCACAACAAAGCCCTGCATTGACAGCAACCTGCTCCCAGAGCCCCTTTGGGCTGCCAGCTCACCACATGGGACCGGCATATGCGAACCTGGGGGTGAAGCACAGGGGGGAAAAGGCAGCTGAGAGCTTTAAGAATAAAGTAAATGTAAGTATTCCCAAAGGTTGCCACTGAGATCCTGTAAACACAGCTCTGTGGGTACCTATGTGATGTAAGGGTGGAAGAGACATCCTAGAGGTTCTCCCTCTGCCCTGCTCCCCCTGATGCTGTATCCGGGTGTGGGCCCCACCACTCCCAGCCCTGAAAGGAGGGCAGCAGGGACAGAGTGTGACTGCACTGCTTACAGCACTGCCTGCAGTGTTGTGCAGTGGAGGTCAAGGGGAGCACCTGAGTCGGGAGCATGGCAAGGGAACCTGCCATCCAAGGCTGTGGTCTCAGACCTTCTCCACAGAGACACAGAATCCTAGAATGGTTGGAGCGGGCCTTAAAGATTATCTAGTTCCAAACCCTCTTCCACGGGCAAGGAAGATCCACAGCTTCACCCCACTGGTCCCCACAAGCAACCCTGGGCAGGCTCAGAATGGTGTGGGGAAGGGACTCTGGGACATAGGGAGAGGAAAGGGCTCTGGGGACAGCAGCTGCAGGTGCAAATACTCCAGAGACTCAGCTCTAACTGTTATGCAAATGGTGACCTCCAGGGAAGCAGCTGCTGATCTCCATGACAATGGCAGGGAATGCCACCCACCAACCGCCTCTCCTGCCCGTCCTGCCCTTGGAGCTGGTGCTGGGGTGTTGTGGGCACTGGGGTGCTGTTCCTGCCCAAATCCCAGGGCATTCATTGAAACCTGCGACTCAGAAGGAGGCAGCCATAAATTCAAGAAAGGGTCAATTAAACAAGAACATCCCCTCTTCTCTGGGGGATGCTGTGGGGCTGCAGGGTGGGGGGACTGGCAGGGAGGCTGTCCCTTAGGCCAAAGACCAACAGACCTGCAGGGCTCCAGCCTAGCCCAGGACAGAGCCAGCTCTTTTCTAAGCAGAAACAAACCCTCGCTAGCACATTCCAGCCCTAATCCTTGCCGCGGCAGCCTCCTGTCAAACTGGTTTCATCACCGGCTCCAGGGAACCTGCAATAACCCCACACCATTCAGCACAATTTCAGCGTTTTCCAAATACATGAAAGAGGCTACGGTGACAGCTGTAACCCCGGTCCCTGCCCCAGGAGACTGCTGTGCACAGCACGAGATGGAGAGCGGGGAATTGCGCTCTCCGTTCCAGGAATCTGCTGAAACATTCATGTGTATTAAAGCTGGAGACGATGTGAATGACTAATCCACTTGCATCCATCTTTCATCAGTGTTCCTCCCAGAGCTAACCGGGCTGAGGGCTCCCGAAGGTGCCGCAGTCCCGCCCGGCACAGGGCCCGCTCGGCAGCAGGACGGCTGGCAGGCGGCACTGCTCTGGTACAAAGGCACAGCGAAGAACACATTGGCTGAGCAGGATCCACTCAAGAGATTAGCACCTGCTGGGAATGGGATTGTTTTCCAAAGGGCATTAAGTGGAATAGTCCGAGGAAAGACGGTCTCTCTGATGCTTCTCCCCACTGGACAGATGGTGTCTGAGCCCTGCAGCAGAGCAGCCTTTGTGCGAGGGGCACGCTTGGGGGGCAGGGAAGGCTCTTGCTTTCATGTCCCGGTTATTCGGTGCCCCCAGGGCTGGGGAGTGTGAGTGCTGTGGCCAGCTTGGCCAGCTCGCTGTGCCTCGGTAGGGCAGCACCTCGGTAGGGTCACTGGCACTCAGGGAACCAAGCTCAATTTTCACCTTGTCACTGCTCTTCCCGGACGTCACAGCTCCTGTGCAATCGTGCCCTTGTGTAACCGTGGGGAAACCTGTGCCGAGGAGACATGCCATGCTCACGTGTGCCCGGCTGCCGAGCCACGTTCCCTCCTGCCAGGGGAGCAGCGTGGGATGCTGACAGCTCTCCCCGGTCCCCACCAGCATCAAACCCACCCCACAGGGAATGCTGGTGCTGCAGGGCCCAAGGGAGCCAGGCTGGGTGCAGAGATAGTCCCCAGAGGAGACGGGTCCTGGGGAAGGGCTGCCCAGTTCTCCTGCCTCAGCCACTCATCCTCCAGCATCCCAGCGGAGCAACAGCCAGGCTTTACCACTTCCCACTTCAGCCCCAGCACCTCACGAGGCTGCTGTAATTCTTACATGCCACTTGAATGAAAAAGGGGAAAGGGTGGAGGTGCAGGAAGAGGAGGAAGATGTGCTCATTCTGTTTTCACTTCCTGTTAGTCCACATGAAATCTCAAATGATTCAAGCCACAAAGTCCCTTTTAGCAAAATCCTTGCTGACTTGAGGGCAGGAAGCACAGTAGGCAGCTGATGCAGCAGACGTGGGAGAGAGTGGTGCAGCACGAGAAGGAGACTTTGTGCTCTGCCCTGGGCTCCTCCATGCATGTTGTTGCATGAAATAATCACTGGCTGGTGCACTGGAAGCTTCTAAATGAGGTCAGTTGCTCTATTAAAAGACATTAGCTCTCCACCAAGTTTAATACACTGGTGAGCCGTATCAAAACAGGATGCCATGATGGCTGATTTACAGGTAGTAACATCTCATTTTCTCCATATGTAAGTCAAATGTCACCCAGACACTATCTAGGGCCATATACACACCCAGGTCCCACATCCCAGCCCAAACCCTGAGCCAGCTCATCACTAGTCACAGAGTGTAATGTCACATACTGCAACCAGATATGCTCCCTGCACAACACCGGTAGTGTCCCCAGCCTTCCTCAGTCCCCATGGTGGCACAAACCAGACAGATGGGCAAATGGACTGGTATTAAATGGAGAAGTGATGCAGACAGCTGTCCTGCTCCACCTGAGCATGGCATTAGCTGCATTCAAACCAAACCAGCTCCGTGCTAGCCCAGACCTCTTCTCTGAGCTTCCCAAGTAGTCCTTCATCCTCCAGCACAGAAGAAAATTGTTCCATGCTCCTTCAGAAAGCAGCCAGCTCCAGCAGCTCCCTTTTGAGTCATACCACAGGAGCCAGGTCACTGCATGGCTCTGCCCGTAGGCCCCTTGCACACTCCCAGTGTGAGCAGCTCCGGCTCCTGCTCCCAGCCCTGCCTGATGCCAACTTGTCACGTTTTGGAGTATTTGATTTCAGTCTTAAGAGCACCTGTCTGGCGGCAGTACAGGCAGGGAGAACCTGCCTGCTCTTTGTTCTTGGCCAAGCAGAGCACGGAGCAGGACACCTGCCTCGGTTTCCCTCTGAGCTCAGGTGCAGGGCTCTGAGCCGGGGAGCTCTGGGTCCATCCTAGATCAGGAGCAGGGGCTGAAAGGCTGAGCCCAGCCCTGCTCCTACTGGAGGCTCCTCATCTCCAGGGCTCATCTCCCTGAGCAGGATACTGATGCCAGGAGCTAGCTACTAATTGGATCTACTTAAATCAGCAGCTATGTCTGCAGACACAGCTGAAACACAAGCTTGAGCAGAAAGGAGGATAATGCAATAAATTCACGCAGCTCTCCCCAAGGGAATTGCACAGACCCCTAAAACTTCCCTCTTTGCAGATACAGTCCATTACCCTTCCCTGGGCACGCTGTGCCAGTGCAAGGGCAAGCAGCAGTCTAAAAAGTAACCAGCCCAAAGCCCCCTGAAACACCAAGCACCCCCAGCTTCCTGCTCCCAGCAGCAGGGGGAAGGCAGACCAGTTACAGCACAACGTTCAAACAGTTCCTGTGGCCATGGGAGCCTCTCTGGTTAATGCTCCGAATCCCGCTCCTCCCTCCCTCCCTCGCTACCCCGGAGGCAGGCAGCAGCGCTGAGTGCACTGGGTTTCCCATTAAAGAGATCCTGAGAGACAGCACTGGGCTGGTACACGTGAGCACGTGTCCGAGAGAAGACACGGGCAGCTGGAGAGAGATGCTGGCTGCACGGAGCTGCAGCGGACGTTCCCGCCTGCAGGCAGTCCTTCCCAGCACGGCTCAGCCCTCCGATTCTTTTTTTGCTAACTAAATTAAACATGAGGATAAAATAAGCAAAATACCTAAAAATAAAAAATAAACCCAGCATTTCTACAGCACAACTAGGTCACAGCTCCCCAGCATGTGAGTCGTGGCAGCCACGGCTCAGCCCCTTGAGCCTCCCGGGTTCAAAACTGACATCTCTCTTAAAAGGCTGCTCCCGAAACCCACACCTGCTCCCCGGTAAGCCCAGCTGGAGCCATCTGCTAACGGCTCTGCCTCCCGGCAGGCCTCAGCACCCTCGTTCTGCTGGGCTGTTCTGCTACTGTGACAGAGAGCAACCCTTCTCCCCACCTGAACACGGTGGGTGCCAGCCTGTGCCCTGAGCCTGCCCCTTTCCATGGGTGCACCGTGGGGGAAGCTCTCCCACGCCACTGGAATGCATGTTCCCTCACTTGAGCTGTGGGCATCTCAAGGATGATTAGGAGCGGGACTTCAGAGAGATCTTGCACCAAGCACCCCACCACACATCCTTCCAAGTGAGAAGCAAGGAGGAAGAAGTTTTTCTGTCCAAGGCCAGGGCAGTAAAGCAAGGAGTGCCCTGGCACCGTGGGACTCCCCTTTCATGCCTCCTCTCTGTGCCTTAATCTTTAGTGGCTCGGAACAATAGTGTTTGAGGGCAACATCCCTTGCGGGAGGGTGGAGGAGGAGAGTGGAGGGTGGAGGAGGAGAGTGGAGGGTGGAGGAGAGCGTGGCTGCTCTCTTGCCACCCCAAGGCAGAGCCACCCACAGTGAATACCTTCACTCTGAATCAGCAGGTAGGTCAACATCCTGGCTTCTCTCGGGGTCTCCGGAGGGGACAGAGCAGCTGCCCCCAGCCCCCTTCTGCTCCCACGGCAGAAGCCACCATTAATCCCTCGCCTCTCGGTTCAGCAGGTCTGCAACACTCCTACAACTGATATCCATCCCTTCCCTTCCCCCAGCTCCTCCTGGGAATACTCCGGCTTTACAGCTAGTGGGGAAAGAGCTGCTAGAGAAATACTCCTTGTAACATCAAGATAGGACTGTGCTTACAGGCGTCAGCTTTTTGGTAAAAACCAAAGGAAACCAAACCTTCTCAGCTTAAGCAAAGGTCTCAGAGTACCACATCACCATTCAGTTGTACTCGGTGTGTGCCGCAGGCGTGTTGCTTCTCCCAAGGGAAAACCACGTACACAAACGATATTGGAGCTCCGTGGAAATCAGAACAGCAGCCCAGACACGTACAGAAAGCTGCAGCTTCCACCGGGGAAAAAAAAGCATGTTGCTCCCACCCACCCCTTCTGCTGCACTGGGACACCCCACTGCTGCTGAAACAGGGAGACCCCGGGCAGTGCTCCAGGGACCCGGCTCCAGCGTTGGAGAGGAGCAGGATGAGCAGCCGGAATGACATTACTGAGAGCAGCTGTGAACACAGAGCAGCAAGAAACAGTTTGTTAATTATTTCACAGGTCTTTTTTTAAATGACACTCAGCTCTTCGGATTAAAGAGCCTCAGAGTGCTTTATGAATCTGAGTTGCCAGTGGCTCCCCTGGGAACGAAGGAAATGCTATCCCTTTCGCTGAAAGACCCCGGGGTTAAGTGGGCTGCTCTGAGCCACAGCCAGCCACGGGCAGCAGCTTGCCTTTCCAGGCGCCTGCTGTAATCACAGATCTCAGGAACGTAATCAAACTGCACTGCACACCGTGAGGCAGCAAGGAAAACAGGCAGGGCCCCAAAGAAGGAGAACGAGTAAAGGAGGTAAAGAGCAAAGCTGTGAGATCAGCCTCTGCATTGCTTTTGGTCTAGTGGCAGGAATGCTGCTGTGGGCCAGGCAGGAAGCTGCAGTGGAAGTCATTCCAATGGCATTTCCTGGAGAGCACTGCAGAAAAGCCTCCCAGGTCGCAGGCAGGGTGAGGAGCTGCCAGGGATCTGCACACTGAGCCCAGATCTCCAGCCGTCAGAGAGAATGCAGCTACCTGGGCTGGCTGATCCAGACAGGACAGCCTGAGCCAGGACGCTGCTGGCAGCTCCCACAGCTTGAGAGGAACACCCAGGACTGTGAAGGGACACGAGGGATCCCACTGGCAGGCAGACAGTATCTTTTTCACCCCAAGCAGGTGATGACAATGGGGCCATCGTCTCAACTGCAAGGGATCAAGGCTGTAAAATAATTACAGAGGACAAAGTGCAAAGCAATAGTCCAGCTGAACTCCACAGACCAGGTTGCTCAAAGCCCCATCTAACCTGACCATGAACACGTCCAGGGATGGGGCAGCCACAGCTCCGCTGGGCAACCTGTGCCAGTGCCTCACCACCCTCACACAGAAGAATTCCCTCCTAATATTCAATCTAATGCTGCCCTCTGTCAGGGGCAAGGAATTCCCCCTTGTTCAGTCACTCCATGCCCTTGTCCAAAGTCTCCCTTCAGCTCTCTTTGAGCCTCTTTAAGCACTGGAAGGGGCTGTAATGCCTTCCCAGAATCTTTTCTTCTCCAGTCTGAATAACCCCAACTCTCTCAGCCTGACTCATAAGATTCATCTTCAAGACAGCAAAGCCTGGCCTTGGCTATGCTCAGTCACTTCCACAGTCAGCTCTGCTGCACGTTGGCCACCATGTGAAACTGAAGGCTGTGATCTCAAACAGGATTAGAAGTGCCAGGGCATTCCCAAAACCCAATGTGGTAACACTCAGCAGGCAAAGCCCTGGCAAATGACATTCCCAGGAAACATTTAGTGGCAGGGACAGCTTGTGCAGGATACCTGGAACATGGCACAAGGCCAAAAAGCATTTCCAAAGAGCTGAGAATCAAAGTCTAGCTCTCAACTTGAAACCATTGAGGAGCCTGAAGCCAGAGCACAGGACGAAATCCCAGCTGTGCTCTGTCATATGACACAGGCTGAGTCATTTCCTACCATTCAGAAAAAGATTTAAAAAGATAGAAAATGAGCTTGCTGTATTGACATCTTCAAAGGGTTTTCCCCAAAGAGAACCACAAGCTTCCAGTCCTCTGCAGAGTGACACAACACATGTCCCAGCACACCATGTCCTGTGTGGTCAGGGCCAGCTGAGAACCCAGGAAGCACTGAGCCATCACAGGAAGTAGTTCATTCTCCTTCAACCTAGTTTGTTGGGATTCAGATGTCGCAGACTGGTGACAAAGATGCTATTTGTTTTCAGTCCTGGCCTGACGCAGCCCCTTCATCTCATTTCCCACCATATGCCCCACAAACAGAAAACCTCTTGGCGGTACATCCACAGATCTAACTCCAAGCCCATCCAGAAAACCCTACTTAAATCCCACTCTGAATGTGGATTTAGCCTTGAAGGAAAAGCTGTCATGCATTGGAGGGTCACAGCCAGGCAGGAACTACTGCTCACTTTCCTTTCTCAAACAGATTAAGCACGGTCAGTACATCTCTGCCTGCCAGGCTCTCTCCCGCTCACCCTGCGCTTCCCCCTCCTGCCTTCCCACTCACCAGATTTCTCCCTCCATGACTCCCAATCCCCACTGGCATCACTGTTTGAACTTCACAGCTAGTGGGACCTGGTCCTGGTTAAAGAAACTGCGCCAGGAAAGCCTCCTTTTTGGATCTGATGGCTTGCCAAGGCAGCAACTCTCTTCTGACTGATTATTAAATGTCCCCCTTGGGTTGTTCTTGCTTGTTTGTTTTCCCAGTGCCAGACTGCAGAGAGGAGGGCAAACCAAGCCAGAGCCCAGTAAGTGTGACAAAACACTCCCATATTAACGTTATGGAGCAAGATTTACCATTTCCCCTTGCCTCAAAACGTGATTTCTCAAGAGAACTTCTACAGGCCAGCACACAGCAGCCTCCAAAGGCACCTGCACCCCATGGCCATCCTATCCTGCCTTTGTTCCACTGGTGGGGAATGAAACAGAGCTTCCTACACAGCTCTTGTGCAGCACTTGTGATGGAGCCATGCTCCTTCCCTCTTTCAGAGGGGCTTTCCAGGAAGAGAAGTGCTGCAGTGCTCCAGAACACAAACCACCTGGGCCCTGCCAAGAAGGCCTGCCAGAACTTGCATCCTTCTCACCAGGACCTGCCTGCTGCACCTCTCAGGAGTGCTTTGTTTGAATGGGACAGGCTCTAACAGCTCTGATACACCAAACAGACTCCTTGTGCAAACAGGGCTGCAGGAGAGGGATGGCTCCGTCACAGCCAGGGCAGGGTGGCACTCCTCTTGCAGGGAGTGCTGGCAGCAAGCCAGTGGCTTTCTCCATGCAGCTGGAATCGCGCGAGAGCGAAGGAAAGTGAAGCATCCTCATGCACGCCCCGCACATGAGGCACTCGGGAGCCCTTATGGCCTCTGTCCCTTGGTGTGGAGAGGCACGGCTGCCCCCAAGAAGAGACACGATGAAAACTGAGCCTGGAGGAAAGCTACAGCTGAGACAGCAAGCAAGCACTCAGGGTCTGCAACAGGCTGGCAGCAGCTACACTGCCCAGCCCTGGTTTTTGGTGGCTGGTGGTGTGGATCCCCCACACTCTGGCCTTCACCACCCTGCCTGGCTCCTCTTCAGCTCCCAGCATAGCCCAGGCAGCAGCACAGCCTGGGCAGGGAAGTTAAAAGCCCAGTTCAAGGTTAGAATAAGAAAGCAAGGCTGTCCCGAGTGGGAAACGGCAATTTTCAAAGCGAGAGCTGGTGGGCGGGTCAGATAGAGAAGAGTCCTGACCCTTCCGCAATCTGTTGAACAAATATTTGCTCCAAACAATTAATTTAGAGACAGACACAAAAAAACTGAAGAGTCTGAATCGTAATGCTTGGGGGTGGGGAACAGAGGAAGGAGGTATTTCATTCCCCACAAGCAGGGACCAGTGATTTTCCACCAGTGATTTAATCTAAATCCCCCAGAGAGTTCATTTACAAAAAATCAGATTGCATTATCGCCTAGGTCTCCAGGATACAGCCCAATCCGTCACTAACAGCAACAGCCACACTAGCTTGGAAACCTCAGTTTGATCACTCAATTCCAAGACTAATCTGTGGCTCTAAAAGCCAAAGGCAGAGGGAGGGGGAAGGAACTCTGCATTTGGCCAGGGTTATCTGCAGGATGAGAGAGCTAATGGGCCAGATACAGCCAGATGAAATGGCCAGCAGATCCTGGGTTATTAATCGAAACCAAGCTCCCCTCCTTGCCTGAGCAGCCCCACCCAGGCAGTGCCCCAGGGCGGCCGCATTCCTGGAATTCCTACACCCTTCCTGAACTGGCTCCCTCTCCCTGGGTGCACTGGCTCCCCCTCTTCTCCAAGGTCCCCAGCATTGTCGGCCAGGCACAGGGAGCCAGGGAGAGCATTTCCTCTGTCACGAGGGTGCAGAGCACAATGTTGGGCTCAAAGGCTCCTTGTCGCCTTCCCAAAATGTGGGGCTCTGCTGATGGATTGTGAGGTGAAGAGGGCTGAGAGGCCTCAGCTCTCAGCAAGGAGGCAATTCTCCACTGTTTGGATGCCAATGCCTGACAGCATGAACTCTTTCCAGTGGGAACTGGTAAAGGTTACGCCAGCAGGGAATCACTGAGATGCAGAAGCCAAATGAAACTCAGACATCTGTAGGTCATATACCTCCCGCCGGCAGTCCCAGGCTGCACCGCACAGCCGGACCCGGCATTTCAAGAATGCTTCCTGAAGAAATGCTTATTCATGTTAATACCTCACCACTGAGAGCTCCCAGGGCTTGCTGCTGGGGCAGCTGGGAGCACTGCTCCCTGCCAAGGGAGAAGCAGCTGCAGATTTAGCAGCTCCCTAGCACAGAGGTTGCCCCCACCTCAGCCCTGGCTCCCACTGTACCATCTTACACAGTCCCAGAAGCCCACCCACCCACCAGGATCTGCTGTGGGATTCATTCCACCATGAGCAAGACAAAGTGCTATTTCCAGAATGAAGAAGTAGTTGTTACCTCAGCAAACCACCAGCCAGCCCACCACAATGCTGCCTTGGAGAGGAGGAAGCTCCACTCCCTGCTGTTAATGACACCAGGAACATGCCCCAGAGCAAGGGCTCTGCTTGAAGAACAAGCTTGGATGACATTAGTTTTCCAAAGGCTCTTGGAAAACAGGTCTGTTACATAACATCCAGGGAGAAGGAGAAAAAACAGGGATGGAGAAAGACACATCTGAGCGCAAACTGCTTGTGTCATCACGGTGGGCTGACCCTCTTGGGACAGAGTGTTAAGAGAACAGAGAGCAAGGCCACACACCCTTTTATCCTCCCTGCAAAGGCTTGGACAAGCTCTAGCACAAACATTGCAGGGAGCTGCGCTCTGGTTTGACCGGCCCCACTGCCAGCCTGGAGCGAGGGAGGGCATGGGCAGCCACCCCCAGTGCAGACAGGTGTTCTTACCCATCCGCCATTCTCCTGGATCCAGGGATCTAAGTGGTCGGTCAAGTACGTGGTCATCCAAGACACGATGCGTTTCACCAATACCCGCATCTCCTTGTCAATGCTCTCCACGCACAAGGCTCCTCCGAAGGAGAAGAAAGCCACGATGCGACCCCAGTTCACTCCATCGCGGAACAGTTCGTTCACTACCTGCTCAAAGCTCTGATACGCTGTGGCGGGAGTGATGTGGAGCTGGGAAGTGAGGTCGCTGAAAGCCCGCCGGTACCTCAGCTCAAACTCATCCCCTGCCTCTCTCAGCGCCTGCCTCACGTCTGCTGCTCGACGGATCTCATGGACTTCGAGGCTGCTCCGATGCATGGTGGCCCCGTTCACTATGTGGCTTGTAGCCGCATGCCAGGAGGGGCTCCCATTGAGGACGCCGTCCATCTCGTCCTCCTCTCCTGCAAAGTCAGTCCTGTTCTCATCCTCCTCCTCCAGCTGACTCCAGCTGTATCCTTTCTGCGAGAGCTTGTAGGAAACAAAGTCAATCACTAACTCCCGGTTACTGCTGGACATTTTCACACCTGGGATGCCCTCAAAGAGTCCATGGTCCGGAGCACAAGCAGATCGGCACTTAGCAGGTCCTGACTCCACTCCTCTTCCTCACGACCAATGGAAACATCTGACCTTAGCACATAGGAAGAGAGAGGCACCGAAACAGTTAATGCCACAGCTCTTAGATGCACCCGCGCCATTACCACCGATAGCTTATCATTACACTGAGATCACCCCGCAGCTCTACGCCGAGGCTCAGGGCCACCAGATCGAAGCCGTACAGAGAACCAACCACAATGTCCCCCTCCCCGGAAACCAGCCTCAAGCCCCGGCGACCCCCAAGCTCGCTCTGAGCAGATCCCAGGTCTCACCGGGTGCGGGCAGAGCCTGGCAGGCCGGCTACGGGCCGGGCCGGGCGGAGGCGGCTCTCGTTCTGCTGGTGCTGCGAGTCGGCCCGGACGGAGGCAGCACCGCCCCCGCCCCGCCCGTTAAAGGGCTCGGTGCCCCCGCCCCCTCCGCCGGCGTTACCCAACGGCGGAGGCGGCGGAAGCGGGCGGGCAGCGTTGCCCAAGGATCACGGCAGCCGCAGCGGGGCCCGGTTTGACGGTAACCGCAGCCTCCGCCGCCCCGAAGCCGCTCGCTCCCCGCAGATGGAGGGAATAAACCAATGAAAACCAGCGAGCACTCGACACCGGGGCTGCCGTCGCGCGGCCCTGCGTCCTTACTGGAGCGATTCTGGTCACGGTTAGCAGCGCGCTGCCGCCGGGGCCGGGACGGTGACACGCCGGGCGGCAGGCGGGAGCGGCGCAGGGGGTAGCCGGTCCTCCCGGACACCAGACTGCTCCCCACCACCACTGGACCGGTCTCCCCAGGCCCCCGAACTGCCCCTCCCGGTCACCGGATCGCCCCCCCCAGGTCCCCGGACGGCCCCACCGGTCGCCGTACCTGGGGGGCGGGGCCGCACACGAGGGCCGACACGGCGCCCGCGCAGACGGCACGCCAGCCAATCACCGGCCGGGAGAGCGTCGAGGGGCGGGGCCCGGAAGCACGCTCTCCCATTGGCTGAGTCGCGCGTCACTCATGGCCTGCCCTACCCCGCCCCTCACCTCGGCGTCCAGCGGAGGGTCCGCGTCCTTCCCGGCCCTGCCCCTGACCCGGCTGGCAGCGACGCCGGGGGTCGCCGAGAGCCCCGCTGAGCCTCGGCCCGCTCAGCAGTCTCGGGGCTCCTTCCACATCGCCCGCCGAGCCGCCGGGGGGGTACTGTAGGGTGGGAGGGGGCAGTAGGGGGCGGCGCGCATGCGCACGGCGCCGCGAGGCTGGACGGGGAGCGTCGGTTGGACGGCGCGGGGACGCGATGCGCATGCGCGAGTCCAGTGGCGACTGCGCGGGCGTGACTGTGAGGGGCGGAGGGCGGGGCTCTGGCGCCCCCTGCCGGCCGGGACGGGGGCAGCTCCGGCTTCCGCCCCCGCGGGCACAGTACTGCTGCTGACACGGCCGCCGTCCTCTCACAGCAGTACGGGCTTAATGTGGGGGTTCTTGTGTCTCCACAGTGCTCAGGGAAACCGCGGCGGGGCTGTGAGGGGAAGCTGACGCGGGCAGTGCCGAGGCAGTGAAAGCGGCTGTGGCAGCCGGGTCCCCCCGCGCCGTTGGCAGCTGGCTACCCATCCCCCACGACCCCGGGGAGGATTATGCAGCACTTGGGGTCGCTAACACCACTTTGCAAAGGGCACTTTCCCGTCGCAGCATCGGGAAACGTGGCTGGGCTTACCAGGCGGTGGAAGCCGCCTTCCCGGGCCCAGCAGCCAGAAGGGCTGATCTGGTACAGGAGCAGTAGGTAAAAGGTCGGCAGTGAACACTGAAACAGCTACAGTACCAGGGCCCGCTTCCGGTGGGTTCCTGCTCGGCCCCGCGGCCTCCCCCGCTGGCAGCGGGCTTGGGGACCCGCCCGCCGGCCGCTGATACGCCGACAAGAACGGCACTCAAACCGCTACCTCTCCTGATTGGCCTAATATGTACCGCAGTGCGTTATGAGACTTATAGTTCGCTGGTCGCTTGTTCGTAGTGGTACTGTGCGAGCACATACTACGTTTCCCGTCAGCCTTTGCAGGTAGAGCCCAACTGCATTGCTCGGGGTCTGCTTATCCGGGTCCTCAGGCGGCGCAGCCAATCGGCGGGCGCCGAGGGCGTGCGCCAGGCGCTGATTGGTGGGTTCGGACGGGTGAGCCCTGTTTGAAATCCGTTAACGGCGGCGGCAGACGCGCCGCGCGGGGCGGTGGTGGCGCTGAGGTGAGTGTGGGGAGCACCGGCCGGACCCCCCCCTTTCCCGGTCCGCAGCCCTTCCCCACATCTGGTGGGGTTGCTTCGGCCGTGGGCCTGCTCTGAGCCCAGGTATCGGTAATGGGGCCGAGGGTTCGGTTGTGAAACGGAGGCGGAAGGCGGCTCCGATCGCTCAGCCCGTGACCGGAGCCGCAGTCGGTGTGGCTGGCGGGCGGGATCGTACCGGACCCCGCGGGCTGATTGCGAACTTCTCGTGCCCTGGGGGAGTCGAGCCCGAAGCCCCTGGCCGGCAGCAGGAGGAGCCGCCGTGGGGGGGGGTTCCTGCTCTCCAGGTGGGATCGCGGTGCTTGAACATCAGGCGTGTGCCTTACGGTGGGGTGGGTGCCTCGGGAGTGAAATAAAGTTTTGAGTCTTTAAACAATCACAAGTTCTGATGAAACAATGTATTTCACGATGAAAAATTCTGTTACTTCTTTTTAGTTCGAATTCTGCTTTCCAGGAAAAGGAAGGGAGCAAATCAGGTGAAACCTGGCTCAAGTAACAGAAAAAGCATTAAAGGAGCTGTTTTTATGCGGGGCTATTTTTAAACTAGAGGACCTTCAACTTAATCTAACAATTAGTTGAGGTTATACAAGGTAAAAATAATTTACTTTTCCTTGAACAGCTATTCTTAGAATATCCCATCTTCCTGTCTTCTGAAACTTGTGAGATCTCTTTTAGGGAGCATGAGATGTCAGGGCTGTTTATTTTTAGGAAGGGGGTTGGGTCTCGTCTGAGCAAAGACTGTGGCAGCACCTTGCCCCTCCCTTGGCTGTCGGTCAGGGTGGTCTCAGGAGCTCTCTGCAAGCTTAGTTCTCACCTGGGGCAAGTTAAAGGCCTTGTCTCCCAGTTTGAGCATTACGTGATGGAACAGCAGCGTTGCCTCAGTTCTGGGGGATGGTGGATCCAGTGTTGTTTTTGTGCTGCAGAAAAGCACAGTTGAACATGGAGTGAGTGGCATGGGAGAAGCTGTAGATCGGGAGTGCGTTGTAAGTGTTCACTTAACTCTTCTCAAGGAAAAGCAGGGATGAAGGATGACTTCCTGAGGCAGTTGGTATCGTGCAGAAGGAGTTCAGGTGATGCCTTTGTGGTGGGATTGTCCTTACCAGGCTGTGGTGACAGGACTGCAGCTACAGATGAGCAGTTTCCAGCCCTTTCTAACGCTCCAACTTACACATGAACCCCTGCAAAACATCCAGGAACTTTGTCAGGATTATTATCCCAATAAAAGGGATAGGAAACTCTGGGCTGCAGGACAATAATGAAGCTGCCACTGAATTAAAGTTGCCTGGTTAGTGCAGCAGCCCATGTTTAAGTGGCAACTGGTATTGAAGCCCAGCAGAAGGCACTGGAATTGCTGCAGCATGTTGCAGTGCAGCTGCCTCAGCCTTGGGGAAGTTTCTCTTGCTTGTTCCTGGTTGCCTGTCTTGGATTTTGAGGCATGTGGATCGGCTGGCTTCATGTTTATCTAGTGATGGAACTTGGAATATCATTCTTGTGTGTCTGCCATTATTTTTTTCTGCTTTCTGATCCTGTTAGGATTTACTGTAAGTAACATCTGTAGCTTGTGAAGCTTCAGTGTTGTGGTGATAAGACATCATCTCCAGTTCACGAGGGACTTATCTGATTACGTTGCAAGGTGGCAAGAAAGAGCAGATGTCTGTGCCCTCCTTAGGATCCAGACTGGTTTGGATTGGAAGGAATCTTAAAGCTCATCTTGTTCCAACCCCCCATCATGGGCAGGGACAGCTTCCACTATCCCAGGTTGCTCCAAGTCCTGTTCAACCTGACCTTGAACTCTTCCAGGGATGGCTCAGCCATAGCTTCTTTGGGCAGCCTGTGCCAGGGCCTCACCACCCTCACAGGGAAAAATTTCTCCCTAATATCCAATCTAAATCTCTTCTCTTTTAGTTTGAAGCCATGCCCACTTCTCCTATCACTATCCTTCTGTCCTTGCTACTCCCTGAAACTCAAACTCCTCTATTCTCCCTCCTGACCTTGATTTCTCATCCTGGAACACTGCATCCTGTCTCCAACACCACAGCCTGTGTGGCTGGGAGGCTCCTTTGTCCAAGCAATGGTTCCTATTCCTGCTTTTGGCACAAAATTCACAACTACATTGAGAAAAAGATACTGAGCACATCTGTGATGGAATTGTGTCAGTATTTTAAAGCTAATTTGGATTAGAGCGAGGTGTGAAGTTATTCCAAGATACCTATTGCGCTTGCTGTTGGATCAGTCTTATTCTGGGATAGGAATGCTTGTTCCAATTTAACATAATCCTTTTTCAAAGCTAACTAATCTAAACCATGCCAAGGCACTCCTCTGGAACGTGCCACAGTGTAGTTACTCAAACCTGATGGCCAGAGGAGCCCACTGCCTACTCCTCTATGTGGATATGGCTATGCTGCTCTGGAGGCGCATTAAGGGCAGTGAGAGACACAGAAAGAAAATTAAGGTTTTGATTAAGTAGTTGCTTTATAAAAGGAATTTGGGGTGTTTTTGAAAGTGAGAAGACCAGATCCCCCTTTCCTGCCCCAGCAGCTTTGCAAATCAGGTGAAAGCTGATCGTGCAGAACGGGGGTGAGGGTTCCCCAGCTGGCTCACTGCAGACACCCGTGTCGACACAGGAGGTGATGGATGTGCGGGAGAGCAGGGTTACGCTTTAAATCCACACCGGAGCTGTGTAGGATTACAGTGTGCCTGTAATCACGCTCGGGGAAATGTACGCGGTGCCTGCTAATTAGGGAACGTCCCTATTAATGAGGAGAAATTTCCGTACCTCATGCACTTCTAGTGGATGAATGCCATGGTGGAGAGAAAGAATTTTGGATTGAGATAAATGTGGTGCTGTCAAAATCATGATGGGGTGTTTTAAAATGCCTGCAGGGGGTGGGCAGCGGGTGTTGGGCTGTGCTTGGCCGAGCCTGTTGGGATTGCAGATGCCTTGTGGTGGGCACATTGGAGTGATAAATCACCAGAGCATTCCTGACTGATCTCCGTCCCAGCCGAGTCGGTGGGAGGAGGATCGGGATGCCTTTCAGTGAACTGCTGCTTCACCGTCAATCCTGTTCCGGGCAGGACTTGGAGGATACCTAGGGATTTGGGAAACAGATGCCATGAGTTCCTCTAACTGACATGGACCCTCTGGAGTTCAGGCGCAATAACTTTTACCTCCCTGTTGACTCTTTTTCTAGAAATACAGTATGAAACTGAGGCATTGCTACAATTCCTTTTTTTTTTTCCCCTGACTATTCTCTTCTGGCTGGGATAGAGGGTGGGAGAGAGAGAAGGAGTCAGCAATGAGATCAGTGATGAGGGTACTGACACTATGGAAGAATATAGACTTTTACAGTAAAAAGCTGGAAAGTGCAGCAGTGTAGCAGTGGGCACAAGTAGCTGTGAAACACGATGCCCAGAGCTCTGACTCGTGGATTGACTGGGGAGGGTGAGGGGAGAATGCTGATGACGCATTTGATTTTTAAAAAAGTCGAAAGTGTTGACAGAAATTCTATCTTGATTAAGGGCAGTAGGAAAGCATTTGATTCCAGCCATGTCTCGAGCTCGGTTACAGTTGGTTTTGGCTCCAGTTCTTCTGCTTGCCTTCTTTGGGCCCTACCTTGACATCTTCACAGCCACGTAGCTGGTGCTTCTCTGATGACATTCTTCCCCTTAACTATCACAGTTCTGCTCTGGAGAACTGGAGGCTTCTCAGTGCAACCATTCTTGGGGGCCAGTGGTTGTGACCAGCCGTGGCACCCCCTAAACACTGCTTTGTTTTACTCCTGACCATTTTCTTATTTATGGAGCACACCATCTGGGTTTTGAACCATGTGTGGTCTGGCTGAACAGATGGTTTAGGGCTGAGGCTCTGTGGATTAGGATTACGCTGCTTTGGAGTTGCTTGGGCTCATAAAAGCAAAGTTCAGGTGATTTCCTTGGGGAGTGTTTTATAACATCCTCATGGGCTTTGCCTCACAGCTGTGCAAGACATCGTGAAAGCACCTTTGCGAAAATGTTTTGTTATCATTTCAAGGTTTATAACTTTGTCACCGGCTTTATTCCTGTTCCATTGAGTGTAATATTACCTGTTGACACAGGGACTCCTCTTGCTGTCAGTGCTCCATTAATTAACTGCAGGGACTGTTTGACACGGTCACAGTGCTCAGTTTGTTTATAGCCTGGCCAGCCTCAGGCTAGTGCTGTGGAATGCAGGAGGGCCTGACACTGCCTTCCTTCTGACTGTTTGCACAGTAACAATGCTCTACAGAACCCTCTTCCTGCTTTGAAAATCAATTTATTCTATAGAAGAGCACCTTTGTGTCATTAGTTCTTGTTTGTAGCCCTTCAGAGAGAGAGAGGCTTTGCCTTGCAGTGCTCTGGAGTGAGCCTCATCAGCCTTGTAAATCCTGTAAGGGTAAGAACTCTTCTTTGTGCATGGTGAGGGAAGGAAGTGCAAATCAATCTCTCTCTGGAACAGCTTTATACTTTACTTCCTCTAAAAAAGTACAATTCTAGCACCTACAGGTACAAAGAAAACCCTTAAAATTTGATCTTTCTGATAGTTTTGAACCTGCATATGTCAACAGTGGTAAAATTTCCTTAGCTTTGCAGATCAGCAGTAGAATAAAACTCTGCATTGCTCATGAGGAGTTCTGCCCAAAGGTGTGAAGTGCAAGAAGGGGGGGATATACCAAAGGCTATCCCAGTGCCTGTGCCTAGAAACCCTGTGAAAGAAGAGAGGTGGGGAGTGATTCCACTGACACCCTGTTGTCTAAAGGGCTGTAGCAGTGCAGGCAGAAGATTTGTGGGGACGGTGTGACTGTGAAGATGTCTAACCCAGAATCCCGTTACTCCTTTGATGTTCCAAACACCTGCATCAACTTTGCAACTCTGAGTGAGGATGATGTACACAATGCAGACTCCTGGTTTGGTAAGTTGCTTCTAGCTCCTCAATTTGTTTCCTTGATGGGTGAGGCCTCAGTGTGATCCTTGTTTTGGGCCTGGTTTCTGTGCCAATTGATTAATCATGTTGTTAACCGCATCACTCATCATACATGGCATTTCTTTTGTTCTGGTTTTTTGTATTTAAATTTTGTCATCTGTAACTTGACTTTAACTTCATAATGATATTCTGGGGTTTTGTTAACAATTCCTAACATAGTAAGTATAGTGAAAGTCTCTCTCTCCTTACAGACCAAAAAGCCAATCTGGAGAATGTCCCTCCTGCAGAAAATCTGGCAAAGGTCTTGCAGAGCAGCCCTGCTTTTTCAAAGCCTGATGTTATTCTGTCTTCTGTCCCATCACAAGAAGTAGCAATGAGTAAGCTGGCATAGTATGGCAGGGGAGGGAATAAATTTTACCTGCTTTTCACTGGCAAAATGGAAAGGCCTCTGTCTGGCTTTTGTGGGACCATCTTCATAAACTGTTGTCTTCAAGGTCTCCTCTGGTTTTACTTGGAGTTGTTCTGTATATGTGTGTATAGATGAGCTGACACTTGTCCCGTTCTCAGGTGGAAGTGATGATGAAGCAGAATGTGCCCAGCCCAATGTGGTCTCTCAGAATATCATTGGGTCCCTGGCAACCTGGAGAGCTGCTGCCCCTTCAGAGGCCCCTCAAAGGTGAAATACTTGTTTCAGTCTGCACAATGATTGATGATGGTGTAATTAAGCAGGTCCTTGCTCTCAGGATCTGCAGTTCTAGCTGTTCTTGGGGCATCCTGTGGGGCTGGAGTTCTTCAGTATGGAGATCGTATATTGGGACATCTGATCTGCTGGCTAAGCCAGAGGGACAGTCTCTAGGGTGGAAATGTAATGCAGTGTCTCACATACTTGTCAAATGAGACTCGGTAGCACCAGGAGCTTCTGGAATGTGAGGATATCTGAAACTGAAGTGGCTTATAAGGTTTCTTTGTTTATATCTGTCTGACTTGGGCAGAATTCATTCTTGATATGAATGCAAGGGGCTCTATATGCTCATATATAGCAAAGAATATTAAGTTTATGGATTGTTAATCTTTAATAAATTGTGCTGCATTTGGATTGTTGTGTTAAACACAATTTGCATGCTGGAGTTAGGGGATGCAGTGACATAAAAAGTGCTATCTAGGGCATGTGTCTCCTCAGATCTGTGGGAAAACTGAACTCTGTTTTCTGTTCTACTCTAGAGCAAGCAGGAGACTGGCTACAAAGCAGGGAAAAACCCAGCAGCGCAAGCAGCCAGCCAGAATTAAAGCAGAGAGAATTGCTAATGCTCTGGAAAATAAGGAAGAGGTTCCACCCCTCAAGAAAATAAGAATGTACGTCATCAAAGTCCTTCTGTTTAGGGCCGGGAAAGGGGATACAACTGTTCCTTTGGAAAGGATTTCCACCAGGCTGAGAGGGCTCTTACGGGAAGGTTAGGGGGTGGTGACTGGAACTGATTGCTGATACTGATTTCATAAGCAAGAAATGGTTGTAAGAGCTGAAGGAATCGCTCTGTTCACAGAGATGTGAATGAATGAGTGTGGGTTTCTTCAGCTTCTTAGTCCTTACTCAGTGTCTGTCAGCTTTAAATTTGTCTGAACTTTTCCATCAGGAAGTCATCAGGCAGTCATTAGCTACGACAGTCACAGCTGAAATATTTCTCAAATTAACTTAACCACTAAAGTATCATGTGGTGATAAGCTTGAGGTCAGGAAATTGAAGTGTGATCTTTGAAACACCACTGTACTTCGATGACCTACAGTATACCTCCCTCTTCCAGAAAAGTTCCAAAAACTCAGTAATTCTTCTTCCCTTCTGCAGCCTTAGAGTACTAGGGAAAACTGCATGGTCTATACCTGGGCCTGGGGTGAGGTAAGGCCAGCCTGGCATACCTTTGACCTCACCAGGTGCTGGGATGTTATGCATGGTGGTGAGAACTGCAGGTGATGATTTATTTAGAATACAGTTAATTCAAGGGGTTTGCCCTAACAACTTGTTATCTTAGTTCTGGCAGCAGAGAGAGGGTGACAGAAGCGTCCACAAAGAGAGAGCCCCTGCAGGATCCTGACCTCTCCCCAGGGAGAGGGAGAAGCAAACTGACCATGCCCTCCACGCCAACAATGTTGAAGTACGTGGCTTTCTTGTGACTTGTCTGCTAATCACAGTTGATTTAGGTGACAGTCCTGGCTGAGTGTTTTCAGCTTCAGTTTAGCATGTGATGGTATCAGATTTAGTAAACAACGGATTGAGGCAACAATATTTGGATGAAATGTACTTCAGCTGAACCTGTGCACAGGGAAGCTTTTGCTTATCTTTTGAGGAAAAAGGTTTTCTTCCTAATGGATTGAGCATGCACACAGCAAATAGGTCTGCAGAATAGCAGCTAATTGGGAGATTTCTTGAACAAAAAAACCCAAGCAGATCTGCAGATCTCTTCTAAAGAATATGCTTTTATAACCTGTGATGCTCCTGCAGTGAGGTTGGAGAGAAGCACGTTCCTTGCACTAACATCATACTACTAACCAGGGAAGCAGGAAAGCATAACTTAGCTTTTAATGTGCTTCTGCAGGAGGACTAAACCTTCTAGCAAGCTGAAGAGTACAGAGGAACAGGAGCTGGAAAAAATGCAGCAGTTGCAACAGGAGGTTGTGGAGCTGCGGAAGAAGAACGAGGAGTCTCTGAAAGCAGCTATTGCTGGAGCAGGTGGGCTCTGCCTGAATTGCAGAATGAAGCTGTGCTGGGCTCAACTGGAGAGTGCTGCACAGAGCTGTGCAAGTACCTTTGAAAACAAACACTCCAGACTTTGCAATAAATATTAGGAGCCTTTTAATGTAGTTCAGCCCCTAAACTAGCTGGAAACAGGTGTGTTTGGGTTATGCCATGTTTTGAAAGGTTAAAGATGAGTTCCCTAAAAACTTATCTAGTTATTAGAAATTAAATGCTTTTTTTATTTCCACAAATCGTCCCACCACCCCACTGCAAAAGGCTTACAGTCCTTATATTTTCTTTTCCTTTAGGACAACCCATGAAGAGACCTGTTGGTCAAGTAACAAAGCCAATCGATTTCCACTTCTGCACAGAGAATAGAATTAAACAGAATGTGGAAAGTCAGCCTGGGAACGAGTACAAGGAGCTGGATTTTGCAGCAGTATTGAGGAAGCATCCCCCTTCTCCGGTGAGAGCCGGTGTTGCCAGCACTCAAGTCACTGATTCTTGCCATCACCTCCTTGCTGCTTGTGCAATGCCTGGGCTGGTGATCCACAGAGGGGTTACCACAGGAGAGGCAGGTGTTGTGCAAACCTGACTGCAAATTTCCTGTGTTTCTGCATTGCCACAAGACTCCAAAGAAACCTTGTGGAAAAAGGAGCCTTTAATGTCAGATCTTCCAGTGATTCCACTTCATGCCTTAATCTTCTGCTTCATACAGTTTCCCAATATAACTTGTGCATGTTCAGACTGTTAACACTTGTGGTTAATGTGATGTGTTACCCTCCTTTCAGTGAGACAAAGGAACAGGTACTATGTATCAGTGGGGAAAGGAAATATCATCAAAGCCTCCTGGCCATGGCTATACTCACTGTAGATTTCTGTCTCCAGGTGCGAATGCCGAAGGGCCCCACTGTCCCCAAACCTTTCAATCTGTCCCAGGGAAACAAAAGAAAACTTGAAGAAGCCACATCAGAATATGTGTCCTTTGCTGAGCAGGTAGAAGCATTCCAAAAACGCACACCCTCTCGTTACCATTTGAGGAGCAGGAAATCTGAGGAAGGTGAGTGGTCCTGGCTGTGTCCAAAGATGCTTTGACTACTCTGAGGAAATGGTCTGTGTCTGCTGCAGGCCTTGCCATTAACTGCTGGTCTCTGTGACTTGAATTTATAGGCCCAGTCTCAGGAAAGCCGGTGAAGGCTCGGCTCACACACCCCAAAACACCAGTGCTCCGAACAAAGCAGCGCTTGAGACCTGTCACCTGCAAAACTGCAGCAGAGTTAGAAGCAGAGGAAATAGAGAAAATTCAGCAGTAAGTAAAGGTTTACTCTGTCCCCCAAGGGAGATTGTACCACACTAGAAATATATTTCAGATACCAAAATATCACTTCTCTGGAATACCCTTTTTGTGTAAAAGAATGAGTAGCATAAAACCATTGAGATTCCTTTAGGTTGTTCATGGTTCTAAAGCTCTGATTGTAGGGAAGTGAGAAATGGACAATTCATTTTGACAAAAGTACTCTTATGAGAGCAGATCTTGTGTTGATCAAGTAAAGCAAAAGCAGTACAACAATACAGCCTGCATGCACTTCTAAACTCTCCTGTAGGCAAAGGTTTGGATTTCTAGGAAAGCAATCCATAAGGTTTTCCTCATTAACCTTGCTGTTTCAAAGACAAAGGAAGAGTTGCTAACTAGAGCTGCACACTAACATACAATGTTCAATATATTGGTGACTGTCTGTTATTCCTACATAGGTACAAATTCAAAGCACGAGAAGTCAATCACAAAATATTTGAGGGTGGGCCACTCCTGCCCAAGAAACCCCCTGTGAAGGAGCTCACACAACCCGTTGGCTTTCAGTTGGAAATAGAAAAAAGGATTCAGGAGCGTGAGAATAAGAAGCAGCCGGAGGAAGAACGCTTCGAATTCCATTCCAGGCCATGTCCCACAAAAATCCTGGAGGACGTTGTGGTGAGAAGTTTAATAACACCCAGACTTGGGAATTGGAACTCAGGTGGCAATTAGCTTCAAAGTGTTTGTAGCTATGTTGCATTTTGTGTTTAATAATCTTCAGTAAACAATGTCTGTCATTAGGTAAGAACTGCACCTGGTACGTTCTGTGCTGTCAGGTTGTTTCTCTGTAGCGTTTTCTTGGCACTTGGCCTTGAGTAACTCTTTACTGGCTCTTCCGAACAGGGTGTTCCAGAGAAGAAAGCACTTCCTGTTACAGTTCCCAAGTCTCCAGCTTTCACCTTGAAAAGCAGAACCCGCATGTCTGGCAGAGAGGAAGAAAAGGTAACAGTTGTGACTAGGCTGGAGCCAGGCCCAGGTCCCACCACAGTGCCTGCCATGCCTCTGGCTGTGGGTGGGATGCTCTGGGACTGGAAGCCCCATCCCTCCTGTGAGCAGTTCCTCCAGTGGTCACCTTTGCAATCTTCCTTTCAAGCAATTGGTAAAATGAGTAGCAAATAACCAGAAACTGAATCCTCTTACAAAATGAAATAATTTAAATGCAAGGGCACTGATGAGGGTTTCTGAGGTCTTCTGCTATGAATGAGGAAAGTGAACTGCTTAGATTTTTCTTCCTTCCCTATTCTGTCACTGAAGGCAGGTGTTGCACATGACCTTTCTTCTCCCTGAGCTGGAGAGCAGGAGTCTGAATGCATCATGTCCTTCTTCCTTTCCCTCTCGTGAAGAGCATATTAAAGAACTACAGTCTAATTTGGATTAGTACTAGAACTGAGAGTGGTTTTGAAAAACGAAGAACTGGCCTGTGGTTCAGGATGCCAGTAAATTGGTGGTTCTTGGATTGCTAATTTTTGCAGTGTCCATTGTTTGCTTGACCCTGCTGTGTCCCTTATTAAAGGAGCTCATTCAAAGCTCTTTGTGGCTTTGTTTGGCAGGAGTTGCAGTCTCTACAAAAGTAAAAAATCAGATCCTAACAGTAATATCCCTTTAGGAAAAAGAGGTCACTGTGATCAAAGCTAACCCTATGCCACATTATGGAGTGCCCTTCAAACCCAAAATGCCAGAGCAGAGGCAAGTGGAAGTTTGTCCCTTCTCTTTCGATGCCCGGGACAAAGAGCGGCAAATACAAAAAGAGAAAAAAATAGAAGAACTGCAGAAGGAAGAGGTAAGAATTAAAAGCTACCTTGGATTCCACCCCTTCAGTAAAAAGAGTGTGGCAGGACTTGCTGTTTCTATTAAACTTCCAAGGAAAGGACTAGAAATATTTCAAGTTGTTTGTTTCAGGTGCCAAAGTTCAAAGCGCTGCCTCTGCCTTACTTCGACCAAATTAAACTGCCAGAAAAGAAGGTCAAAACCCCAACTCAGCCTGAACCATTCCATCTGCAGGTGGATGAACGGGGAGCTGCCAAGCTCCAGAGCTGGAAACAGCAGGTAGGATGAAAAGGATAATGGGAATGACTGGACTTAAAACAGCTTGTGGAGTTGTGGTTGACTCCAGAAAGTCCTGCTTGAATTGAATCAGTAGCTGCATTTGAGCAATGAATTTTTCTGTACTTGGCTTGAGACTTGTACTGTCGGTTAAGGTCAATGGTTTTTTTTTTTTTTTTTTTCTATTTTTCTCACTTTATGGTAAATAATGGGATTTACCACAACTTCACAAACAGCTGTGGGGTGTTTTCTAAGCAGCTCTGTGCAGCTGGATCCCTTTGCTGACTCTCTCTGGGGGTTTATTGACACATAAATAATATACTGCTTTCCTCGTGTGAAGTTTGCAGTGGACACCTGAAACTTTCTTCAGGCTATTTTTGGCAAAGTGACTGTTGGGCAAAAAGTGACATAACTTTTTGACTTAAATATAATTTTCTCTGGAAATTATTTGACTAAGTCAACACAGCTTTTCCAGTGTTGGGAGTGCTAGTCTGGGTCATGGGAGGAGATGGTCTCTCTCTGCCTGGCACTTGATGTGCTTTCTTCTCTTGCAGCTTGAAGAAGACTTGAAAAGGCAGAAAGAGGCAGCATGTTTTAAAGCTCGTCCCAACACAGTGATGTACCAGGAGCCTTTTGTGCCCAAAAAGGAACATAAGATGCTGTCAGGTGAAGTTACAAGTATTTGCTACATGGGCTTGGCTGATAGCTCAGAACTGATTCAATTAAGTGATGTTTTTTCTGGCTGTTGCCTCTTCTTCATCAGCACAGCCAATAGTGCCTTGCATTTAATCAACTAATTGCCTAACAGCTTGTGTCCCCTGGGAGCAGGGGGATTTCCTCTCCGCCCCCCTGTCCTGGTCCAGCATGGCAGCTGTATTTAGCAGCTCTGCTGCAATTGGCTGATGATTGATGTGTGCCAGCTCAGGATAAGGGTACTGAGAATGTGAGGAGCTCCCTGCAGAGACAGCTGGCATTTCTGCAGTGCTGTCACTCTTTCTCTTCCATTTCTAATGAGATGAAGGCATCTACTGCTTGGGTAGGCTGGGATTTGTAGGGTGTAAAACCAGCCAAAAACTTGTTTATATTAACAATTGTGTGCTTGCTCCCTCCCATGAGAGCACCCATGACAGGGTGACATCTGCATTAACACTGCTCATGTCTGGGAGTAAGGCTTTCTCTTTTCCTGAAGCCTGGAGGTATCTCCTAACCACCCTTGCCAAGGGGAAGCTCTCCAAAGGGAGGCTTCCATTGACACTAGTACTGCTCTGCTTTACCTGACTGTCTTTGAACCAATGTTATCTCCTCTATTTCTAAACTTAGAGAGCCTTTCTGGTTCTGTAGTTCCTGAAAGCTTTGAGCTGGCGACAGAAAGAAGAGCAAAAGAACGACAAGAATTTGAAAAGCGATTGGCAGACGCAGAAGCCTTAAGGGAGAGGTATGAGGAGCAGATCAGACAGCAACAAGAGGAGCGTGAAAAGGAAGAAGTTGCTAAGCTAAGGCAAGAAATGGTAAGTGAGCTCTTTCTGAGCAAGGGTTGTAAAGTAACCCAAAGGAATGTGGGAATATCCTTAAGGAGCTAATGTCACTGTTGAGCTGCGCTCAAACTGCCTTTTCAAGGTTCCCTTTTGCAAACTGACAACTCATTAACTTCACAACTGGTTTAAAGAAAACAAACCATCAAAACTATGCAAACAAAGAAGGCAGCTGTGCAGAGATGGTTGAGTTTTGGAGGTGTAGACGTGTAGTTATTGGACCAGAATGATCTTAGTAAAACCCACAACCCCAACGTGTGCTGTGCGTTTTCCCAGTACCTCACTCCAGTGGGCAGGGTGGTGTGGTGGTCTTGGACAGACACCTGCCTTCACCTCACCCACAGCTCACCTGCACGTTTCAGTTTCATCATAACTGCAATCATTTGCTTCATTTTGCCCTTTATTATATTTATTTTTTCACAGGTTCACAAGGCAAACCCAATACGCAAATACCGCAGTGTAGAAGTGAAGCCCAGTGATCAGCCACTGACTATGCCAAAGTCTCCCAACTTCTCAGATAGATTCCGGTGCTGATGAGCATCCATGTGATAACATGAGGGACATCCCATCCCTCTCCACTCCCTTGGTAGGAGAGAGGGAGCAGCTGTTTTTCCATGACTGCTCAGTCTGAACTTCTGTGCTTGGTTCTGTTGTTGTACTGAGTAGTTTAACTCCACCTGAGCCCGTGGCATTGCAGCAGTGCCACACGGCTTCACTGCGTATCCAGGCCCCATGTTCTCTAGAGACTAAAGCAGGTTTTGATATTGCATACAAATATTGTGTACCTAACAAAATAAAAATTCCTAATCTGATCACTGTCTCCAGCTAGTGGGCTGAAGCTCCTGCAGAAGAGTTTTTGGTAAAGGACGACCATAAAGATGTGCGCATCTGGCAGAGCTGCCTTGTCTTTATACACTAAGTGTTGTTTTCAAGTGTTCTTTTTTAGCCTTTTAGTTTGTATTAAGCTTGAATTGTGTTAAGTGATGTGAGGTTCCTATATGCCAGCGTAGCACAGGTCTGACCTTTCTTGTTGATGTTAAGATGAACGCCAATATAAATCTTGCCTGTGCTTTAAAGTAGTTCTCTGTGTATATTAGAGCATTAAACCTTCTTGCTGTTTTATAGCTGAAATCCTTCTATTTAGGGAACCATTTAACTGGCAAATGTCTTGATGTGAGCTGCTGCCCCAGCTCCTGTCAGCATGGGTCTCTTGGCTACAGAAACATCATCTCTGGCCAGTTTGGGTGGCGAGCAGAGCTAAATATAGCCCAAGTGCTCAAATGTGCTGGAGGACAAAACTGCTGGTGTTGTGAAGAGTGGTCACATCTAGATTAAAGTTTTAATAATTATTTTTTACCTTATTATTGTGCTCTGATTTCTTACCTTTATATCTTGCTGGAACACAAGTGAGCAGGGCTGCTCATTGCTGTTGTGCTGTTCAGAACAGAGAGGGGAAAAAGGGGAAACTTAGAATTAATTTGTCCGGTTAGGACAAACTTTGTTGTTTGGGGGTTATGGAAAACATTTGCCTTCATTTCCTCTGAATTTGGATACTGTTGGAGAAGTATTCCCACAGAGGGTGGCCTTTTGTTCAGATTTTTGGGTGAAAGAGTTCAAACTTCGGGTGTTAGACTCCAGCTAAGGGGATGGTTAGAGGTGCTATCTCATTCTTGCCAAAGTACATAAAGCAATTGCCATTTTACTCCTAGACTGAGAGAGGTAACAGAGGGAGAAAGTCCTCAGACAGCTAAATTCCAAGATGAACATGTATTATACCCACGAGATGATGTTTTTGCAGGAATGCTCCTAAAAAGTGTGATGCTCATGAGATGTCATTGCAGAACAGCTGGGGCCTCTACTTAGGGGTGTTTCAAAGACCACCAGCCTCAAACTTCACTGCTTGGATTAAAAGAGGGAAAGTCACCCGCACTGAAATACAAGGATTCTTTAGAAAAATTAAAGGTTTTGTGCAGTGAGGAACTGCAGAACCAGAGGCTTGGGGAAGGTTGTTGGTTCTAAAGGATGAAGGACCCTGTGGCAGCGTAGGCTCTTGGAAATAGTGAGTTCAGACACGGCTTTCTTTTGCTCAGGCTTCAGCTTGTCCTTCCTTTTGAGGATCTTTGTGTAGCTGTGGCAGAGCTTGGCCCAAAAGGTTGACTCAGTCACCTGAGCTGCCTTCAGCCACTTTTTTCTGACTTTGCTGATAGCCCTGTGTCACTGAGCCTAGAGTTGCAGGACAGCTAGAATTGTCACTACTGCTGTGACAATTCAGAGGGTTGACTGGAGCATGGGGGATGTGTCAGCATCCTCTTGACAGCTAAAATCCATGTGGATCTAGCCTGTCTGCCTTAACCCCATTTCTGTCACAGTGGAGCTGTTCTCTGTGATCTCCTGCTGAAAGGAAACATCACAGAACCTCAGATGTGCAGTCAGGGAACCCTTGCTCCTGTCTCAAGTGCCAGGTCTGGAGCAGGCAGTGTGTGAGCAGCAGGAGTAGCAAATATTTGATGAGTCAGGAGAAAGCTGGAATGATGATGAGCTGCTGAAGAATGTAAAGGCTAGCAGGATCATGAAGCTGTGAAGTTGGAGCAGCCACTGCTCCCTCAAGGATGAAGCAGCTGGATTTCCCTGATGGCCCTACATGGCCTCTTCTCTTGCCTTGAGGAAGGGGTTGTGTGCCTGACAGCTTGTCAGTATTTTTTCCCCAGTGGTATCATTTGGGTCTAATAAAAGACATTACATCTCGCCCCAAACATGGCCTCTTGTATTCCCCATGTGCTGCAACCAGGGGAGGGAACTTCAGGCAGCTGTGTTCCAAGAGTCTGGGGTGTTTGGATGAGCTTGGAGTTACCCCCCAGGTTCTCATAGGCTGGATTTTGCAAAAACATTATTGTATTCCAGAACTTAAAGCCCATTACCTTTATGTGCATGCCTTGAGAGCAAGGAGTGGGAGGAGGGGAGGTGAGAAGATGTAGGTACAAAATCTTCCTCTGCTCCCTTTCTAGTTGAGCTGTACTCAACTTATCAAAACAACTTGCTGAACTCAGACTAGAGCTGAAACTAAAAGGCAGATGCTGTTTTCCTGGACTTTCATGTTGAATTGCAAGGTCTAATTATGCGGTGAATAAATTCTTATGAAAAGGCTTGATGATGCTCTCAAATCACAGCTTTGCTTCTTCCTTCCCTCTCCCCTGCGACACTGTGTTGGCTGCTTGTGTGACCCGGCCTGAACCCGGCAAGGACCCCTGTATCTGGCCAGGTCCTGGTGCTCCAGGCCCAAACTGGTGCTCCCTTGTGCTGTTGCTGCTGCTGGCCACATTTCTGCCCTCAAGGTGCTGCATAGCTCTGGATGCTCTCTTGATGATGTCGAGATTTTTCCTTGTCTTTCTTCATCACCTTGATGACACCTGTCATTACACCATTGCAGCTCGTGGTGGAAGCCCTGGGTCCTGATGGAAGCAGATAAGCCAGAGGGCCTGGCTGGTTTGTGTTTCAGCAGCATGGCTGGGATTCAGGTGGGGATGTTGTTCAGCCTGCCCTGCCGCTCGATTTAGCTGGGGTGTAGGGTTTCCTGGGAATGGGCTGGCTTTGGCCCCCTAGAGCCTCCCTTCCCGTGGAAAGTGTAAAGGTTAAAGTGTGCTGCCGCAGTTGTGACAACGCGTCACTAGGGAACAGCGTGCTTGAGGCGCTGCCAGATAGCCCCAGGACAGGCTGTTTCCCAGCTGCAGCCAATGTAGGCTCTGGCTTAAGTTCCTGAATGGGAAGGAAAAAAACTCCAAGCCCAGACTGAGAATCCTGGTGGTGGCTGGTTTGCAGAGCTCCAGAGGCCTGTGCTGCTCCTTGGGGTGTGGGGTTTTGGACCAAGGCATCTGAAATCCTGGGGTGCAACAGATACTGCCCTTCAGTTCTATAATTCCTTCTTTCAAGAGGACTGGTTTCAGCTTATTTCTCTCTGCCCACAAATGAATTTTGTCTGTGGCAGTGCCAAACCATGGTCACCCCATTGCCTTTGGAGAACCATTTCCATGCTACCTGCTCCCAGGGCTTTGCTTCCTCACTGTGTCTCAACCTTGCTCCCAGGGAGTGTGCAAGATTGCAGGCATCCTGAGAAGGCTAGGTGCTTGCTCCTGCTCTCCTTGGAGGATTTTATCCTAGGGTCCACCACACCAACAGCTCTGAGGGGGCTGTGGGGCATGGCTGTGGCTCATGGGCTCCTGTCTCATGCCTAGGAGTGGATGTGCTCCTTCCACCTGGAGTTTGCCAGGAGGATGCAGAGCCAGAGGCTGGCGGAAGGGTGGCAGTACGTGCCTGAAGTGACATTGGTGGCCTCCAGGTGCCTGGCAGCCCTCGGCTGGAGGAGGGGAGAGGCAATTCCAAACTGTATGTTGGTGATGACAGTCGATGGGCAGAGTCCCTGTTGCCCAGGCACAGCATCTGGTCAGTTGTTCCTGACAGTGGCCCTGTGGAGGTCAAGGTGCAGGGGGGGACTCCCACTCACCGCAGGAGCAGTGGCTGTTCTGGGAATGGGCAGCATGGGTGTCACTGTCCTCAAGAGCTGTGGATGCTGGTGATGCTCCAACCTCTACTTGTACACAACTGCATCAGCACATCAGTGAGTTGGAGCTGTGTGCTTGCTGCTCCATCATCCCTGCTTGTCCTCATCACATTTCACGTCTTGCCATAGATTTTGGGAAAGCAGCTGGGCTTGCTGAAGCCACAAATTCAAGCTGTGAGGGCTGGAGCGAGAGAGCTCCATGTCTGCTCAGGAGCTCCCAGCCCCATCCCACTAAGCAAGTGTTGCTCTTGTTGATGGTGGGTGCCTGAGGCCAGGGCAGGGACAGGTTGGGCAGCAAAACCTCTAGGACGGGGGCAGCCATGCCCTTATCCTGGCTTGTCTTTCTTGTAATGCCACATGTGAACCACAGCTCCTCTGGCAAGGTCTGACCCCAGCCTATGGTGCACTGATGCTGGTGGCTCACTGGGAGCTGGGATTTGGCAGCATGGAGCAGCAGCACTGCCTGGACAGTGTTGGCCTTCCTGAGAGGTGCTGCAGGCAAAGTGAGCACTGCTCTTAGAGGGCTCTGTCTGGCTCCTGCTCTTTCTGTTGGTGGCCTTGACTCAGCTCCATCATGGATGGCACTGCCCAGGGCAGCCCTCCCACTTCCTTTGCTGCTGTGGCCTCCAGCCCTGCCACAGGTAAGGTTTAAGCTAAGCAGAAAGCAAAGCGAGGTTTAAGCAGCTGGGTTTGGTGTCTGGCAGGACCTGAGCTTTGTGTGGCTGTGGGATGGGGAGCTGGGAGGCAGGACGTGGCTGTCAGCTGGCAGGGGCTGAGGCTGGAGGAGCCCAGGGTAACCTCAGCCTCCCCAGGGGCACCCGGCCGGCCCAGCCCTGGGGAGAGCCCTGCTCCAGCAAACACCAGGATTCAGCCCTGCACAGTCCCTGAGGTGTGTCCTGGGGTGAAGCACCCCAGAAGAAGCTGGTAATGCCTGTACAGCACCCATGCGCAGCCCAATCCCTCTAGAGCCTCCAACTCCTCTGTTTCATTGATTCCCAACCCACTTGATTTTGCAGAAAATAAGTCTTTCAACTACTTCCCAGGGGAGGCTACAGCCCCTGGCCAGTGCCCAGTTCCCAGCTGCTGTCACCTGCATCAAGGCCCTGTGGCAGTGCCCAGAGGTGCCACACCATACCCATGGAGCACAGGGTCTTTTGGAGCTGTTCTCCTGAAGGGCCAGTGCCAGTGGGCAGAGCTGGCCACAGCTCAGCAGCACAGGGGACCAGCACCATCATCAGCTGCTCTCGGCCACCATCCCTATGGGTTGGCCAGTGGCCACCTTGTGTCACCTGTGAGCACCTTGGAGGTCCTTGGCCACCTGGACCCTGTCCAGCTCACCCAGACCACCCCCATAGGATGGTTTTGGGGTGCCACTGTGTCCCGAGCCAGCCCTCCCTGTGGTACTGTGCTGGAGCAGGAGGCAGGTCTGTCCCCGTCCCCTGCCCGTGTCTGTGTGTCCCCAGCCCACGGGGGACAGGCAAGAGTGGCGTGTTCTTTGAACGGGCTCCAGCAGCAACAGGTGCTGGGAAAGGCGAAGTGGGCCGGCTCCCGCTGCTGTAAAGGATCCTCCTCTGCCTGCACTAATCCGGCTCCATTACACCCGGGATAGAAGAGGTTGCTCCCTGTGGCGCTGCCACAGTGCGGATGCTGCCCCTCTGACCACTCACTGCACCAGGACCCAGGTAAAGGGGCCAGGGGGGTCTTTGTGGCCTCTGACTTGGGGCATGGGGGGTCCTGGGGATAGTGGAGCCTCCAGCCCTGGGAAGAACACCTCCATCCCTGCAGGTTCCCCGTGCTGAGCTGTGGGATGGGGGAATACTCTCCCAGGGACTGCTCTGCTACACCTCCTGTTCCAGTAAGACCAGCAAGCAACTTCCCTGTTACTGGGATGGTCACTGGTAGATTTATTCTGGAGCTGGCCTCTGGATGGCTGCACAGTGGGGTGTTTTGGGACAGGGTGNGGATTTATTCTGGAGCTGGGCTATCCTGGCCTCTGGATGGCTGCATAGTGGGGTGTTTTGGGACAGGGTGAGGAAAGGTGACCAGGCACAGGAGGGCAATGGAGCCCAAGTCAGAATGGGGATTTGGGGATCACGTGTTGGGCTGGAGCCCCATACACGTACGTGGGCACCAACAGGTCCCCTTGGTGGAGCTGGTTACCCCTGGGCAGGGGAATGAGCAGTGCTGGGTCCGGGGGTCCGTGTGGCTCCTGAGCAGATGGTTTGTGTGCATGGCTGGACTTCCTGTGTGGTTCAGGGGAAGCAGTGGTGGGGCCGAGCCGGGAATGCTCACCTCTCCCTGAGGTGATCCCCACCCGCCAGTCTGGGGCCAGAGCCGCTGTCTCCTGCCCCGCCATGGTGAGATGTGGCCTTAAATTGTCACCCTGGCCGCGCCGCGCTGGCTGTTTGCACGTCGGAGGCCCCAGGCACCCGGTGACAGGTGCCGGGGTCAGGCCATCGATCAGTCACCGCAGGGCAGATAACGGGGCACAATGGGACGGTGCCGGGACTGGTGGCCACGTGGGGTCCCTGGCTCGGTGCCACCAGCCCGGCCGAGCGGCGGGGGCACAGTTCCCTGCTGAACGGCTGCAGCTCATCCCTGCAGGAGCAGAGCCACTGCCCGAGTCCCGCCGTGTCCCTCTATGGGGCGTCGGGTCCGGGGAGACCTTAGCCGCTGCTTTCTCTCCCGCAGGAGCCTCGCCGAACCGGGAGCGCCGCAGGGCAGTCACCTCCTGCCCGGAGAGTCCCCATGGAGCAGGGTGGTGGGGCGGATGGTGCCGACACTGAGGGGGCTGGTGGCACGGCCCCCCCTGAAGCAGAGGGCAGTGCAGGACGTGCAGACCCCCAGGCTACCCAGCCCCAAGGGGGGATGGTGCCGGCTGCCACCGCGGTGCAGGACGGAGCGACAGATGAGCCTGGGCAGGAGAAGGCTGCAGGAGAGGCTGGAGGAGGGGACGCAGAGCCGGAGCAGGAGACAGCCCTGGCTGCTCCAGAGTCCCAGGATGGACGGGAAGCAGTGCCAGGAGAGGAGGCTTTGGCTGTGCAGCGTAATGGAGGACAGGCAGCATCCATGGGGGAGAAGGTGCTGGCTGCCACCGAGGCCCAGGGTGTAAGGAAGGATGAGAAAGATGAACCTGGGAAGAAGAAAGCTCTGGCTGCAGGAGAGCTCAAAGGAGAAAATGCTTCAGCTGCTGCAAAGGGTAAGGATGGAGTGAAGGATGAGCCCAAGAAGGAGAAGCCTCCAGCTGTGGGAGAGCCTGAAGAAGGGAAGGCAGCACCCATGGAGGGGAAGAGCCTGATCGTAACTGAGGCTCAGGATAGAGGAAGGGATGAGCCCAAGAAGGAACAAGCCCCTGGTGAGTCAGGGGCTGAGCATGGTGGGAAAGCAGAGCCCATGGAGGAGAAGGCTCCAGCCGCAGCAAACTCTGAAGGAGGGAAGACAAAACCTACAGAGGAGGCAGCCTTGGCTGCAACTCAGGCTCAGGATGGAGGCAAAGGAGAACCTGCAAAGGAGAAAACCATAGAGGTCGCAAAAGAGAAGGTCCCAGCCACTGCTAAAACTCCAGATAAAGGGAAGCAAGCTGCAAAGGCAGGGCAAGCCCCAGCTGATACCAAGCTTGCAAAGGAGGAAACCACAGCTACTGCAAAGGAAAAGGCCCCAGCTGCTGCAAAGGCTCAGAGTGGGGAGAATAAAGTGGTAAAGGCAGAAAAAGCTCCAGCAGTAAAAAAGACTCCAGCTGGAGGCAAAGACGAGCCCATGAAAGAGAAGGCTCCAGCTCCAGAGAAGGAGAAAGCCCCAGCTCCAGTGAAGGAGAAAGCCATAATTCCTGCGAAGGAGAAAGCCCCAGATACTGCCAAGGCTCAGGATGGAGAGAAGGTGGCAGCAAAGGCAGAGCAAACTCCAACTGCAAAAATGGCTCAAGGTGGAGGCAAAAAAGAACCTGCAAAGGAGAAAGCCCCAGCAGCTGCAAAGGAGCAGGATGGAGGGAAGAAAACTGCAAAGGTGGAAAAATCTACAGCTGCATCAAAGGCTGGGGATGGAGGAAAAGATCCTGCAAAGGAGAAGGTCCCTGTGGCCACAAAGGCTCGGGATGGAGGGAAGAAAGCTGCCGAGGTGGAGCCCCCCACAGCTGGAGCAGAGGCTGGAGATGGGGCTGTGCAGCCCATGGAGGCAGCGGCCATGGCTGCTGTGATGGTTCAGGGTGAAGAGAAGGGAGTGTCCAAGGAGACGGAGGGACAGCTACCGACAGTCCCTGAGCCCCCACGCCCAGCTCTGCTGCAGAGCCTGAGCTGCCCGGCCACCTGCCACAGGTACCAACACCTTCATGGGATGGGGGGGATCCCCCTTCTGCTCCAGGGAGCCCTGGGTCCCTCTGGGTAGAGGTGGGTGCCGGCCTCAGGAGCTGCTGGCTGGGCTCTGCTCACATCCTGCTCCTGCTTCCAGGGAGGAGCAGCCCTGGGCAGAAGTGACAGAGATGGAGACAATAGAAGAGGAGAGCATGGTGATGGGGCTGAAAGAGGGTCCAACAGAGCCTGCCCCTGGCCCACCAGCCCTGGGGGACCTGCAGCCCCCAGAACCCCCTGGCACCCCACAGGAGAGGACATTGCCCAGTGCCTCAGAGCAGCCCCTGTATCCTGCTGGGGTTGTGGAGCAGCCTGGACCTGGGGAGCAACCATCCTCGATGGAGGCAAAGCCACCCCCCAGCCCCTACCTCACCTCTGATTTTGGGAAGGAAGATCCTTTTGAGATATTGGGTAAGGCCATGTGGTACCTGCCTTGTCCTTGCCCCTCTGGACCCTCTGTGGGGTGACAGCCTGGGGACTCCACAGCCCTGCCTGCTGTCCACACTGCCCTCCATGCTGCCAGCTCCTGCCCTTGGCTCATCACCTGCCTGGTGGCCTTCGAGCTCCCCTTTCACTGTAAACAGGGCTAAATACATTGCGTTCCCTCCTGGCCTGCTCTGGCCACACTGACTGTGAGGAAGAGGAGCCTGGGGAGTGACAGCCACTGTCTGGCTGCTGGCAGGGGACAGCATGTCCCCACGTCCTGCACCACTGTCCTTGTGGGGATGGCAGGGCCTGGGGGCAGTGGGTGCTTGTGGGGATCCCTGTGAGGCCGGCTCCTGCCCTCATCTGGGAAAGAGTAGCTCAGGAATGGGTGTGTGGGGTGCCCCATGAGTGGGAGCTGTCCTGGGAGGGTGAGTAAAAGGTGGTGGCATGGAGGGAGCTTGATCTGGAAAAAGTAAATATGACATGTGGGATGGTGGGGTTGGCTGTCACAGAGCAAAACGGGTGCCACGGAGCAGGGTGGCTGCCGTGGAACAGGGTGGGTGCCACAGAGCAGGATGGGTACCATGCAGCAGGGCGATGCTGTGGACAGTATGATGGACCCATCAGGGCCTGCTGAGTCCCCCAGTGCAGCCCCAGCCAGGAGCCCCTAGTTTCCATCCCAGCACTCAGTACCTGGCCACATTCTGCACCCACAGGCTTGGCTGGGTGCTAATCTTCACCCCACACCTGGGCACCCCAAGGTGCCCAGCAGAGGGGTCCCCTGGACAGTTGATCCCCTTCTCACCTCACCCATTCTCTCTGGGCAGACGACGTCCCTCCACCGCCAGCGCCCTTCGCACACCGCACCGTCACCCTGCGCTCTGCCAGTGTCAGCTCCCAGTTCAGCCTCAGCTCCAAGGACATCCTGGGAGGGTAAGGAGGGACCCCAGGAGGTGGAGGATGCCCAGCTTCCCCTGACACTGCCCCTAGCTGCCCTCCAGCCTTGGACACTGGCTTTGGGTTGGTGGGACTCCTCTCGTTGTGATGGGTGGGTGCCTCGGGCAGGATGGGTTCCTCAGGGGAGTATGGGGCAGCACCCCAGTGCTGTGTGGGGGTCCCCAGCAGCCTGATGGGGTGGCTGATGGCATGGGCATATCTCCCTCCCTCCCTCCATCCCTCCTTCCCTCTCCCTCCAGGGGCAAGTTTGGTGAAGTTCACACATGCACAGAGAAGGAGACGGGGCTCAAGCTGGCAGCCAAAGTGATCCGGAAGCAGGGAGCCAAGGACAAGGTCTGAACGATGCCAGGCACGGAGTTCTTCCTGGCCATGGTGGCATGGCTGAGGTGGGGGGTGTTATGCTCTGTGTGCCCCTGGTGTGGGGACACAGCCTGTCCCAGTGGCACAGCCAGGGATGACACCCCGCACCACCGTGGGGCTCCTTCGCAGGAGATGGTGCTGCTGGAGATCGATGTGATGAACCAGCTGAACCACCGCAACCTCATCCAGCTCTACGACGCCATCGAAACGTCCCGGGAGATCATCCTCTTCATGGAATTGTGAGTGCCGGGGCAGTGTCACATGAGGCCTGATGCCTGGGTGAGGGGCGTGACCACAGGCAACGCATCAGAGATGGAACACATACCCCTGACCAAGCAGAAGGGGTTGGCTCTAGGGAATGTCCTCTCCTTGCCCATCCCTTCTTGGGCACCTCCCTGGCTTGCTCCAGGATCAGAGACGGCCTTAGGCTCTACCTGGCCAGGACAGCATCTCCCTCTGTCATGGTTGTGTTGAGGGTGGAGATGACCCAGGTCCTTTTGGTGCAACTCCCTTTCTCGCTGCCTGCTTGCTCAGGGGAGGCTGGGGCTGTTCTGCTCCATGAACCCCAGGGCAGCTGGAGTGTTCTGGGGTGCCTGCCTTGGTGCTGAAAAACCACAGCACATGCACATCCCACCCTGGCTCTGCTCAGCATCTCCATGGTGGGGCTGGGCCAGGGTCCCCAGTAGGGGCAGGTGGCTCTACAGGAGGACAGCTTGGGGTGGGGAGCCCCCCCAAGGTGACCCCATGGTCCATCCCCACACAGTGTGGAGGGTGGTGAGCTCTTCGAGCGGATCATCGATGACGACTACCACCTGACGGAGGTGGACTGCATGGTGTTCGTCCGGCAGATCTGCGAGGGCATCCGCTTCATGCACCACATGTGCGTCCTCCACCTCGACCTCAAGGTGCGGGGCTGGGGGGTGACAGAGACAGAAGCCAGGGGTGATAGCAGGACACTGGCCAGCCATGGGAGGGATGCCAGTGGGTCAGCATCGTTCTGGTGTGGGTGCGCCTCACGACCCATGGGCTGCTGGGCCTGTGCAGTGGGGATGTCCCCCATCTTGGTGGTGGGGCAATAGTCACCCTGTCCCCACAGCCTGAGAACATCCTCTGTGTCGCTGCCACCGGGCACATGGTGAAGATCATCGACTTTGGGCTGGCTCGAAGGTGAGGTTTTCTCCCTCAGCTGTGTCCCTCTTCCCTGTCCCACTTCCACCCTTCAGCTCTGTGTCCTTTGGGTATTGGGAGCCCCAGGACCCACCCTAGGCCATTGCTTTAGCCACGGCTCTCCCTGGCTAGCTGGGGAGGGCAGCATCTGCTGAGAGAGGGGCAGTGGTTTGGGGGAGCAGCCTGTCCCCCTTGTGTTGACTTGCCCCCTCTGGCTGCAGGTACAACCCCAACGAGAAGTTGAAGGTGAACTTCGGCACTCCTGAATTCCTCTCCCCTGAGGTGGTCAACTACGAGCAGGTCTCCTACTCCACAGACATGTGGAGCATGGGCGTCATCACCTACATGCTGTACGTCAGGGCTGGGCAGGGGCTGCCAGCACTGTGCCGGGGAGCCGTGGTGCTGGGCCAGAGCTCCCCTGGGTGCAGAGCTGTCCTCAAGCACCCAGGCTGCTTGGTGGGCAGATGGGGATGCTGGATGGGGAGATGGGCAGGTGGGGCTGGGGGGCAGGAAGAGGCTCAGCCCAGCAGAAGGCAGGAGCACAGGATGATGCCAGCACTTCCCTGGAGCAGCCCTGGTCAGGCTGGCTCTGTTCCAGGGGGTCTGGGAGGTGCAGCAGCCTGAGAGCACCTGTCTCCTCACCTCACCCCAGGCTCAGCGGCCTCTCCCCGTTCTTGGGTGACGATGACACTGAGACACTCAACAATGTCCTGGCTGCCAACTGGTACTTCGACGAGGAGACCTTTGAGAGCGTCTCTGATGAAGCAAAGGACTTTGTCTCAAACCTCATCATAAAAGATAAGAGGTGTGAGGCCAGCAGTGGCCATGGGGTCCTGGGGTGGGCATCCCCAGAGCTGCTCTGGGTACCTCTGCACCAGGGCCAGCAGCATCTCCTGGGTCCTGCATGGAATGAACCCCATGGGGCCCTGCCCCACTGCTGCCTGTCCCCAACAGAGCTCTGCATCCTTCCAGGGATAACCTGTCTCAATTAGGATGTGCTGGACCCCTCGGGATCCTGCCCAGCCTCACCTGTCCCTGGGCACATCCCTCTATCTGATTTCTCCCTGCAGGCTTATGGGGCTTTGGGGTTCTAGAGTGGCTGGAGAAGAGGGTGGTTGGGGGTGACACGGGCTCCTCTCGCCCCCAGTGCCCGGATGAGTGCTGACCAGTGCCTGCAGCATCCCTGGCTCAATAATCTGGCAGAAAAGGCCAAACGCTGCAACCGGCGGCTCAAATCCCAGGTTCTGCTCAAGAAATACGTCATGCGGCGGCGCTGGAAGGTGCGGGGGGCCGGCAAGGGCATGAGGGTCAGCAGCTTCTGAGGAGGCTGGGAGGGGGGCTGCCAGACTCTGCCTGTCCTGGTAGATGGCATCTGGAGAATGGAGAATGGCTCTGTCTCGCTGTGCTGGGAACGAGGGACACAGGGCTGGGGGACCTCTTAGCATGAATGCTGCTGAGGGGGGACCCCCATCAAGCATAGGTCCCTTTGTGGTTGTTGCTCCTTAACTGATTCCAAGAGCAGCTTTTAGGGGCAGAGGTGGTGTCAGGCCCCAGAGTGGGGCCTGGCTTAACCTCTGGTGCTGCAACCCTCACCATAGGATGAGCATCTTTCCTCTTTGCTTTCACAGAAAAACTTCATTGGGGTGTGTGCTGCCAACCGCTTCAGGAAGATCACCAGTTCGGGGTCCCTGACGGCGCTGGGCATCTGAGCTGGGCTCCCAGGGCAGCTGAGGCCAGAAAGGAACCCCTTGAGAGGGACCCCCACCAATCTGGAGCAGCTCTGCTGAGCTTGTCCCACCCTGGGTGACATCACTGCACTCAGGATCCGCTTCTGGGAGTGCTTACAGTGACCTCTGGGGCTCCAGCCCTCCGCTCTCCCATCGAGCCAATGCTCCCATCGGGATTTCCTCAGAGGCTGCTCTGGAGTGGAGGTTTCTGATCTCATCTCTGGCCTGGCTGCGTGATGCCCGACCTGCAGCGTCTCTGCTCTGCTCACACTTCCTTCCCCTGCCCTCAGAGGAGGAAGGCCATTCCGGTGTGATCCCTCTGCCTCGGCCACCTGGTGCTTGCTGCTGTTGGACTCAAAATGTGCCCTCTCTGCCTGTAAATGCTGCATCCCTGCCCTACCTTCACTGCTGGCCCCACCCCCCTGCCCGACCTCCCATCCCAGCTCTGTGGCTCTGCGATGATGCTCGAGGGCACCCTGGACGCTCACCCTGGTGCCTTGGCACTGGAGCAGGGGCTAGAGCACCTCCTCCCTGACCAGCTGGGCACGTGGGAGCGGAGCTGGCCCCGAGTTGCTGCTCACACAGGAAGGGAGGAAGCAGCAAACACGCTTCCAGCGGCGTCCCCAGCTGGGAGCTAACGAGGAAAGAAGGAGGCTTTGTGTTCCTCCTGCCCTCCCTGCCCTTCGGTTCTGCCAGCGGGGGAAAAACACAACCTCTGCTTCACCCGTCCCCGCCAGATCGTGATGAGCGAGGCGGGTTAATGCAGAGCAGCTGGCCCGCGCTCCCCGCTCGGCCAGCACCGCTCACCCGACCACCAACACACCGGAACTGCTCCGCCGCTCCGGCCGTGGCCGCCAGCTCCCCCGCCGTGTGCGGGGGCTCCCCGGGACCTGCTGGGACTGGGGAGAGGGGTGCTGCTCCAGCTCCCGTGCCCTGTCCCGATCCTCATCCCCTCCGCCTGCACCCCTTGGGCCTCCCCGGTGCTGCCGGAGGATGGGCATCCTCTGGGAGAAGGTCTGGGGGCGGGCAGGAGGTCCCCCAGCTTTGGTATTCACCATGGCTGAACTCTCCTCAAGCCAGGGCCATGTGTTTTCTCTGGGGCTGCCTCTGCCCCCTGTGTCTGCTGGAAAAACTCTGGTGAGAGACACAGTGAGACACTGGCCCCTCACCCCCACTGGCTGCAGCAAGGGAAGGGGCTTCGAGCTTGTCCCCACTGGGCAGGAGCCACAGCTGGTGGGACCCTGTCCCATGATGGAGCCCTGCCCAGTGCTCGCCTTCTTGTAAATAAATGTACAGGTCTGCTCACAGCCCACACCTGCCCCTATGTTGGGCTGGGGAGGCCCTACTCCCACCTGTGGGGCCCTGCAGCCATAGGATAAGCAAGATGAGGATGGGAAGCAGCGTAGCATCCCTGGGGGAGAGGGGATGAAGAGGGGCCCTGGCTGTGCTGGGGACAGGAACTACCTGGTACATCCCAGTACATCCTGTGCCTGGGCAGGGCTATGCAGGCACAATGCCAAGGGTTTCTGGGCTCCACACCCAACAGCTCTGAGCACCCCAGGGGGACTGGGGAAAGGGGAGTAAATGGATGGATGGATCGATCGATCGATCGATCGATCAGTTGTCAGAGGTGTCCTCACATCTTCAGCATCTGCCCACACGGGGTGGGATGCCCAGGCAACGGCTGGTGGGTACCAGTGCCCCTTTGCCCAGGGGAGCTGTGGCCGGCTCTGAAGTGGTTAAGGCTGCCAGAGTCCGGACTCCGGCTCCCACCGCAGGCGTCCCTCCCAGCCGCTTCCTGCCGGCAGCCTTTGACCGGTTCCTGTCGGTGACCACCCCGCAGGCCTGGACGCCAGCACAGCCCCATCTGGTTTGAGTTACGCTCCACGGCGGTGACGTCTCCTTCCTGTCTGGCCCCAGGAGCCGCGCGTCGCCCTGGCCCCGGCCCTGGCCCCGGCCAGCCACAGGGGCAGCAGGGCTCTGCTGCAGGGTGGCCATGGGGCTCCCGGATGGACTGTCAGCCCTGGACACTCCTTGCACCCTGAGCTGCTGTAGGGCATCAGTTCCTGAACATGGCCCTGTGTGTGCACATCTGTGGCACAGGGATGCACAGGCACCAGCACATCCCAGAGTGGGGGACCCCTACTCCACAACCCACAGGTCTGGCTTCTCCAGCCCCCTCCTTCCTACTCTGGGACCCTACAGGGACACTCACTGGAGTGGGGCCACAGGGCTGACACCCGTGGAAGGAGCCGTGATCCCATCCCACACTCTCAGCTGAGAGGCAGGATGGGACCTGTGAGTGCCTGAATCTCCGTGGACTGGACTGGTCCTGCTGGGGCCAATGGACAAGACTGCCCCTGGTTCAGCACAGGCCACGGCAGCCAGTTCCATCCCTCAGGTGTGAGGTCCTCATCACCCCCACGGATGCACGGTGCAGTCTGGCTGTGCACACATGTGTCCTTAGCATCCATTCCTGGAGCCTGAAGCAGCACACATTCCGAATGTGTGCCTGCATCCCATTCCTGTGGCACCCTCCCTGCCTGCAGAAACAAGTGGCCCCGCAGGAAGTGCAGGGAGGGAAGGGGAGCAGACAGACCACCAGCACCTGGCAGCACCACCGGCCATGGCAGCAGGTTCGTCCCATGACTGGGTGCAGCACAGCCCTGGCCACGGCACGGCCCAGGATGGGAGCGGGCGAGTGGGCAAGGGGCCAGGCCACCCACTGCGAGCCGGGAGCAAGCCAGGGAGGAGGCAGAGCTGGGAGAACAACGGGTCCATGAGCGGGAGCCGGGGTGAGCGCGGGAAAGGGGAGCACTGGGAGAGCACGTGGCTCTGATCTGCAAGCCTGGGCAATGCAGGCTGTGCAGGACAGGGGTCCTCATCCTTAGTGGCTGCAGTTTTGGGGGACAATGGGATGCACCACACTGGTCCCAGCACAGGGGCCCCATCCCAGGCACGGCATGGGGCTGGGGCCGTGTGTTCCCAGCCGGGGCGGGCGATGGGCCCGGCCACGCTGCGTGGGAACCAGACGGCCCCTGGGCACGGCTGCGGCGCTCGCTTCCTCCCGCGCCCCCGGGGACCGTGCGAAGGAGGGGGCTGAGGTCAGCCGCGCTCGCCGCCGGCCGCTCCGGAGACGCCAGCATGATGTAGGCGCTCAAATATTGTTTTCCACTGGGTAGGGAAGAAAAAAAAGGGAGAAAAGAGAGGCCCAGGGCTGAGTGGCCATTCCCGATGATGATGGGCGGTTCCTCCTGCCCTGCCCGGCGCTGGGACACAGCGGTGGCCCAGCAGCAGCCGTCGGGGGGCTGATAACAGGGTAACGCGGCCGCGGTGCTCCCCGTCCCCGAGTGACGGCAGTGGTGTCCCTCCGTGCCAGCACCGCCCCCGCAGGCTGGCCAAGCTGGGGTCCCGCTGGCCTTGGGGGGCCGGGAGGATTTTGACACAAATCTGCTCCCTGTAGCAGCATGGAGAGCCCCTGTCAGCCCTGCGTCCTGTCCTTTGCCCATTCTGGGGCTGGCAGTGAGGTCTGGGCATTGCTGCTCCTGGAGAGCCCCCTCTCCCAGCCTGGGGTTGGCAGGATGGGGGGTACAAGCACAGCTCTCTGCTTTGCCAGAATCACTCTGGCCCCACTCCAGTGCTGAGAGGCACTGACTCGGGTGTCCCAGCGGTGTGTGGGAAGGGGCTACTGGTCAGGACCCAGGCTGGTGGCCAGATCCCATCCTGAGGCTGTGTGGGGACCCCTGCCCAGTCCAGTGTCCCCTGTCTGGCCAGCTGGGGCATGTCCCGGTGCCCAGCCCGGTGTCAACAGCGGTGACTCAGCCGATGCCTCCTCACTGGCAGCCGCCCCGCATGATTCAGGTCGGAGGAATCCACTTTCCTGGCTGTTCCCATCAGAGCTGCAGCCCCTGGCACAGCCCATCTCTGGGGCTGCCCTGGTCTCGGGCTCTGCAGGGACTAGTTGGGATCCCAGCCAGGCACTGGCACAGCCACAAGCAAGGCCAGTGGGGGAGGGAGCCCTGTCCTCACCATAGCAGGGCCTCCACAACGTGCCACAACCCCTGATGCCCCCCCGCTCTAGGGCAACATGGGCCCATTTGCAAGGCCAGGTACTGAGACTGGTGCCACTTGTGCCACGTGTGACACCTTGTGCAAAGCCAGGCACTTGGAGAGGTCCCAGGCCCAGGGAGGTGGCAGAGAAGCTCCACTGTGCGATAAATTCTGCTGCAGCACATCCCTCTGACCCCCAAGGCCAAGGTTCCCCCACACTAGCATAGGATGGGGCTTCAGGGGGTCCTGGCCATGCACTGTGGCACGACCTCGTCCCTAGCATCTCCCAAGGACATAGAACCAGAATGTAGGTGCCCTGACCCACGCCATGCCCCATTCCCCCATTGCCTCACCATCCAGCCAGTGATTGCTGATGGAGGAACCGGTGGGGATGCGGTTTCCCCAGCTGGCCTTGGGGATGTGTGTCCTCCAGCCAGCATTTGGGCTGGGGCATAGGGTCTCCAGCTCACCCCTGCCCACTGCCCACCTTGAACAGGGCACAGAGACCACAGAGGCAGCATTGGGGAATGCGCTTTATTGGGTGCTGCATTGTCCCAGGGTGGGGAGTCCCTCACTCGAAGAAGAACATGCCGGGGGTCCGGTAGAGGCAGGGGGGCAGCCCCAGGGGGTAGCCATTACTCCCCTGCAGTGGGATCGTGGCCCCCGGCCCCCATGGCTCCTTCTGCTCACCTGCCCGTGGCCCCACAGCCCCAAAGGGTGGCTGGCGGGGGGCGGCAGGGGCTGGGGGGGCTGCAGCCAGGAGATGCTCCAGCGCTGTGCCGCAGGGCCGCTCCTTCATGCAGAAGCTCAGCGCCTGCACCCGGCACTGGTAGCTGCTGCCCAGTGCCTCGGGCCCCGGCCGGCCAAAGGAGCCAAACATGGGCAGGTGGGGCTGCGCGTAGCCCTCTCCCTCCAGGAAGCACGATGCGGGGGGCTTGCCTGTGCCCAAGAGGTTGCCAGGGAATGCAGGTGTCACCTGTCCGAATGGCTGACCTGGCCCCAACCCAGGGGCAGCCAGCTCCTTGCCCTCCAGCTGCCCTGGAGGTGTGTCTGGGGTGGCTGGCGAGTCCTGTGGGGGGTCCCTGTGCTGGGTGGGTGTGGTGGGCAGCAGGGCGGCGTTGAGGGCAGGGTGCTGGGCTGAGTGCTCGCTGGGCAATGGGTACTGACCTGGCCGAGGCAGCTGCAGCGCCGCCGGGAGCCCCCCGAAGACAGTCTCCTTGGGTGGGCGGCTCTCGGGGGCTGTGAGGAATGGCCCCTTGGGCTGTGGCATGTCCGGCAGGTACAGGCAGGGCTGCCTGGCCTTGGGCGACTGGCGCCGGGCACAGGGCTCAGTGTACCCCGGCACTCTGGCACCCTCAGACAAAGTGGCAGGGCTTGGCAGGCGTCCTGCGGCCGATGGTGAGGTGTAGCCCCCCTCAGCCTTCCCCTCCTCAGGCAGCGGAGGAGCGGGCAGCCCTCGCGCCTGCTGTCTGGGGGTCTTCCCGCGCCCTTCATCTCCCTCAGTGCCTGGTGCATCCCGGAGGCCCCTCTTCCTTGTGAAGCGCCGGCGCCGCCGCAAGAAGCTGCCGTTCTCAAACATGTTGTAGCAGTCGGGATCGAGGGTCCAGTAGTTGCCCTTTCCTGGCTTCTTGTCATCGCGGGGCACCTTGACGAAGCACTCGTTGAGGGAGAGGTTGTGGCGGATGCTGTTCTGCCAGCCCTGCTTGTTCTCGCGGTAGAAGGTGAAGCGCCCCATGATGTAGCGGTAGATGCCACTGAGGGTGATGCGCTGCTCGGGCGCGCTCTGGATGGCCATGGTGATGAGGGCGATGTAGCTGTAGGGTGGCTTGGTGGCCTCGGTGCTGGGGAAGGTGCCTCCGGCCGGCTCAGGGGCTGGTGGGCTGCGCAGCGCCGTGTCGCTGACAGGGAGGTCCGGCTGCATCCTCCCGGCCAGCCCCTGGCGTTCCAGCTCTGCTGCTGATCCCGCTCCTGCTCACGCTCTGCTGCACGGCCCCAGCACGGCCCGTTAAAACCCTGCGGCAGGCGAGGGGGCGGCGGGCCCCTCCTCTGAGGGGCCGCCCAGGGCGGAGCAGGGCTCTGCCGTCCAGCTCTGGTCCCTGTGGACAGATGGACGGATGCGCCGCCAAGGCCTGCGGCCAGCAGCCAGTGGCCCCGGGGTTGGCACGGCCGTGGCCTCCCCAGGGCAGAGGCGGGCACAGCCCCTGGCTCCCCCAGCCCCTTTTCCCACGGAAGGTTCCCACGACCTGGTTCTCATCCTGCCGTGCTCACGGTGTGCAGCCAGGCTCCAGCTGGGCCTGGAGTTAGGCTGAGTAGGGGGATATTGGCAGAACTGAGGATGCTGCCCACCCTCAGATGCATATCTGCCCCATGCCCACCCCAGCCTCAGCCCCTTCCCCCCAGCTCGGGCTTGAGCCAGATCCTGTGCCACGTCTCTGCACTGTGCCAGTGCCTGCATCATTCCCAACACTCTGGGTGCAGCACAGCCCCCAGGAATCCTATCACAACCACTCATCAGGGGAAACTGAGGCACGGGCAGAGAGTGCCTTTGGAACAGGCTCCTGTGTTGCTGGATCTGCAGAGCAGCTAGTGGGCACTTCGCTGCTGCCTTCACCCCTGCCAAGGGGCTGGGACGAGGGGCAGGACAGGTCTGGAGTCAGCGCACGGGCAGGGGGTCAGCTCACGCTGTTCCCCTGTGCCTTGGACTGAGCTGGCTTTGCCCACATGAGACTCTGCCCGGACTCAGCTTCCCCAGCTGCCCATGCTCCCCTCAGGCCAGCACCAGCCTCCCACACCAGAGCCAGCCCGCAACACCGATACCAAAACACAACCTTTATTTCTAAAGTTTGCAAATGGTGAGTCCCAGCAGCGCAAGGTGCGAGGATGGAGCCGGCTCTGCCCCAGCTCGCTGAACAGGCACACAGCAAATCCCTCCTCGGGGGCTCCTGGGGAATAAATACAGCAATCGCTTGGGCGGCAGCACCCGCCCACCCCAGCCAACATCCGTCCTTGTCTGGTCCCACACGCTGAGCACCCTGCACACTCTGCCTCAGGATGTGCAGCTGGAGGGGGGCTGTGGGGCTCAGAGCCTCCTGCTCTGAGACTTTATGGCAACTGGGCTCTCCTGCTCAGCTCAGGGCTGGCAGAGCTGTTTGAGGACATGAGGAACGTGGCTAGAGGTGCCAGGGGCACAGGGCTGGGGGGCGTTGCAGAGCAGTGTTGGCCTCAAGCGCTGGGCGTGATGGAAGAGCTCCCGTGCGAACACCGGCTCCACCTGCGGAGGCACAGAACGATGGAGGATGGGCACAGGTTCATGTCCCCCCCACCACGATGGTCCCCATGCCTGGCTCGGCGGTCACCAGCCCCAGTGTACACTCACATGAGCCATAATGAGCTTCTGGAAGGGGTGCCCAGCTCTGGTGGGATATTCCTCCCCGAAGCACAGGTAGATCTGGTACTGCGGCATGAGCTGCCCGCTGCTCAGGTACTCCCGCACCTCTGCAAGACACCAACCCTGTCAGGGAACACGGGGTCCCCACAGCCCCGACCAGCCACACCAGGGTAGGACCTGCCCCTCTTCCCACGGGGATTGGAGTCTCCAAGAGTGGTGGGTGGAACTTACGCTGTATGTACTGCTGCGTGTCCAGCAGCTTGTAGGTCTTCTCCCTCTCTAGCTTGTTGGGCCAGTTCCTGTGCGGGGCCAGTGGCCCATTCCAGTACACCCTGCCCTGACACTGGCGCTTCATGAAGACCCCCTCGGGCGCTACCCACAGCAGCACCCCGCGCTCCAGGTGGGGCAGGAGCCGCTCCAGCACGTCAGTCATGCCGGCCACGTGGCCATGGCCACTGAGCACCTGTGGCGGGGGGAACTTGATCTGCTCCATGCAGGAGGGGCCGTAGAGGCGCTCACTGTCGGCCGGCACGGCGCTGGTGGTGATGCGGCAGCCCTCGGCCGTGCGGGTGGTCACCTCCTTCACCAGCACGTCGCAGTAGTACAGGCGGATGTGGAGCCAGCAGTCTGGGGCAAGGGGACGGTCAGTTCACGGGCAGCCTGGGCTGATGGGGCCACCCAAAGCATTGTCCACCAGCGTGGCTCCTACCTGAATTGTTGATATCCTCTACAGGGAGGTAGGACTGGCGTCCGGGGAGGAGCTGTCCACGGGTCGGATTCCAGCCATAGAATACTCCTCTCACGAGGTACCCTGGACCAGGGCAGAGATGAGGTGGTAAAAGGATGTGGGCAGTTGTCCCCAGGGGCTCCCAGGCACTCTCCTGGCCCAAGCCCCTGGGCTCACACTTCCCACTGTGTTTGTTCATTACTGGGCCTCATCATATTCCCTAAGTGCATGATCAAGTGGCTTTGCTGGGGCAGGGAGGGAGTTCCCAGCCCCCACCTCAATCCCCACAGGCGTTGCCTGCACGAGGGGCAGGAGAGCAAGATCCTGACAGAAGTGTGTGCTCCGTGCCCCGAGCCCCATCTCACCAAGAGGGAACCTCCTCACCTCTCTCGGTCGGGTGGGCAGAGAGCAGGGACTGTGGAGACACGTGGTCTGTCTCCAGCGTGTCCTTCTGGCTTTCCTCCTTCTTCGGGCTCCCCATGCTGCTGCCCTGGGGGTAGGAGCAGCTTTGGTGAGGGCTGAGCTGACGGTGGGGGATCCTGAGCTAGCTCCTGCCTCCACCATGGACCCTGCATACCAGCAGATCCCCTGCCTGAGGCTGGCAGCTGTGTGGCACAGGGGACCCTCACCACTGCCCCGTGGGACAGATGCAGGCAGTGTGCAAACAGGGGAGAAGATGAGGGTGAGATTTGAGGGTCCCACCTTTTCCCCTGCCTGGATGGCACAGGGCAGGCTCACCTGCTGGTCCTCACTGCCTGGGGACTGTGTGTCACTGTGCTCTGCAGAGAGCAAGAAAGAACTGATGAACCCCAGGCAAACGGCAGGAACAGCCCCAGGGAAGACAGCTGGCTGGCCGGGACACCCAGAGAGGAAGAGGAGCAGGGAGGAAGGGTAATGTCTGTGGGACACAGGGCTGCACAGGCACGGTGCAGGCATCAACCCCACATCTGGCACAGGAGGAGGGACAGAAGGGACATACCTGCATCACAGGTTCCATCAGTTATGATCTGGTACACCTTGTAAGGCTCGGAGATGTCCAGCTGGCTCCGCTCGGGCACTTCCTGGAAGTCGGTGCTCTTGTTGAGGGCGCAGCGCAGACGCGTCTTCCAGGTGGAGGGGTCGGCCTTGTCCGTCCCTTCGTGGTACTTCCCCTTGTAGACGGCCCAAGCCTGAGGGACAGAGAGTGCCCTGTGCTGCGGGGGCTGCCACAACCTGGCCCCCGGCTCCGCTGTCCAAGGGGGCCCATCGGGGTATGAGTCCACCGGGGCTGGGGGGTCAGCGGGGAACCGGGGTTGTGTGTCCTGGGGATCCCAGGGGAGCTGGGTGGTGGGGGGTCCCAGGGGAGCACAGAGAACTGGACAACCGGGAGCCCCCGGAGCGCGCACGGAGCTGGGCGGGTGTCCCAGGGGGTGCATGGAGCCAAGCCCTAGCGCTGAGCACGGAGTCCGGCAACAGAGCGCCCTGAAGGTGCACATGGAGCTCAGCGCGGGGTCCCAGGGATGCGTACAGATCTGGGCGAGTGATTCCGAGGGTGCGCACGGAGCTGAGCGGTGGGGAGCCCCGGTCAATGCGGAGGCCGGGGGGCGCACACGGAGGCCGGAGGGACGCTCCCAGGGCCGGGCCGGGGCCGCGGGGAGCCCGGGGTACCTTGAAGAGCGCAGCATCCTCCTGCTGCCGGTAATCCTGCTTGGCCGCGTGCTTCCAGGGGATGCGGAAGAGAGTCCGGTGCCGGTTCTCCCAGCGCAGCCCCGGGTACCGGCCGCTGTCGATCTGCGCGATCAGCCACTCCTTCAGCCGCATGGGCGCCCCCGGCTCCGCCATCGCGGCCCGGAGGCGAAAGCGAAAGCGGCTCCGGCTTTCACTTTCCTTTTCCCGGCCCACGCCGCCGGCTCTGGCTGCCCCACGGCGGAGGGGACAGGTCTTAAAAAATTTTCTCTGCCCTAAGTTTCCCGCAGCGGCGTCAGATATCTGTGATGTAGGATTCAGGAAAAAGTGATGTAGTAATTGAAGTGGGAACAGATGGAGCTGATGCCTCCGAGAGGGACCCCCAAAAAAAGGCATCCCCGGGGTTTCATACCCTCACAATGTGTGCACCCACGTACACCAATGGTGATTTTAGGCTCTTCCCGTTGTTCATTGGCTCCTGCAGAGCCTCTGGGATCGACCCCCACTCCGGGAGGTGCCCTTTGTTAGGCAAAGGGTGGGCGTCCATTCCCGTCTCTTGCCTGGGGCTCCAGCCTTTTCCTGCCGTGCAGAACACAATGTGCAGCTCGCACTGATAATTTACATACCGAGATACCTGCACTAGGTGTATTTCTCAACACAGGCACCCTGCACCCACGGGAGAGGAGACAAGGCACCAGAAAGCACGTGGAACTCCCCTGCACCCCTCCCAGTTGCCTCCCCTAAAACTGTCAGAACTTCCACATGCTCCCCTGTCTTCCTGCTCTAGGGACCAGAACACCTCCCAGTCCCGGAGGCTGTATCGTCCCGTGGGACCAGCTGCTCACCCCACGGGTGTGGGGAACTGCAGGGAGCTGCAGGAACAGCACGGGTTTTCCAGGGTGGTGTGAGCAGTCACAAGTCCCCATCTCTCAAATCTCTCCTCTGCTCTAGTGCTCACATGTGCCTCGTGGGACTCTGGGTGCTGGGTAGAACGGGAAACAGGTGGGATAGGTGGATGAGTTGTCCCAAGGGCTCCCGGGACTGGGGCTGAAGCCTGACACATCCTGCACCAGCTCCCCACTGGCCCCCAGCAGGGCACGGGCTGGGTCACTGAGCCACCCTGAGGTGACACTGGTGTAGGTTCTTCCATCGCTGCTGCAGAGCCTCATGTTGCTGTGCAGGGAAACCCAGCTTCTCTGCCCGGCTGCTGCCCACTGAGTCTCCTTTTGCAGTCCCCCAGGTCTCCTTTCCAGCTCTGAGTCAGAGAAAGCCACCTCTCACCGAGAGGAGAAACGAGGTTCCTGAGAGCTGCTGGGGCTGCAAAGTCTCCAAATGAATAATCAGTGGCAGAGCGCCCAGTCCCGGGCTTTCCCAGAGGATGTGGGGACAGGGCACAGCCACGTGGCACAGAGGGCATATGGGGCCGAACAGGCTGTATGAGCCAGCCCCACTGGCAAGGATTTTCTCTCCTTACTGAGCCTGTCCAGGGCCTTTCTTGCAGAGTGAAGCCCAGGCACTCCCTACGCCCCCCATCTGGGCGAGCTGGGGGGCCACATTCTGGGAAAAAGGTCTGGGACTGACCGACAGAGAACTTGCATCTCCCCTTTCTGCCTAATGGCTAGAAGACATTGCACAGCCTCCCAGTGGTTGGCACAGATTACACCCAAGGCCGGGAGATAATCGCAGCCGCCGGCTCGTTTGTCAGCCCCAGCCCGCCGGGATAAGCTTTATCGGCCGGCCGGGGATTTCATGTGGTGTGGCAGCTGCCTGGTGACGCAGGACCCGGGGGATCTAATTACCCGGGCATCAGTGAGGATGCTCAGGAGCCAGATTCCCCACCAGATTCCCCGCTGTGCTTCTCCCTGCGTGGAGAAGGTGAAGTGCTTAACCCTTAAACTTTTCATGCTGAAATGAGCTTCAAATGGAGTCAAACATTAACTCGTAGCTATCCCTGCCCTTGCCCGGGGTTTTCCAAGCTGCACAAACCAGATCTTCCAAAATAAATACATTTTGCTGTGCTGTGGAGCTGAGCTGGAGGGGACAGGGCCCTGTGTGGTTTCCAGTAGGAACAGGGGAATCCCTGGGTGTAAACACTTTGGCATACTGTGTCCCCGTGCAGGAGGGTGCAGCTGTGCATGAGGCACACATCCATCCCACGTGCATGGTCCTGGAGTGCAGGGCTACCACCCTGATGGGTGCTGGGGGGCCAAAGGGTGCTGGAGATTTCTGGCCTGGGGGTGAGGGAATGGGCAGAGTGACCTGGCAGGAACTGGAGAAGAAGGGGATCCCACAGCAGTTGGTGCAGGAGCAGTGAAGGATGATGCACCTCTGATTACTCCATTGGCTCAGCATCTGTCCAGGGAGGGGGGAGTAGAGCTCCCAGACTGCCCGGGTTACACCAAGGCAGCACCCAGCTGAGCAGGCAGATATTGGCAGCAGGACGGAACCCTGATCCTGAAGCTTTGTCTCCTGGAGGATCCCTTCCCCCTAGAAGTGGGGTGGCAGGGTTGAGGGGGACCCCAGAAATATGCTCTGACTCCCAACAGGGGAAATGCTGGTGACCCAGTTGAGCATCCTCAGAATCTTGCCCACCTGGGACTCTGCTCCAGGAAAAAGTATAAATGGGACAGGTCTGGGTCTTGTGATACTCAGCTGGGGCCAGGCTCCCAGCACTCTCAGGAGCTGGAGCCAGCAGACTCCTGGACCCGGTGCTCCTGGACCCAGCGAATGCAGAGGCTACAGTGAAACAGGCTCCAGGCAAGCTCCCCACCTGCTGCTCCCAACCTCTTCTGGAGCAGAGCCTGTCCCCAGAGAGCCCTACCCTGGCACTCACATTTCTGGCCTGTCTTGTCACCTTTCCACAAGGCAGCAGGGTGAGCCCTGTCCAGGCATGCCAGTGTCCGCAGCCCACTCCTTTCCCACACCCCCTGGGCTCAGAGAGTGGCCAGCAGCAGCTCCAGACCTGTCCCATGCAGGGACAGCATCTCCCTTTCAACCTGGCCATCACAGGGAAGTCAGACTGCAGAGAGGAGTGTTTATTACTGGGGGACATAGAAAGTCTTTAAGCAAAATGGCTTAAGGCTCTGCTCTAGTGAGGTCTGGCCAGGTTAAATGCTTGGTTCCCACCTGTTACAGATTGTGCCCTGGGATGGGTGGGAATGGGGTGCAATGGATTCCTAAAGCCACAGTGTTTGCTCAGAGCTTGTGCTTGGCCAATCTGAAGCTGGACCCTTGCCTGGGAGCCAGTGTGGTGGCATTACCCACTGTCACACTGGTGTGTCCCTGCTCCACAGCCACCTGGACGCCGGGAGCTTGTGCTGCTGGTGGGAAAACTGCTCTGAGGGGAGCACCAGCTCTTCCGTGCACCCTGAGGCCAGTGCAGTGGGTACCCAAGTGCTAAAGCTGCTGCTGGCGACACCTGGATACTGGCCTGTGGCAGGAGAGGACCCCTCTGTGTTCTGCTCCAAGCTGGAGCCTGCAGTGACCCAGGGGCAGAGATCTGTGTCCCCAGCATGCTGGATGTGAAGAGGATGAGCCCAGCGTGTGCTGCAAAGCCCAAGTGTCCATGAAACCCACCCAGACAGAGGGTGGCATGCTCCCACCCCGGAAGAGAAGAAGGAGCTGGGCTTAGTGCAGGTCCTTGCCCAGTGCTCCCTGTCCCAGTGTTGCATCTCCTTCATCTCTCCGAGGCTCTTGGGTGATTCTTGCTGCTCTCCCTTGGCTGGAGTCACTTCAGACAAGCCGGGATGCAGGAGAATGTCCTCTTCACCCGCAGCAGGAAGGGACTTGTGCTCCTGATGTCTCTGGCTCTTGGGACCAGTCCTTGCACAGCTCCCTCTGTCCTGGATGTTCCTTCTCTCCCTGCCGGCAGCAAGGCCTTTATTTCTTCCTCATCATTGAAAGGGGATGTCCCGTACCTCTGCTTCAGGTGCCTGCGGACCTGGGGAAGGAGCAAGAAGCAAAATAAGGTGCAGGTTTACAAGGGCAGGTCCAAGCCTGGCAGCAAGGGGAGCAGGAAGGAAACTGAGTCCCCTCAGGACTTGTCCTTGCTCTGAGACCCATGGCAGCTCAGCCACGGAGCAGAGCATGGGTGGCAGAGGCTGGTCCCACCTTGCGGGCTGCGCTGCCGCCGAACTCAGACAGCTGCTGCCTGAAGCCGGGGTTGGGGTTGGCGACGGGCCGGATGGTTCGGATGGCATCCAGCACCTCCTGGCAGCTCAGCTCCGTGACAACCATGACATAGGCAACGACCACGGTGGTACTGCGGGAGATGCCAGCGAGGCTGGCAAGGGAAAGTGCAGAAGGGCTGAGGTTGGTGGCACGCCCTGACCCAACGCTTGCCTCTTCCTCCACCCCTGTGTCTCAACTATTTCAGTTCCTCTTTGAGGACTTGCCCTCCCGGAGGCCTAAGCCATTCCAAGGTCCTGCCTATAAATACCCACTCCTCCCCAGGGAATGGGAGCAGCAGCCACTGCTTGGCTGTCTGCTCCAAACCCCACTCATCCTGTGTGCTCAGCTGCAGCAAAAAACTGCCCTGGCTCCAGGACTGCCTGGATCCCACTGGGTTTGAGTCACAAGCTGCAGCCAAGGGTGGATGCTGGGTGGATCCATGGGCACAGAGCCCTCTGGCACAAGCTGACTTTGATCAGGGGTCTGCAGCTAAAGTGAGGGGCTGGGGGCTGGATCTCTGGTGAGCTGGGGAGACACAGCACAGGCACAAGGGAAGAAGCATTACCAGTGGACGAGGCAGTTCCCTCCATGCAGGCGACACTGGTGGATAAAACTGATGCATTCCTTGAAGTGCCTCTTGCTAGCAGGAAAAATAAACCAGATAGAATAAGAACTTCAGGGGTGGAGCAGCATTTTTAGCTGCAGGCAGAGCAGCCCTGCGTGTCTGAGTTGTTTTAGGGGCTCTGCCAGCCACTGCTGAGACCTGAGAAGCTCAGTGCTCTTGATTCCCAAGGGAAGGTGGATCTGCCAGCTCATGCCATGCTGGGAACACAGAGGGGAATGCTGTGCTGGTGATGGACGGGGCTGCCCTGTGACTTGTGTGACTCATGCTGTGGCAGTGGGATGCTGGCTGCTCACACTTACAGCCACACCAGTGCCCTTGGCTGGCTCTGCACCCTTTACCTCCTCTCCCCTCTCCAGACACCTCCTGGGGAGATGCTTTCTGCTCCTCTCCATGGGTGCTGCAGAGGGGCTGCCCCTCACCTTGTCTCAGGGATTAGATCCACATACAGCAGTCACTGAACTGGGATGTGTTGGGGTCCTGGGGTGGTCCCCAGCACTGTGGCATCACATTTCCAGCCTGTGGGTTGCTGGACTTGAGGCGCTGGAGGCAGCACCTTGAGGGCTTGGGGTGCCGTGAGCCTTCACTTCTGGTTGCCTCCCCACCTCCCTGTATGTCCCTGGCCCCCCCAGGGTACTCACATGTTGGCCTCAGGGGTGTCAGGCAGGGGGATGCGGAGGTAGGTAATGTCCTGAAAGACAGAATAGGAAGAGGAGAAGCTCAGGCACTGCAGTCAGGGTGTCATACATGGTCACAGCCAGGCTGGCAGTGCCTTTGCTCCTCGCCCACAGCTGCCTGTGGGGTTTTGCTCCCCCCACACAGCATCCCCCTGCATGGGGATGGGGCCCATATTCTCCCTTGGGTGAAGGGCAGGGCAGTGGGAGACCAGGAACTCGTGGGAGGGGATGGGAAACAAGATGAGTCTGGAGAGCTGGAAATTGTTTCCCGTCAGCGTTCAAGGCCGGGTTGTAGTCACGAGACAGCCAGTTTCCCATGCTGGGGGGCCGCCCAGCATCTCTGGGATCAGCGACCAGGGAGAGGTGTACATGCCATGGAATACTCAGAGGAGGAAGGTTGATGCAGCATGGAAGGAGCTGTGACATCTGGTGTGGGCCCCTACCTTCAGCAAGGGCTGGGGGGATTCATGGATTGAAACGATGTGGGTGATCTTGTTCCGGCTCAACTGCTCCAGGTCTTTGGCATCTGAAGGATAAAACTAGATATCAACATGTATTCAATTCTTACCCTTCTCTTCCCACAGCACTCCCACCCTGCTTCCACAGCCAGCCAGCACACAGAGCCTTGCTCTAGCAGATCGACTGCATCCCACCCCCACATGCAGCAGTGCAGACACAGGCAAACATGGAAATCTGGAATGCCAACCCCACGATCCCAAACCAGAGACCTCTCCCCAGTCCCTTTCCCTTGCTGCTCACGCTGGTTGAACCATTCACACCTGCATGGAAACGCTCTGTGCCAGCAGGCAGTGTCCCTCCTGCCTGTACTTGTCCCCACTTTGGGAGGAGTGCCCTGCCCACACCTCCTTGAGCAGATACACATGTAGCACCGCGACTTGCTGCAGTCTGAGGAATCTGCTTTATCGTGTATACTATGGAAGTGGAGCTGCAGCAATTCCTATTAACTCTGATTTTCTATAGGAAACACCTGAGCAACAACTTGCGGTCCTCTGGTGTGTTCTCTCTGCAGCTGCATGGACAGAAAAAGGGTGTTCTTAGCTGTTTGGGGCAATGCCCTTCCTTTCACTAATGCTTCAGCATCCTGGCTGTGATCCTGGCCTCTGGTCCAGCACAGCAGTTGTTGCACTGGGAAGGGAGCAAGCTCATCTTGCTGAGCAGCTTCTGAGCATCCCCGTTTCATGCCACAACCAGCAGATGCTGCAAGAGTGGCCTGAGAGGAGGGGGAACATTTCCCCGTCTCATTCCTTTGGGTTTCTAAACTTTCACATGGTGTAAAACCTTGGCTCAGGAATCCAGACTGCGATGTGCTAACGGCATGATGTGAATTTTAATAGGAGTGAGTCTCAAGGGAGATGCTCTGCAGGGGAGCTGTGTGGGAAGGGAGATGGGGACCCTTGCGGGGACTCACACAGCACCTGCCACCTTCCCACCCACCTCAGCAGGTGACAGCAAGTAGTGACTGGAATCAAGGCTTACAGGGCCTGGAAATGCTTCCAGTTGGGGAAAATGTCTCTGTGAGCTTAATGTTGCAGGCCTAGAATCTTGTTGTCACCCTGGATTGCTTGGCAGAGTGATGATTGGGTGGCATCAGGCCAAGGCCCCACAGTAGAGGCTGCTTGCAGGAATCCCCCTGATGAACCTGGGAGCTGGGTGCCCTTCTCCCTCTGCTCTCAGCAAGCCACAGACCCCCTGGCCCATCCCGAGGTGCTCCATGGGGCACAGGAAGCACAGGGCTGCCACCCAGTGACATTTCCTTAGCAATTTACACCAGTGGTTTTAAACTTCCCCAGCACTTATGGCAGGAATCAAGCTGACAAAGAAGCCATCAGGGAGGCAGGAGTACTAATAAATGCTGTTTTGTCATGGCAGATGCCAATACTTGGTCATGAACTGTCCCCTGACAATGAAAACCCCTTAAAATAGTGACTTGGTGTGAGAAGGGGTGACTCTGCCTGTGGGAAAAACTCCCTCCTGAGCGTGGACAGTCCCGTCTAGCCTCTTGTACAGCGGCAAAACTGAGCAGCATCACCCTGAAGTGCTCCAGTCCTGCTCCCTTGCGGCACCATCAGCTCCTCTTCTCCCAGCACAGGATCCATATCCCCTCCTTGGCCCCTTTCCCCCAAGTCCCAAGAGCTCAGGGCAGCTGTTAAATCAGGAAGCCATGCAAAGGCAGGAGGTCTCTGCCTTGCCTTCCCCGCAGTGCCTTCACTCCCACTACTGCCAGCCCAAACCGAGTGGCAGCATGGAGCAGGCAGTGGGTGCAAGCAGGGCAGTGAGCGCAGGCAGGGTGGTGGGCACAGGCAGGATGTCAGGCAGGGTTTGCAGGCAGGGAGACACCAACTCAAGCAAGCCCCACTCCCCAGCTGGAGGACATCTCTGCAGCAGCTGGGTTCCGCTTACCGACGAAGTTCCCAAGGTAGAGGCCAGGAAGGATCTGTGGGACACAAGGGGAAGTGGCAGTGTGAACAGTGACCTCGTGCTGTGGTACCCACTGCGCTGGGACCACACCTGTGAAGCAGCAACATTGGTTGAAGAGGCCAAAGTTCTGGCATTGAGATGACCATTGCCAGCCCCAGGGCAGGAATGGTGCCCGTGCAGATGGATCTGTGCATTCCCAGGGCTGCCATTACCCTGGCATCCGGGATGTGGGGCTGGATGTAGCCCTGGCAACCTGCAACCACCCAGTGCTACACCCTCATGGGCGCTGGGAGCTAGATGCAGCTTTTTTATTGCTCTTCTTGTTTATAATCAGTAAATCCTCCGTTGGGGTTTATTGCCTGTGCTCAGCAAGTTGCACCTTTGCACAGCCTTGGACTATACCCGTGACCTGTGGAAGTCCTGCTGCCCAAGGGATGGGAAAGCAACAAGCACAGAGAAGCTTACAGGGGATGTGGCTGTCCCCCTCCCAGCCCCAAGCTCTGCTCCCCTCACTCTGCACTGCAGGGAGCCCATTTCTCACAGCCCAGACACAGATTGCTCTGGACACTGTGCCTTCAGCTCATTTCCCCTGGGAAATTCCACTTCTCATGATGAAAAGATAATTACTTGACAAGGCCTCTGTTAACAGCACTGCAGATGCAGAAGCAGAACACCTTGCAACCCTTCTCAACCAGAGCTATTTTATATTCTCCCTCACTCACAGCCTGGGCAGTGAGTTCAATCCTGTATCCAACCAGTTCTCGGCCAGCTTCTCTCTCCCTGCAGCAATGTTTGGTGCCCAGGGCAGGTGGAGGTGATTTTCACCAGCACAGCTGGGCTCACAGTTGTCTCACTGCTCACATTTAGAAACGTTTCTCTCGGTTGAACAGCTTAAAGAAGGGGTTTTTTAATGATTCTTGAGACTTCAGATCAATTTCCTATTGACGGGGTGCCTTTAACTAGCAGCTGCAGCACAGAGAGGAGCGGGTGGGAGAGCGCCAGTTAGCAAGGGCAGTTCCCAAGGGCAGGACACTGAACCATGAATAAACAGCACGTGCCCGTCCCCAGCACCCTGCTGATCCGCTCCTCAGAGGAGAAAGGGGGCAGCTCATAAATAAAATAGTGCCCATCCCCTCTGCCCCGTGATGCCGAGTCCCACGCACAGCCCGGCCCCGCTGAGCAGGGGGCGCAGGACCACCAGGCTCAGGGTCACACAGGTCTTCCAGCCTGTGCTTAGAGCTGGTTCCTTGGGGTTAAAGGTATCGGGAAAGGTTGCCCACTTCCTCGAAGGGACTCGCTGTGACCCCTGCCCTTCACACACCCCGGACAGCTGTCGGGACGAGTCCGGGCGCAGTGTCCCTGCCTGTTTCACCTCCCTTTTGCGCTGCCGGCAGATAAACAAGCTGCCTGAGAGCCGAGCCCTGTGCCGGATCGGGTGCCAGCAGGTGAAAGGCCGCTTGGCACGGCAAAGGCAGCCGCCAGGTAAGGGTATCCCACCTCCGGCACCGGACGAGCCGCCCGGGCATGGCCGAACTGCAGAGCAGCCACCCCAGCGCTCCCCTTTACCTGGCTCATGCCGTTCCCCATGGCCGACGGCGGGCGCCGGGGGAGGGGACGGGGCGCGGGTGTCCTTGTCCCCAATGCTGCCGTCCTCCCCGTCCCCGGGCGCAGCTGCCGTCCCCGCTCCCTGGTCGGGTTTCCGTCATGAAGAGCTTGGCTCCCCCGGGATCGTAGCTCGTTCCCAGCGCGGCGAGGCCGAGCCAGTGGCTGTGCCGGGACAGAGGGGACCGCGGCCGCCGTCCTCCACGGCTCCTGCCGAGGCCCTTCCTCGGCTGCTCCGGCGCTGCCGCGCACCGGCTGCTGCCTGGCCGGGAGCAGACAAAGGAGGAGAAACTCCCCCCCTGCGCCGTGGCGTGGGAGCACGGGGCCGCGCTGGCTGCTGCCTGTCGCCGCTGCCCGCGGCCGCACAAGGCTGCACTGTTGGGAGAAGAACAAAACCTTTGTCCTGCTCCATCAAGGAAGGTCTGTGCGGCCACGCGGCGAAGCGCCCGGCAGCATGCCCACCTCTGCCCACGCCATGCCCACCCCTGCCTGCACCATACCTATCCCTGCCCTGCCCACAGCGTGCCCACCCCTGCTCGAACCGTACCCACCCTGCCCGCTCCATGCCCCCCGTTGCCTGCATCACACCGACCCCTGACCTGCCCGCTCCATGCCCACCCCTGCCCGTACCCACCTGCAGCCAGGTGCCGCAGGATCCCTGCCCTGCCCGAGGAGTGTCCCGGGGACTTCACAGGGCCGCAGGAGGGGCAGTGGCAGTGGTGAGGGGTTCCGCGCTGCCTGTCACCCGCAGCGCGCAGGGAGGGCCAGCCCGAGGGGTCCCGGAGTGTCGGGGGGATCAGGCCGGGGGTGTGGGGGCAGTGTCGGGGCGCGGGTGCCGAGAGCGCCCCCTGGCGCGCAGCGGCGCCGTTGCCATGGGGACGGGCGCAGGCTCCGGCCGCCCTCGCAGGCGGGCGGGGGTCGGGGCTTTCGGCCTGGCCCGGAACGGGGCCCCGTGGCCTCCCGGTGACTCCCGTTGGGCTCCTGGCCCTCTGTCCTGCCTCCTGCACGTCCCCAGGGTGGCGTGTTAAGGCCCATCTGCTCCCTGTGCAGGTAAGGGCAAGGACAGCACCCCGCCCCCCCGGACCTCCCGCCGTGTATGGGGAGTATCATTGGTATCTCTGGGCAGGCTTAGATGCTACAGATGTCCTAGAATTAATTGGAAAAGACTTCTGAGATCATCGAGTCCAACCATCGAGTCAGCCAGACCAGGGCACTGAGTGCCACGTCCAGTCTTTCCTAAAACACCTCCAGGGACGGTGACTCCACCACCTCCCCGGGCAGCCCTTTCCAATGCATAAACACCTACAGCCCTGTCCTCTCCTGGATGATGTGTCCATGCAGCACAGTGGCTGAGCGGGCTGTGATCCCATTGGGAGCCTTTGCCCTCACCAGCCATGGCATTTGAGCAGCCTGCTCTAGTGGAAGGTGTTCCTGCCCATGGCAAGGGGTTGGGATGGGATGAGCTTTAAGGTCCTTTCCAACCCAAACCGGTCTGTGAGTCTATGGAGGGAGGCTGAGGGTGGTTTTTAACACTGGGTTGACCCATGGTGGTTCAGGAGTGGTGGGGCTAGGCTGCTGCAGGATTACTGTGGGCAGCTGCCTGCCCAGGAAGCCTATAGTAGGAATGGTAGAACATGGATTGTACGACCTGCTCTGTTCTAGCTCTGCATGTTCATGCAGAGAGACAGAAAATTGAAACTGAGACCCCTCCTTCACAAAGAAAAAGCAGTTCTGAGAGTATACATGTTGATTTATTTTTCCCCTCAGAATATGTGGTGCAGTTGATCCCCAGAAGCTTCTCAAGGGCAATTAAAGAAAATCATACTGTGGGAGCATTTGTTGTGCTGAATCTTATATTTCTCTTTTTACTCAGCTGAGTCAGAACAGCTGCTTAGCAAAGAATCTGAAGAGGTTTCGGAAGCAGTTAGAAAGGGAAGTGGGAAAGCCTAAGGCAAGGAAATGTGCCTTTAATTCTGAAGACCCTCAAAGTGTCTTCAGAGTACTATTTGTTTGTGGAAGAATTTTGCAAGAACCCTGGCATCACTTGGGTTATGAAACCGGTGTGTGCTCTCCCAAGGAAAGAGAGAGATGAATGGATGCCTTCGTTCTGCAGAGGGAGAGAAAAGTATGCAGGAAACCCTCAGGAAAAACTGGGCAGAGCAAGGTGGCATGAAGCAGTAGTGGTCCTGGCCAAGTTCCTGATCATCACGTACCACCAAAACACTGCTTCTTGTGTAACAGTTTATTTCAGCAGTCAAAAGTCAGCTCAGTTTATTTGTAGAGCCAAAGTTAACTCAGTGGTGAAGGTATAAAGTGCAGAGCTCTGCGTGGAGGAATGGACTGTGCTCCCAGGGCTTCTGGCTGGGGCTTATGTCTGAGTTCATGCTCTGAAATCTTTCAGTTCAGCTGCAAGTGTGAAAGAAAGTGGGTGTGTGTACAGAGCAGGTGGCTAACTGGGCTTCTGGTTAATGAGCATTAGGGCAGCCCCTAAAGATGGAGCTGTGAACACATCTGTTTGGTTTTAGGGAAATCCCACTGCATGAAATGTCAGACAGTCCAAGTCCAGTATAAGATTCCTGGGTGGAATTCCATCCTGAGAATGCGAAGAGATTACAGGAGACTCCATTATCACAGAATCCCAGAATGGGTTGGGCTGGAGGGGACCTTAAAGTTCATCTCATTCCACCCCCAAGTCATGGGCAGGGACACCTTCCACTAGACCAAATTCCTCAAAGCCCAGTCCAATCTGGCCTTGAATGCTTCCAGGAAGGGATATCCATTGCCAGCCTGGTGCACAAACTGGGGCGGATTTGATTGGCATGAACTTCTCTCTGCCCTGTAGGCAGAGACGTGAAGGGCAGCCTTGTGCTCTGAGTCACATTTGTCCCCCCAAACCCACAGCTGCCTGGTGCTGTGCTGAACACACCAACTTCTACTTCAGCAGTGACCTGGGGATTAAAGAAAAATTGTGTTTCCTGTAGAAATTCTGACAATGCAAAGTGACGCTGAGAAATGCCTTGCCTGTCCCAGAGGATTCATGCCATTTAACATCCCAAATGTTGTGCTGTGGTGCATAATTAAAAACACACCCCTGCAAGCGAGCAGTCCCTGTATTTTGTGCAGCAGGTCTGGTGAGGAGGCTGGGATAGGAGGATTTGTCTTACCCTTGTGAGAAGTGACTGGGAGGTAATTATGCAAACTAACTCGTGAATTACAACCAGGAGGATAGCAGCTAGTGATTATCTAACTCTACAAATGGGAACGTGTTAATTGGCAACAAACCCCTTATATTAAGCTGATTTTATGCCCTGCAACTGCAATTAACATGGTAAATAACCAGAACACAGTAAATAAGGATATATGAAAAGCCTGTGATTACTGAAATTATACCAACAACTTAAATAGGCTGTGACTGACCTCAAAACTTGCAGGCAAGTAAAAATAAACTCCATGTTACTCGTTCTGTTGGTCTGTGCTCTGGAGCAGCCCCGTGTTGTGATGTCCTGGCTTGCCCGCTCCCACACTCAGAGGCAGCAGTAGGTCAGGATGTGCCCAGTGCCGCATCCTGGGGCTGGAGGAAGCTGGACCTGGGGAGCAGTGTCCTGGGGAGCTGTGCTCCTTGGGTGCCTTATCTGGGCCACTCCTCATCCTTTTTTATGCATGTGCAGCCTAGGCTGTCTTCAGGATTTTTCTGCTCATTTGCCATAGATCCCCAACACCTTTTTTGACTTTCCTCTTTAATTAAGTTATTCTGTAACATACACAAATTTAAAATGGGACTTAAAATTCCCAACAACATATGTTGCGTTACGTATATTTCTGGAAGCGTGTGACAGAGTTTGTTTATTTGCTGTGGGAGTTCCCCATAGGCTGCCTGCTCTGCCTTTCCTTCAGGAATCCTCCAAACACAAATATGAGGGTTTTTTGTTGAATCTCCCTGCCCCCATAACCTTAAATAAACGTGCTTGCACACAAGCAGCTGATGAATCTGGTTATACAAGGCTTCTGCACTGAAATTCAGGGAAATGCTAATGTTAAAGCCACTAAGTCTGCTCTTCCATCTGTAGGTTGGCAAGTCACAAGGTGAGGGAATGTTCCTGAAAACTGAAATATATAATTGATTGAAGAAGGTGAAAATGACTGTTTTTTCTTTGGGAATGTCCAACAGGCATTTTGTTCTTTTGCTCTTATTTCATCCTCTCCTGCTGGTGGCTTGGTCTGTTCTCCCATGCCTTTCTCCTGCAATATTCCTTCACTATTCTTCAGGACAACAACAAAGGTTTTTACAGTGGATTTTCCCAAATGGCTGGATACTTTCTCTGGGATTTTACTTCTTACCCTTTGTTTACATATTTATATATAAACTTCAGATCTCAGGTACATCTAACACTGGGCAGCAACTGGGATATATTATACATTTTTATATATATATATATGTTTTATAATATATTTATACTATGCATTCTTTGGGTGGTCCTGCAAAGGGCCAGGAGTTGGACTTTGACCCTTGTAGGTTCCTTTCAACTCAGAATTTTCTATGATTCCAGAAGGGTAAGAAAAGGACTGTGCAGTTCTACTGCTTAGTATTAGATGCATCAGATGAACCTTGTCACTTCCAACTCCTGCTAACACCTACAGGACTCGGCTGGCCCGTTGCTGCTGCTGTCACCTTGTCTCTCTCCAGTCCTTTTTCATTGGAAAACTGGTGTCACGAGATCACTGGAAATGTCAGTTTTGACAAATCAGCTTGGAATTAAGCTGAAATGTCACTCTCGGTTTTATTGTTAGTGGTTGGATTTTGGCAGCCTTTCTTCTTCCTTAGGTTCACAGAATGTAAGGACAGAGTGATTCACAGGGGAGAACTATTTGATTTTCAACGTGTCACACTTGCTGCTGTATTGAGTTTGATAGCTTTCATTTGATTAACATGTCTTCCCAAAAGGTATGCCACCTCAATTTGATGGTTTAGGAGACAGGAAAATCCATCACTTCTCTCTGTGAAAGTTCAGTAGAGTTCATGCTTGCTCTGAGTGATCAAAGGCCGTTCCAGGGTGGGGGTGCAGCAGGCTGAGGTTTGGATACATGGTGACATGAGAGCTTCATGGAATGGTTTGGTTTGGGAGAGACTTCAAAGCTCATCTTGTTCCAAACCCCCTGCCATGGGCAGGGCCACCTTCCACTAGACCAGGTTGCTCCAAACCCCATCCAACCTGGCCTTGAACACTTCCAGGGATGGGTGTTACGACCCACCTTTGAGGTGGTAACTGAAGCTCTTGTTAATAGATCCCTTGAGGTGAATTAGAATGAAGTGACACTGAATGACCAATGTACATATATTAAGCAAGTTTGTTTTAAAACAATTTACAAGAAAAGGAGGTATGCAGCTGTTCTGATTATTTTCTATAAAAATATAAAAATATCAGAAAGTAAAAACAGAAGGGAAAGAAGGAGAAGGAAAGGAGAAGAGTAGATGGGGGGACGAAAGATATCACCACCCATGGATCTAGTGACAAGATTTTATCATTGCAATTTTGATGTCCATAGTCTGAGGGATGATCACAGTCTTAATCCATTGGGAGCCCACAAAACAACGACTTCCACTGGTTGTGTGTGTTCAGTCTTAGGGGGGAATGCCTCAATACCTCCCCTGGGGGGTGTTTTTACACTGTCAGATGTAGCTGTGCCTTATCGGGAGGGAGGAAATTGGCATGATAAAAAGGATTAGCCCACCTCTGCAGGATCTGCTTCTTATCAGCCTTTTCCCTTGATCTGATGCAATTACACTTTAAGTGGGTTATCTGGGAAACAATAGATGGCAGGGCTCAACCAGTCTATCTAGGCAAAGTTTGGTTTATTGCAAAGGGGCATTCACAAGTTCTCTGTGCAACCTGTGCCAGTGCCTCACCATGAGGTACAGTACTACCTCAGGGCACTTACTCTTTCCTTTTCTATTTACCCCTCTTAATTACTTTGATTTTTACTATTTTTGGTCACGTAACATCATGCAGTGTTGGATTTCAGCTCAGGTGGCTGCAGACAGGGAAAACAGTTAGGGACAGACAAGGAAAATAGTTAATTGTCGCTGGGGCACCAAGGACTGTCAGAGTGAGAATTGCGTATTTGCTTGTTCAGTGTCAGTTTGCCTTGGATCCTTCTCTGTTTCATCCCAGATGTTCCTCTCACAAAAGTGGCAGCACAAAAGACTGTACCTGACTGATCCCGGCCAGGTGAGGGGGATGTGCTGCCTGCAGGCTATTCCCTGCTGCCTGCTGTGGGATCTCAGGCAGGTGCAGGTGAGCTGACCTTGCCCTGCCAGCTGCCACTTGTGCTGCAGCCACTTAACATGCTGCCACCTCTCCTGACACACAGTCAGGTGATTTCCTTGGTGGCAGCTTTAGGCGTGAGGCTGGGCCAGCGCTCTGCTTTAATGTTGCTTTGTGCATCTGTAAGGTGGATCTTTTAAAATCTTTTTTACTTTGAACTCAATAATTTTCTGGCTAGTGCACTCCTGAGAGGTAGATGTAGCTTAGCCCTTTGCTTCTGAGACCTCAGAGGAACAGCAAGGCTGGCATTGCTGAACACAGCTGTCACTGTTAGGCTGCCTCTCTCAAGAGGTGGCAGCTGAGGGAAAGAGAGAGAGGGAGGAAGGAAGGAAGGAAAAAAATATTAAATAGGTTGTCAGATTCCTCATGAATCTGAGATGGGTGTTTGAGCATAATGGCGGATGGTGTTGAACTTCCCATTTTATGGGCTGCTCCCTTCTATAAATCTCTCTTGCCAGCCAGGGAAAGGAGAGCCTTTGCAGTACCCTGATAGCAGAGAAGATGTCAGTTGCTGCTGGGGAACTGGAAACTGTTTTCTCCTGTATCTATACAGCAGTCAAGCCTGGAGAATTTAACTGCTGTGTGGGATTGGTGGCCCCAACCTTCTGGTCTCTGGCCTTTTATTCAGAATTCTTGCTGGACTGCAGAGACTACAATTGAAAACAAATTGCATGGACTAAATGTGTGATCATCTGTTGGGAATGACTTTGTATAATTGTTTGGATGTCTCATGAGCAGCTCGGGCAGTGCCTGACCCTCAAGTATGGGGCAGGACCTGGGGCAGGTCTTGTTGTGGATATGGACAAGCACTTTCATCCAGTCTTCAGAAGAGGATCAGCAGTGACAAATGCTGCTTTGAGCTCCTTGGCTGTGACATCCCAATCCATCAGGATCTGAAACCCTCAGTGTGTTATTAAGCAGACAAGGGGTTATGGTGTCATGTCAGATGCTGGCCCTGGGACAGAAGTGTCTCGTGATGCTTCTGCACCTTGCAGGTAGGTGTTTGCGAGCTGAGAGTGAGCTGGGCTGGTGCTGCAAGTCAGATGTACAGGTGTGTGAACTGGTTACCTCTGGACACAGCTGCTTTTACTCAGAGTATGAAGTTTTTTAGCTGGATACAGCACCTTGTAACTCTGTCAGATCTCTAGCTCTGTGTTGTGAAACCCTGCCAGCATGGCTATTTCTGGAAGATGTTCCCCTCCAAGTATCACATAAATCACAAGTATCACAGCACTTGCCAGAGATGGAGGGTTATGATCATCTCTTCTGCTCATGTATCTCACAGCAGTGCCCCATCAGCACTGACAAACTCCTCCCCAGTGTTATTTGGCTGTCAGCAATGAACACCACTGGTCCGTGGTGCACTGGCTGAGAAGCAGGACAGGAACTGAGGGTATTTAAAACAAAACAACAACAATAGCAAAACCCCCTTTAAAACAGAATTTGACTCCATTGGGGTTTTTTGTTTGTTTTTAACATAGGTTTTCCTCCCTGGTTATGTGGAAAATATTTATCATGAAAGTTCAGCTGAAATTCTCAGAATTTTATCTGCTACATACACAACCCAAGTATTGCAACAGCCGGAACCCGAGAGTGCAACTGATTTGTCATTACAGGAGTTGAGAGAAACAGAAACAGCAAATAGAACTACAAAAATGACAAGCAAAAATAGGATTATTATTCTTTCAGCCTTAATCATGCAAGCAGAAACATAGACAAGGCAGTTTCCCTTAGATGTGGCTTATATTGGTGGTGTTCTCCTATGAAATGTCTCTAACTTCTTTTTTTAACTCTTCCTTCTAACAAGACATGGTCACTGGTATTACTTTTTACAGCCCTGTGTCCTGTCAGCTTCAGCCAAGTATTTCATATGGTGCCACTGGGGACAGCTTTATTTCAAATCAGGAAATAAATGCAGGTCAGTTCTGGTCTGGGATAGCTCTAATGTGCACAGTCTACTCCGTTCACAGTCTCAAACAAAATTACTGCTCAGGCAGCCTGCAGGTAAAGAGCTGGAGTAACTTTAGTTGGTCAGAAAAGAAATGAATTGGAATGAAAGTCTTCAATGTCATCACAGTGCTTCTGGGCTCTCAGAGAGGTATCTGAACATTGCTGGGAACCTGTTGCCCGCAGACACCCACATCTGCAATTAAAAAGGGTTAATGCTTATTCTGTGAATCCATCTCAGCACTTACTGCTTCAGCATGACTTAATTTTTCACTTTTCTTTCTGGAAGCCAAAGGGCTTTTTTTCTTTCTTTAGTACCATCAAGAACAGGAATAGAAACTTTGCAATAAGCTCAGAATGTTCTTTGGCTCAGCACATGGGAAAGAGATTTAGGGTTGGATTTCCTATTGCTTCACACTCACTCCTGCCTGCTAGCTAGGTAATGATTTTGTGTGCAGGCATTTTTCTTAATGAGCCATTGGCAAAACTGCCTGTTTCTTCCTAATTTACTGTTATATCTCCTCAGCTGCCTTCTGGAGGTAAACACTTCACCTTCCTGCACTGCCAATAGCCAGGAAGACTCTAAGCCCAAGTTCATCTTCTGAAAGACCCACTTTCCATTGTGAACAGTGAGAGCGGGGGGATGAAGATGTTTATCACTTTCCAAGGGGTTTTATTAGAATGTTTGGGATGGATTGTCTGGTTTCATGATTTTCTTGGCAACTCATCATAATCCTCTAACCTTCATAGCGATTAAATTACGAATATCCAGAAGCAGAGCAAAGTAAGGGAGCATGTTGCCCCTTCAGAGTGGGAAAACAAGGCCACATGGGGCTGCCAAGGGACTGGAGCCCGTGTTGGAGCCAGAACTTGCACAAGAGCTCTCTGTCAGAGGTCCTTGTGCAGTGCCTCCCACTCGTGCCACTGCTGGAGCGCTCTGTTCCCAGCAGCTGGGCTTGCAGCATTTTGTGATTGACTTTACAACTAACCCCAGATATTAATAGCAGAGAGATGTCCCCTGCTTTCAGCAATTCAGCTGTGTCCCTGGTTGTCTGGGAGTCGATTCCTGCATGCAGATGGGGAATCGTCATTGCTCAGGTACTTCAGTCCGTGGGCTTGATGCCGTAGGCTGACAGGGAACGAGGAATATGTTAGAGGTTTTGACCTGGTCTGGAACAACAGGCCTGTCAGCAGAGAGGGAAACCTGGGTGTTCTGGTGAATGAGAGCATCATGACAAACACATATTTAGGTGCATAAATCATCCAGTTCTGGCAAGTGCCCTGCTCAATCCTGAAGCTGTTGGCATGCCAGCAGGAGGTGAACACACACCTTCACTGGAGAACAAGAGAACAAGAATGGGTGTGTGAGTTCTTATGGGAGTAGGAGACTAAAAGGACCAAATGTTTTCAAATAAAAGCTCTCTACAGTTGCTGTAGTGACTTTACTGGGCACTTTCCTGAAGCTAGTTGTGTATTTTACTGTTGGGAACTAGTTCTTGGATTCTCCATACTTGGAGAAGCTGACATACATTGCAACTTTTTGCCATGCACACCTTACCGTGTATGCAATCATCTCTGGCTGTAGATTCTAACACACAAGTACAGCATCACCTGAAAGTGAAAAAGTACCTTGCCTCTACAGGCAGGAAGAGGAAGGTGATGTGTAACTCCCCTGTTAATGTTTTCTTTGTGGCTGCTGTGATCCCAGGAAGAAACAACAGAAGCAGCTTTTTAGGAATCTCGCTGCACAGCAGGAAGCGTGGTGTTGATCCCAAGCTTGGGGTGGGAGAGACTATCATGGATGAAGATCACTCTCCCCTCATGTCGGGCAGCAGCAGTTCCCACTTCTCTCCAAACAGTTGGTTCTGAGAATTTCCCAGTTTGGAAGCTGCAGTGGGCTGGAATGAGGTACTTCAGCTGACACAGAGATGCTTGGCTGCTCAGTTGGCCCTCGGCACTGCAGGGCTTAGTTCTGTTCCGTGTAAGAAAACAAAAGGGACTAAACACATTCTGCACAGCAAAACAAAGCTTTTAGGGCAGGCAGGCACCTGATCCTCCTCCTGCTACTACTATGGAAACATGTCAGAGCAGAAAACCTGTTGCCATGAGACTGTAAAAATAACTCGCCATCACGTTACGGAGACACGGACTGGCTGCACCACACGGGTTATGTAAGAGCAGCTCCAACACTGGGACGTGGCACTGTGAGCTGCCTCTTGCTCCCAGGAGACAGGCAAGCTTCTGAAAAAGCTACAGGCAAGACAGTTCAGATAGTAAGTCTGTTATTTTTAGTCTGTGTATCTGAAATGTAAGCCTGAAGTGGACAGAGACACATTTAGGGTATGTGGCATCAGCTGCAGAATTTTAAGTTAGACCAAGCGATGGTAGTTGGGTTTTCAGGCTTAAAGAAATCACGCCTTGGTTTTAAGGGGTCTGAAACAGGGTATTTTCTGGAATTCTGCATAATTTGAAGTGTTTGGAACTGGCCAGGGCAGAAGGCCTTGCTAAGATGGAAGGTGGTCAGGGAGCCAGGAAAACGGTGGTGTCGTGGTTTAATTTGTCATGGCTGAGAAGAAGGAAAAAGAGCAAGGGACCAGGCCCAGGGACCAGGCCCAGCTCTGTTACTTGTGCAAGGTTTGGCTGAACAGCCTGGACAACCTCAGAGCCGGAGAAAGGAGAACAGCCATGTTTACAGTTCTTAAACTCTAACCAGAACTATCTCTACAGAAGTTCAAGAAAATAAAGGGGTTGGTTGGACCAAGACACTTCCCTGTATGCAGAAAAAAATCAAACTCCCTGTAGTCCTGTACTAATTATCACTCATTTTTTTAAATCTTATGTTTTTGACCAAGTTAAGCACTTGGGGGAGCACATTCAGTCTAGAGGGGGAAGTGTAGAAGACAGTAAATTTAAAAACCTTTGAAGAAACTACTACTGGTTACATCAATTGTCCTTTTACTACAAGACAAACCTGGTGACTATTCCTGCTCAGCTCTCCTCAGGTTGCTTTTTAAAATATACCCAAGTTTTATCCCTTCATTTAGTCCTGAAAGCCTCATCACTGTCGTCTCTTGCCTTGCAACAGTAGAACATGTTTTCCCAGTGAGACCAAAAGGATGCTGCCTCCTCCTTCTCCTCCCTACACATCTTTAGAGATTCCTGACATGCCTCAGATGTACAGCTTTGCTTTGTTTGAATGCCACGGGCGTGCACAACTCCTCTTCTGTGCTTCAGGCATGTGGAGGATTCCCAATCCCTCCTACTCCTGTTCCCAGCACGACAATGAACCAGCTCTGAAACCAAAGCCCAGAAGCACTCACGTAAACCCCCAACAAGGACCATATACATGGAGTCAGGAACGTACCACTGCTCTGATTTTAATAATCTCACTTCCACCCCAGCCAGGGGCATTTGCCCAGTGCTGTGTCCAGCATGGCTCTGCCACCCGAGTTCCAACACAGAGCAGGGTTTGTGATCCAAGGAAACTGCAGTGTTGTAGCTGAGCAGCCAAACGCTTCCCAGGGCCCTCACCCGGGTGGGCTCTGGACACACCAATGTCCTGCAAATCCCAAGGGCTGTGGCTATTGCAATGTGAGCCCCACAGTGACAGCCAAACGTGACAATGGCACGGCCACCTCAGCCCTCCAGGATGCGGTTGATGAGCTTCATTTCCTCAGCAGACATGGGATTCAGGTTAAACCCCTTCAGCTCAGGTTTACCTGAGAGAACACAAGGAAAAATCAGGATTTTGCCACAAAAGAAGCAAAGCAGTTCATGCTAAACTTGAGAGGGGATGCAGGGAGGGCAGGGACAGCCCTGGAAACGATGACAGAGGTTGTTTAGGGTGCTGGCGGGTGACAGCTCCACACAGAGCTGGACAGTGCTGTTAGGACAGGGAGGGAACTACAAAGCCAGTGGAAAAGAAGCTACAGGAACACACTGAGGTCAGGAATCTCCTGATGCATGAGTCTGCTACCAGGCACTGAGCAGGTTCCAGAGGGAAAGCATTTACCTTGAGCCTCGTAGAGCCGGTTGACTTTCACACGCAGCTCTTTCCGGAGGTTGTTTATCTCCTCATCCAGCTGTTCCTGGTCTGAGATAATAAAGGTGGAAGTGAGGGAGACTGTAGAGGGCTCAGGGATGAAGGCTCACTCTCCCATGGGACACTCAACACAGGGGGGGATTCCACCCTGCCCTCCACCACCCACGGGGCCAAGCAGCTTCTGAGTGTGATTCCCAGGGCACAGCACGGGCCAGAATCAGCCTGTGACTGGCCTCGAGAGGTTCTGGGCACCCCAAAGCCCATTCCTGGATAGAACCCCATTAATTTAGCAAATATCTTATTAATTATGATGCTCGTTAAAACGGTTATGGCTACACGGAGCCCTCGGGGTGACCTCACCCTGCCTTAGCATCTCCCGGGTCTTTGCCTTCGGCAGCTCGATGAACATGTTCCCGAAGCAAACCATGGCCTTCTCTGGGGAGAGAGGAGGAAAGGGAAGGAGCTCTCAGCGGACCCGCTCCCCGACCGGCGCCCACGAGGTCACGATGGGTGCAGCCGACCCCCGACTTACCGTCGGGCTCTGGGTCCTTCTGCAGCGCCCGCAGGGCCTCGCGGTTCCGGTTCCGCTTCACGTCCAGGTCCACGATCTGCAACAGGAGACAGAGAGAGAGAGAGAGGCAGAAGCGGCCGGGGCTCGGGGCTACCGGCGGCGGGACAGGACGGGGCAGGGGAGGCCCGTCGGGGCAGAGTCATACCTGCTGCCGTGACGCCAGCACGTCCTCGGCCAGCTCCTCCACCTCGGCCAGGTAGCGCAGCACGAAGGCCGGGTCCCGGGCCATGGCGGGACCGAGCGGGACCGGGACCGGGGCCGGTCCGGGTCCGCCGCCGTTCGGGTCCGGGCCGCAGCCGCAGCCGCGCAGGCGGGTTCCGCGGCGGGAAGGGCCGGGCGACAGCGCGCCCCCTTGCGGCCGCCGCCGGGAGCGCTCCCTGGGTTTGGGGACCCCCGGAGTCGCGGTGGTCCCGGGGCGGGGCCGAGCGGCGGGGACCGACCGGGGCTGAAAACACGCGTGGCCAGGATCGCGGGAGGGGCCGTGAGTGGCCGTGAGCTGGGAGGGAGGCGCCTGCCGGCACGGAGCCAAAATAGGATCTCGTCCACGGTGTGGGCTAATGATCCCGGGATTGGCTCCAGGATGGCCTTATCCCCACAAGACTCACCGCCCGGCATAAGGATGAAGGGTTCAGTGTGGCCATGTGGCGCTGAGCCCCAGAGTGGAGGTCCTGGCCCCGCAGTCGTCCCCCAACCCACCCAGCTCCCCACGCCCCAGAGGGACAGGGGCTGAGAACCCCTGCCTTGCTTGGTCCTCTCGTTTGTGAATTATTTATAACTTGTCAGAGCCCATTCTTTCTCCCCCAGCACCACCGTCTGTCTTCTCTTCCTTGCTGCCTCCCAGCATGGTACTGCTGTTGGCAGCTGGGCCCTTGGAGCATCAGGTGGCCTCCCTGTCCTCTTTTCCACCCAGAACGCAATAAAGAGCACTCAGAGCATGGGGCGATGAGCTCAGGTTTCCTTTCGTGCAGCTGGTGGCTCATCTGGAGCTCAGTGTCCAGGACCTGCCATCTCCAGGGAATGGAGCCGGTTGCGGTCCCGGCAGATTGACTCGCCCTCAGCCAGCCCCAGTGCCCCCCAGTCTGCTCCAGGCAGGAACTGGTCCTGGAGATGCTCTGGCAGGGCACCACATCCATCTGCTGCCCTGAATGACCCAAACTGCAGGAAGGGAAACATTGCACTAAAAAATTTTTTTTATCCCCTTCTTTCTGCCCCACCCAGCCATGAGCAAGAGGACCTGAAGAAATAGGGTGTGGGAAATGCAGGGAGACTGGCAGACTCTCACCATGTGAGCTCTGTGATGGGAGAGGGGCCCCAGGAGCCCACCCAGGGTTGGTGGGTAACAGGAAACGCAGATTTTTGTGTCCTGTGTACCTGCTCTGTACAGAACCCCAGAACAGCATCTCAGGTTTCCAAATGCAGCCCTATCCCCAACAAGTCATCTCTGCTGCCCTGGCTGTGCCATTCAGCTGTTGCTTCCCTGGTGGTGGTGGAGGGACTTCTGGTCTGTCTCAGATTGGTGCTTTGAAGGTATGGAGCCCTGGTAATCTGCTTGAGGCACTGAACATGGGCCAGGAGAGAGGAGAAACCCCAGTGCTGGGGGGACCAGGCATGTGTCCTTCATGGGATTCATTTGACAAGAAGCTCCCCGAAGGTGGTGACCCCAGTGCTGTGGCCCCTCTGGGCTGCCAGAGATGGGGACCACAGGGTACAGGGATGGAGGGAGCGAGGCAGTGGCTGGCCAGTGGTCACCACACTTCTGTGGGTAAATAATCCCTTAAGGGAGATTACCCAGATCGGAAGATTACTGGCCCTAATCCCATAAGGTCATTTGTTTCAGTTAACTGAGCTCTCTGTCTGCGGCAGCGTTGGCTGAAGTACGGCAGCTTCAGGGGAGCCACGGCAGCAAGTGCTGGTGAACGCACGGGCACTCCAGGCTGGGATTGATCCACACTTAGTTAGATTCTTTCCTGACATCAACCAGAAAATGTGCTGGGGTTGGGGCTAGATACCAGTGCTGGGAAATGCTCATTTGTCAGTGGGAGTGGCTGGCTGGAGAGCTTCAGTCTGGATCAGGCACCAGTTTCTTCCATCCATCCTCTCAAGGCTGGCTCCATGGAGTCCCAGTGGAACAGAGCACTGGGGCTGGTTGCAGAGTGGAATGCAGGACATGGAACGGGACAAGGGATGCAGGGCGTGGATCTGCTCCTCTCCTGCAGCCTCACCCCACAGCATCCACCACGCAGTGATTGGCTTCAGCTTCTTGCCAGACATGACTGCAGCACTTGATCGTTGTTGCTTTGATGGGATCGGAAGAGTGCCTGATTCCCATGATGTGTCCTGGAATCCTAACCAGACCTAGAGCTACATTCACCTCCCAGGGGACACAGTTTTCAGACAGGTGACAAAAGGCTCTGTGGGCAGTGAAAGCTGCACCTCTCTGTCCTGTCAGACACATATGGACACAGCCTCTGGAGACTGCGTTTCGGCTGCTGATCTGGGAGCTGGAGGTGGTGGCTTGGGAGTGTGGCCTGGATGGGTGGTGGCTGGACCCTTCAGTGGCTGGAGACCTTCTCCTGCCCTCACAATGCCCAGCAAAACGGGGAGGAGGGAGAGCTTTCAGTCTGGGCAGGAGAGATGGGATGGGGATGGGGATGGGGATGGGGACAGGCTGACTGTGTTCTGGCAGCCACGGAAGGAAGCACAGTGACTCTGGGGTTGCCAATGACAGCGCAATGAAGGCAGGGTTTTGCCAGGAATGCTGGGCTGCATGGAGGGGCTGCTTTCCCTGGGAAGGTGGGGCCCAGCTCAGCACAAGCATGGGGGAAGCTACAGCTGAGGGATCGCAAAGCCATGGGCACCTGGGAAACATTCTCAGGGCAGTGAGAAGTGGCTGGTGCTGCGCTCTGTGGCCTCTCCCCAGCCAAGCTCTGAGCTGGCCACAAATCATGATGGATTTCTCCTCCTGAAGTCAGTGCCAGAGGCAGACATTCTGCTTGAAAGCTGGACTCAGACTGGAACCAGAGGTCCATTTGGACCAGTTCTCCTGGGAACTGGACAGTCAGAAGGAGTGGCCATCCACCCGCTGCCGGGAGCTGCTTTGCTTTGCTGTGTGTTTTGTGAAAAAGGCAGGTTTGGTTTCATCATGTTCCTTTTTCTTCCTTGCAGCCCTTTTCTGTATGCAGCCAGAAACCCTCCCTGCCTGCTGGCAGCTGCACAGGAAGCTTCGGGGATGTTTATAAGGTTTTTTTCTCTCTTCTCCTTTCATGTGGCTGCTGGGCCCTGTTGTTAAGATAAATCAGACTTCAAACCGCGGTCTCCATGTTTTCAGGCTGTGGATCTTTAACTGCTGCTTCAGAGGGGGTGTTTCAGGGTCAGGAGAGAAAGGTGTGTCTGTCTCTCCCTGATTTCCAGGTCCCCTCTCCCTGGCACTGTGCCCACCATCATGGCAACATAGTCTGTGCTCCATCGCCCAGCCAAGACAGAAAGTCCCCAGGGACCGAGCCCAAAGAGAACTGGAATGGCCCAGTGTTCACAGGGGCTCTGGCCAGTGGGCCCCATCCTTGGGAGGGGTCCTGCCTTGCCTGGTCACTGATGAAAGGCTCCTTTCTTCAGGCTTTGGGATGCTGGGAGCATCCCCTCCCCCAGACAGGCATTTATGGAGGGGATCTGTCAGGAGCATCTCAAGGTGAGGTGTTTCAGTCGCATTATCAATGCTAATGCATGCAGCATGGGGAAAGCCTCGCCGAGGGCCTGGCTGCTCCCTTGTGCTGAGTAACACCTTCATCCCCCTGGGCTGTGTCCCAAGAACCCAGGCTCACCCCTCCACGGGTTTGTACTGATCCCTCTTGCCACCCTGCAAGGCAGAATTTGGAAGTTGGCTGTGTTTCCTGGGATCAAACACGCTCCCCCTCTCTGGTGTGCTGACCACGGGCCAGGCTCCAGCCAGGCTTCTCCGCAGGCAGATGCACTGGGCTGAGCCTCGGGAGCTGAGCCTCGGGGGCTGAGCCGCAGAGCCAGAACCCGGCCCTGTGAGCTGGGGGCTGGAGCTGCCTTCAGGAGGCAGCTGCCTGCATGCAATCACCCTCCCTGGAGACCCACCACAAAGGAGGGAAAGCTCTTTTCTTCCCAGCCCGTTCCCTCCCGGCAGTGCCAGGGATGCCGGCACAGTGCTGCTCCTCGTGCGAGCACAGTCTCGGGGCTCCAGCCCCTTGCTCTGCCAGACACATTGCATCCAAACTCCAGCGGAGGAGAGGTGGTGGGGCAGAGCCAAGGAGCAGAGCAGCATCAGGGCTCTTGTGCACCCAAACCCCAGTGGCCTGGGTCCACACAGATCCTGGTACTTCACTTTCAGGAACATTCCCAAGGCTGGGGAATAACATGTGTAACTCTTGCATGAATTTCATTTCAGGAACAACAAAAGCCTGCTACCAAACCCCATCTTTGGTCTTTTTCAAGGGGATACACCTTTTTCTTTGAGCAACCTGGTCTAGTGGAAGGTATCCCTGTGCATGGCAAGGGGTTGGCACGAGTTGATCTTTGAGGTCCTTTCCAACCCAAACCATTCTATGATTCTGTGACTCTCCCTCCAAAGCAGGACTCAGGTCCAACCCAGTCGGTCCCTGCTGGGACCCTCTCTGGCTGCCTCAGGCAGGACCCTGGTGGTCTGTGGCCCTAACTCAGCCCTGGAGGAGCAGAGGCAACCACACCTCCACCCACCCGGACCTTCAGGGGCTCACACTGCCCTGGCCCAGCCCAAGGCTGGACCCACGGGCAGAGTCTTGCCTGGACTGAGTCTCGGGGCTGGGGGGACCTGTGGTCGCCCAGGACCTGCCCGGGAAGCTCCGGTCCTTGGTGGGCTGAGGAGGGGGTGGTGGACAGCATGGTTCCGCCCGGACCGGGCGGGATGCAGGGGGTCCCCGCTGGCACCGTGCGGTGCTCGGCGGGTCCGGGCGGTTCTTCCAGGCGGGGACCCGGGGGGGTGGGGGCCGGTCGG
>WBMZ01007703.1:0-165722 GCA_013400975.1 Atrichornis clamosus
AGCGGCGGCGGCGGCAGCGCGGGCCGACAGTGCCACCTGCTGCTGCTGCCGGCACCGAGGGACGGACCGAGGGACGGACGGACCGAGGGACGGACGGACCCCGGCCCACGCGGAGGGTCCGGCCCCACGGGCGGGCTCCGGGCGCTCCGCATCCCTCGGCAGCGCGGGGCGTTGGGGTCCGGCGCGGGATGCCCCGTGCGAGGGAGGTGACAGCGAGCCGGGAGCAGCGGGAAAAGTCACCATAAATCCCCAGACCTGTTCTCCCACCGCCAGCAGCTGCCCGAACCCCAGCACCACGCACCCCGCACCTACACCAGGTGCGAGGACGAGGAGGGAAGGGGCACAAGGGGACGGTTGTGCCCAGGGCCACGTCTGGAACGGAGGAGCTGCAGGACCCCGGGTTCACCGCCCCGACACCCCGGTGCGGATGCTTTACCCAGACAGACACGGACCAGCACCTTCCCGCAGCCACAACTCGAGAATAACCCTTCGTGCTCCACGCGGGAGGCTGAGGGCAGCTGCACCCTGTCCTGCTGCCACCGGGAATGCTGGTGGAGCTGGGGACAGGAGCTTTCCTGAAAACAGCACAGTCCAGCTTCCCCTAAAACCATGGGGACAAAACAATAGGGCATCACCCCAGTGCAAAAAGAGCAAAGTGGGGGTGCAGGGTCGGCTCCCGAGGAGTGTGAAGGCACACGGGAAGTGTCAGACACAGCATGTCACCATGTCACTCCATCCCCACACACGGCTGCCAGGGAATCATGGCCCTGACGCAGTAATCCAGGGATATAAAGGCTGCAAAATGCTGTGACATCCCCACGCCCCCGTGGCACACGTGCATCATCCACAATAGACAGAGAGAGAAAGGTGGGGACTGACCACAGGGTGCGGGGAAATCTGCTTCACAAATTACCGTTGGTACCAAATGTCCCTTCTTATCAAGACTGGACGGGTATTCAATTTTCTCTTCAAACGCCTGCCTTCTGAAATGGTAATAGAATTTCAAATCTAGGGGAAAAGGGAGGAGAAAAACTGAATATGCAAGGATTAACAATGAGAGAGACAAAGAAAGAAATTATACCAAAAAAATATAGTCAGAGCCTTTGCAGGAATTAATTAAATACAAATATAAAGAGAAAATTAAGTCTCATGCTTAGGAGGGGGGAGAAAAGGGATATTTTCTGAGTTTAATTAACCTTTTTTTGCCAAGAACAATGAAGAGGAAAGGGGAAGGGAGGGAGAGGAGAGCAAAAATTCCTAATTGTTTTGCCTTGCAGGAGATAATTATGGGAGCCGGCCAGGTCAGGGTCTGCCCACGCAGGTTTGGGGCACGTGGGTCTGGCTCGTGCACGTGCTGAGACGGTGTGCACATAATAGCTCATTTGTTGGCTCTAATTGGGATGTAGATCGGGAGGGGCGAAGGCAGAGCTGGGGAGAGCCGTGGTCTCCCAGATGCCAGGGAGCTCAAGGAGGGGGTGTCTCCTCCCTGCAGGGCCACGGGGAAGGGGACAGTGTTGAGCATCAGCGGGAAGTGGCTGGTGGCCACGGTGGCTGCCAGGACTGTGAGATGACCTCTATCCCCACACTCCCAAGTATCTCGTTTGCAGGTTTGGTATCTGTGGTGCTCAGAGGCATCAGTCACGGGGTGACAGCTGGGGGTCTGATGGGGCTTTGAAGCAGCTGGATGCAAAATTAATGATCTTTGTCACCACCGGCCCCTCCTGGGGAAAGTGGAGGAGCCAGGCAGTGGTAGCAGGATGACAAGTGACAGGACAAGGAAAGGAGAGGTGATGCTGATGCTTACACGAGTGCCTGCCTCCAGGGCCTTACTCTCCCGCCTCTCTTCTCTACTGCTGCCCATGTGGGACCTGTTTGGGCACAGCCTGGACTCCAAAATATGGGAAAGGACAAAGCCAGACCTGGAGAGCAGGAGCTCTGGCAACATTAGCAGCAGGTCAATACCGTGTGCCCAGCTGTAAGGAGCAGCATTGCCTTTGGGCTACAGGCACTGCCAGACACCCAGCCTTACACCTGCAAACCCCACACTAACATTCATGGCAACTCACGTAACCTCAGGGGCCAGGAGCAATGGAAATGGGCCCACAGGCCACTCAAACAAGGGGCAGTGAACAGCATCATCCTCCTCCTCTGGCTCCCAGAGCTGGGGCTGCTCACCAGGAGCTGCTCCTGGAGGAAGCACGGAGCTTTGGGGCCGAGGTGCTGCCTGCAAGATGCCTGGAGGTGCTGTCACAGACAGGTTGCACATTGCTTTTCACTACCTCCTTTTGATTCCTTGGCGTCACAAGCTTTGGAGCAGGACCTGTCTCCTTCTAACCCCAGCTGCATGAAGCAGAAACTTCCCAAGGACTTGTCACACAACTTCTTTGGGCCAGCCCCCATGGAGATGTCCTTCAAGCTGTCCCAGATCAATGCAAAGCCCTTTCCTCACCTCCAACTCCACCTAACCGTGATTATTCCACCACCCATCACGTATGTGCTCGGAAGGGCGATGGAGAAGCCTGGACAAGGCTGCAGGCAGCAGAGCTGGCTTTCCAGGAAGAACCAGCTGCATTGAAGCCAGGTTTCCACTGGATAACAGAGGGAGAAATTAATCGTTCCCAGACAAGCAGCTCCTGAAAGGCAGAAGCTGAAGACGTCGACCTCTGCAGAGCCCTGGCCTTGCCAGCACAGCATCACCCAGGACAGGCTACAGATTATCTGGGAAGTAGAACACGATGATTAATAAGTTAAAATCAACCCTAGCAAGTGTTTATTTAACAAACACAACTCCTTATCTGTCCAGAAATAGATTGCAAAATTATTCAAGAGTCTTCAGTGTAAATTATTCTCAGTATAAAGATTGTTTAAATTGCAAGCTGGGAATATTACTGTGAAGTGTACAAGGTATGTGGTAAATTATGTAACCTATTTATGTAATTTATAAATTGAGTTACATAAATTAGCTACACCAGGTACAGCATGAATGTCAAATTGTATACTCAATTGTCACAATAATGGCTCAGCATCAGATTAGCTCGAGGATTAATCCAGACAGTACAAAGTCTGGAGGTTACAAATAAATAAATATAAATATCAAACTGTATACTAACAGCTCAGACTAGAAGGTTATTAGCATTAATAAAGTGCAACCACTCAATTACTTGTCAGGGGAAGTAAAATGAGGCAGAGTCAGCAGGATCAGTTTGCTTTTCAGTTTGCACAGATGTCCCCACAGTCAGTGCCCTGCAGAGTACTTTAGGGAAGGCAGCAAATACCTAAGCCTTCTACAGAAAACCCTGTCTCGCTCCTGGGGTAGGGAGTATCTCCATTAACAGCATGGGGCTGCAAAATCTCCGATGACTTTGCCTTGAGAAGCTTGGACCAAGGGCACCATTGCAGTACTTAATACACTGCACACAGGTTCATGGAAAAGTCCATTAATTTAACATACAGCTCTGAGACTCACCTGCCATGCTCACTCACCCGAATTTTCAGGGTCTGGAGAACCCTTACAAGACCTGAATCAAGGCTGTTAGTCTTCTCCAAGTTAACAGTCAAAGGTACATTTTCAACCACTCCTTTTCCATGAGTACTTCCCCTACACGCCCATAAACTACTCAATCCCCAGGCTCAACGTGGGAGGGACAACCCTGGACATAGAGACAGCAAAAGAGGAAAGGTGCTTCTCCTGCCGTCTGCAGGTAGAGATTTCACATAACTCAAAAAACCTGGAAGGGGCTTTTGGGAGAATATGTAGGGACAGGCAGCAACAAGAGAATATATTACAGACTGGTTTATAAATTACTTAACCTAAAATCTAAGGCTGGATGGAAGTGATCTAATTACTCTGGACCAGGTGGAGCAAGGAGAGCAAGGAGAGCCAGGAGAGCCAGGAGCTCTCCCCAGGGAGCCTCGCTCACAGGGCAGCCCCATGGGGAGGAGCGGGGCTGAGCCATGTTTCATGCTTTTTGCTCCACTGTCCGCATTCTCAAAGGACGCTGAAAGCTTTTGAGTTTCTGAAGTTTTCACCTTGTACTCCTCATTAAAATCCAATTTTCTTTCAAGTTGAGAATGGCAGAATTCTGCCCTCCTGAGAACAGCCGTGATTATGTTGTCATCTGCTTGCTCCGGAGCGCTGCAAGGTCTGTAGCAGTGTTAGAGCTCCCAGTCTCAGGGGTGACTGCAAAGAGATCTGGAGTGCAATTCTCCTGAGTACAACTTAATAAAACCTCCCCGAAATGGGTGTGCTTGGTTTTTCCAGAGAGCTGAGTTTGGACCTCCCAAGCAATCCCACGAGGTAAGCACTGGTCGGCAGCAACCAAGTTCACAGTCAGAAGAATGATATCAATCACCTTAAATTTATGGTGTGCACATGGTCCTCATATTTCTGTGCAATCCCTTGCAGTGTCCAATGAAGTTTTTTACCCAGCAGCAGAAACACACTTTGAAACACTTGCCCATCAGTCACAAAGAAGAAACAAATATATCTCTTTCTCCTAATGCCACACTTGGATACTGTCACCTTGATATCAGATTCCTAAAACCTACAGAGAACTAATCACATTCATTGCCTGAAAATAGCCTCAAATAAAACTACTTGAGTTTGGGATCAGCAATGAGTGATACAGGACCACCTGCAGCCTCCAAAGAGGACATTGCTTTGTTTTTTGAGGAGCTGAAGAGCCAGGTCCTGCTGTCTGAGGGAACTTCCACAAAGACCATCAGCTTAGACTCTGAAGCATGAATATTCTTCTTTATCTGTTTGTCCACAGACTAAACGGAAACCCTTTCCTTCAGACAGTGGAGCTCATTTTTCCTGGCACAGGGGAATGCGGCCAACCAGCGGCTGGGTGGAACCAACAGCTGGCACTGAGGTTTCACAGCTGGATTTCCTTAGGATGTTAGGGAAAGCAGCCATGAAGTATCTTAAATACATTACTGTAGATATTCCATTTTGTAAACTGCCCTCCACTTTGGGAATGTAAACTTCAGGGTACCAGAAGGTACTATATAAAAATAACTAGAATGTAGTCTTCAAACAAATGGATGAGCATTTTCTCTTTTTGTAACCTCTTTAAATTAAAAACCCCACAGCACTGCATAAGCACCACCTGATTTAAGTTTGGAAAAAGCCCAGCACACAAGATACTTCTACTGTTTTCAGCTTACACTCTATTTGGACTCCTGTGTGCCTTCCCACTGCAGAGCCCTGAGATGCAGTGAGAGAACCGTGCTTGGGAGCAGGCCCTCAGTTTGTGTGGCTACCACAGATCCACAGCGTGATCCATTTAATCCAGTAAATTCCAGTCCAAGGAAGTTGTTATTAGTTGGCAACAGCACTCTGGAAGGTAAAGAGTAGAGGGGAAAAAGTCCCAACACAAAACTTACTTATTTTCCTTTGTGAAAGAAAAATAGGTAAATAAGGATTAAAGGGACTATGAAGGCTGTTTCAGTGAGGCAGTCCATAAAGAACCATTTCTCTGCCTTTTGTAAGCTTCTATTTTGGCTGATATGATTTAAGCTAAATCCTGAACTGGCATTTCCCCTCTGTCTCATTAAGAGCCGCAAAGCTCCGTTGCAGTCACTGGCCAGGCTTCTTCAGCAGTTGAAAGGCTATTGAAGGAAAAGTAAAGAATTAATTTTTAAAAAGCCATGCTCACACATGGCTTTATCAAATGGCAAAAGTTCAAATCTCTCCCTTGGTTCAGCCACTTGGAGGAGGACTGCAGGCAGCACTGGCAGAGTTCCTGTTTACTTGTTTTATGATGGTTGTAACGAGGAGCCCATTAAATTAATAGCCGTGCTTTATTTTTAATGTTATGTTTAGCTAATCCTGACTTACGGTGGCACTCCCCATTTACAGAAAATAAAAATCAAACTCGCTATGATGATGGACTCCATCACCAAGAAAATGGATACGGAGGGATGTTCAAGAAGTCACAGGAAGGAAAAAATAACACCCTTCTCAGTCCTCCGGCAGGAGTGTCACTCATGTCCTCCACTGTTGCCCATTAGAGAGATTAACTCAGACAGTTCAAGGACTAAGTAACACAAAAGCTCTGCCCCATTGTCAGGGAGGAGATGCCCACTTAGAGACTCCAGCAGGGCTGCTCATGTACAGACACACACACAGAGGGCATGGCTGGGGTGTCTGGGTGACTCCAAACTGTTTTCTGGTCTTAAATGCTGAAGGTACCTTTTTTTTTAAATTCTGTACAGCAGGCAGTAGGAAGTGTATAGCACTGAACTGCATGCACCAGTTTGTCAAAAATGTTAGCAGTAGATGGGAATGAAGACAATTTACCCCGCAGCTATCACCCCAATATCAACTCAGTATTCAAAAAGGATTTGAAACGAAGCTTTCAGGGATCCATAAGGAGGTGAACAGATTCTAACTCTTCAAGAAGATCCAAATGAGCCAAAGGGCTTTTCTTGGGCTCATATCAATTAGAAATCCTGCTCCTAAGATATCGGAAATTATTTTTAAACATACTTTCTGAAAACAAAAGAGGATACAAAGTAGGGATCAAAATGAGATTCCAGGTCCCTACTGCCCCTTCTCATACTCTCCCTGGGACAGCAAGCCTTCCATGCAATAGCTCCCACAGAGAACAATACAGGGCAGCAGGAACCAGACAAGAGCTATCAACATCTCCTAGCACATTGCACAAATGAAGTGGCTGGATAAAGCACAAGCCATTCCAACGAGGGCAACCGGGGAGAGCATCTAATTTAGGCCATTCACAAGGGGAAACCAGCTTCAGGAGCAGTTTGTTACATAGCCCTGAGGGAACAATTGATTTCAACTTGGAAACAAAAGTTTGAGTGCTGCTCTCCCTAGGAGGACGACAGAGGAAAGTTTCCTGCCATGCGCTGACCTCTATAAAAAGTCTGGAAGAGCACACGTCATTAAATCCAAGACACACTTTTGACAGAAAGCTCTCCTGAGACCAGTGGCTGCTCCATTTGCTTCCTCTGGCTTTGCCCCAGGCTGCACAAGTACCACTCTGCCAGCACAATTACACACCAGAGTGGGAGAGGGAGGGCGGCATTACTGACCTGAACAGCCTCAGCGCAAAGGGGATACAGCCAGACCACTTCAGTCCACACCATCCTTCACTCTCCCCAGGAACTGGCCCTGGAGAACCAGGGAAGTGAGGAGGATCCCAGAGCAGAGTGATGTGGCTGACATGGCAGGTGAGTCAGTTCAGGAATATCACATCCATCTTGTCCAAGGATAAAAACCATATCAGTGGGAGCAGGTGTGGGGTTACAAGCTGCCAGACACTGAACAGCCCTTCAGGCTCCCATGGGTTTCCAAAAGAGGGCTGATAACACTTCAGTGCTGGGTGCAATGGCCCACTGGGGGGCACAGGACAAGAGAAGAAAAAGGTGGTCTTGAGACACGTACAAGACTGGCAGTGAAACGCCTTAGGGAGTCAGACATAAACAATTTATCAACAAGTTACAGACAAACACTTTTAACCAGTTTGGAAATAAAAAATAACAACAACTTGGAAGACAAATTGAAAAATTCTGCTTGGAAAAGGAGCACACAGCATGAGATCACAGGATTCAGTAGACTATAAAATAGGAAATGAGACTTACTCTTCTCCCCCTACAGCTACACAAAACCCTCCTACATAGATTACAGACACACTTGGCAATTGCCTTCCTCCTCCCGCCCCTCCCGTTATGGACAAGGCAGAGCAGGTAGATGCCTAAATGCAGAGAGCATATTAGATAAAGCATCTTGCAAAGTGAAGTGTGAAATATTAACAACAGGAGGCAGCGGGTTGAGTTTTTATGCAAGATCACAAATTTGGTGCTTAGAGCGCCAGTGATGTTCTTGCACATTGGAATCTCAAACTGCTGCTTCTTGAATGTTTCATTTAAAAAGCTATTGAGGCCTACTGGAAAATTTTTATCAGTTCTGTTATTTCCTGTATCTTCTCTAACTTCGCTGTTTTTGTTCTTTTCCCTTCCTGCAACGCTAAGAAATTATGCATGAATAAAAAGGTTGTTCTTTCCATTCATCTGGCAAGTTTTAAAACAATTCATACTCTTAAAGCAGGCACTCTGCAAGCTGTATTTTCACATGAAATTACCACAATTGTGCACATTGCATCCGAATCACTGGATGCATTTGTACACAGAATTACCCAATTTGCAGAGAACTGCAATAACCAGGCAGGCAAAATGGACGTGCACTGCTCAGCCGAAGGGAGCACTGTGCCCAGGCTGCACCTGGCCATGGGTAGGTTTGGGTTTAGTCAGTGAAACAGGTCACAGAGATTCCTGGTCACAAAAGAGCTGCTTTTTATCCAGCACAGGCAGCACAGACAGCAGCGTGTCTGGCTGCCTCTACCTCACCTCAAAGTTGCCTTTGGAGGAAACTGCCTCTAATTCAGCTTCCACAAAGGATTCAGATCTTGTTTATCCTGCTGCCCTAGTTGTCCATTAATGCCAATTGTGGTGGTAGCAGCGTGATGAGGACATCTATTCAATACTGGACACCAGGCTCCAAGAATAATGATCTCTGCCACTCTGGAGCATAACTGACACCTGCTGTCAAAATCTTACACAGAAAAAAAATTGCTCTGAATATCCAATAAGCAGTCAAGGAGAAACATAAGGAGAGGAAGCCTAGGAGAAGATGAAGGGCTTCTTCCTTCTCTACAAGGGCCTTGGTACTACCAGAGCAGCAAAGATGAGGGGGAAGAGAAAACACTCCCTAGAGAAGTTCTGGTACCCGCACATTTTTAACTTGGGTAGTAACTGAGACTGCAAACTGAACTTAATCTTCAGCAGTTTCCTATTGACATCTCTCATCACTGTATTTTCCCTCAGGCTCAGGTATCTGAGCTGGTGATTAGGGCAACAGCAGCAATAAAACTGCTCCTGGGCACTAGGAAACACCAAAGGAAAGAGACTGCCTGAAAGGCAGATTGGACCACAGTCCCCACGGACATGATCACCAAGAAGTTTGCAGACATTCAGCAGAGAGTAAGCTAAAATCAAACCCCACATGGCAGGACAGAGGAGTTTCTCTCTTCAAGGCTGTGCGATGAACGAATGTCTGTCCTCAGAGACTTTGGGAGATGGAGTCTGGCACGTCAGTATTGCAGTACAGTGCCAGGCAAGAGGTATATTTTCAGCTAATAACCAAGCAGTCCCTCATCTGGAGGTACTGGATGGCCTTCGAGTGCCACTTCGTCCTTGCTGGGCTGCAAACAGCAGCAGTGCACCTGGCCAACATTAGCTGTAGCTGTTACATTTATGATTTTATGGCTGATTTTTCCCCCCTACCCTCTATCGAGTTCACTGTCTGAATGATCACATCTGTTTATGTTCCACAGACACCTGTGTATCTTGAGATGACAGCAACTCCCTGAATGCTGTAATCAGTTATTTCTCAACAGAGGAATTGCCAATTTGGTAAATAAAGCTCATTATAAAAGAACATGAAAATGTATTACAGTTGCCTAACAGATAAAATTGCCCAGTGCTGCCAAATAATCAGCCCTGGCATCACAGTTCCCCCCAATTTAGGGCAGCTGAAATAATGACATGCAAATTACTCATGCCAAGGCAATGCTGGATAGGGGCAAGAGGAAAATGAGGAAGAGACAAAATACATACTTTTCTCTTTAGACCAACAGTATTTTCAAACCTAGTCAGGGACAGACCTTGGTGCTCTAAATCCCTGCATGCAGAGTCAAAAGTTCTCGGCTGTCCCAAGCAGATCCAAAAGCTGGCATGGTAGGAGCAGCAGCACCTGCAGCCCGCCCAGTCCTGCTACAACAGATTTGAGGGTATTAAGTGTCCTACTTCGGTTTGGAAAACTTGCTCTTCCTCCCTTGGGGATGGCAAGTTTGATCCACACAATGATGCAGAGCTGGAATTTTTGCAGGATCTGAGACGAACAGAGATAAGCCACGGGTAAGTAAACATCACTTCTGAGGATGAAAAGTGTTGTGGCATCAGCTCTCAACAAGAAGGAAAGGCATTTTGTTGCTTTAATGAAGATGTAAAGCACTAAGTTGCTGTCTAAAGAAAAAAGAGACGAAGCAGAATATGATACAGAAAACAATTCTCAGCTCCCCTCATCCATTTTCATAAACACTGCATTAAACTCTGACACGACCTCCAAAAATCCATGTTCACATTCTTCAGGAACTGTCAGATACAGTCAGAGAGGACAGAGGCAGCTAATGTTGCCAGAGGAGAAGCTCTAGCCAGGGAAAGGGAATCGAGTTACCAACCTAGACCTGCTCCGCTGGCTTGCTGACAGGCCTTTCGCAAATCTGCCACACCCACCTCTAGGAGAGTAAGGTTCCAGATGCACCCAGCTTCCTCTATTCCTCACTCGGCAGGGAGAGGGCTCAACACAGAGCACAAGGCTGACAGGGCTGGTGGTTTACGGCAGACAAAGCAGGAACCGCACACAAGAACTGGTGAAAAGAAAAATAACTTGGGCTCTGCATCCAGCAGGCAAAGGTTTTTTCAGTATGATTCCCCACCACCAGTTCCCTTCAGCCAGGACTTTGCATCCAGTACTTTCAAATAAGCCAGTCATCCAGCTTGGGACCAAAACGAACAAGTTTTGTGATTTATAAACTGTGACTTGAAATACTTCTATTCTCACACTCATTTGGAGTTTTTGTTGGCATGGGCAGTAGGCAGAAAACAGCAATTTACAAACTCATGGGACCGAAAGTATCTCACAGCACACAGTGACCGTTAAACACTTTATTGTTTAGGAGGAAACCCTGGAAGGGAAGGAATGCTCCTGCTGGTGTAACCAGTGGGAGCATGCTAGGAACAGTTAATCCTAACAAGCTAGTCAGGGTTACTTCCAAATATTTTGGACCCCTTTCTCCAGAGCAAACAAAGAGAGGTAACAGCTCTTGAAACTCATATGTAGGTTGGTGAAACCAAAGCTAGAACAGGGTGAACCAGGCTCATGTCAGGCAAGACCCCAAGCTACAAGCTGTGCTGGAACCGCCTGGGGTCAACACAATTCTTTACATTGCAAAACAATAGAGAGAAATTATAGCATCCCCCTCTCCTGGGATCCTTCTTCCAATGCCAGGAACGTCCACTGGGACTGACACATGCGGGCAGTTAGAAGAGGAATCAGGTTGTGTTGTCTTGGAGGGCAGAAGGCACCGGGTTTGGTCAGTGTCTGTCCAGAAGGATGCTGGGGCTTCCAAGGGCGTCTGCGGTCCCTGTCCTCTGCTCTTCAGCCAATGATGTTTATCCAGAATTAACTAACAGCTCCTGGAGAAAAAAGGAGACAAAAGAAAAAAAGCAGTAAGCTAGTTATGCAGCTGTTGACATCAGAGTGTTTCCCTCAGAAATGAAGGAGTAGCATTGCCAGGGTGAAAATCCCACAGAAAAATCATCAGGTTTCACCTACTGTAAAACACAAGGCACTCAAGGGGAGAGGGCTGTAGAAGCAAGAAAGCAGCTCATGGTATCAAAGGTGAGACCTGATTCTGTGATCAAGAATATATGGTCAGCTGCAATGATTAGGACTGTAAATCCAGTGGCTTACAGCAGGAGAGAACAGCCATGTTCCAGGTTCCAGGTAAGCCTCGGAGCAGCGAGGTCACAAGATAAGCGTAGCTCCACACCAAGTCCTGCCTCAGCAGGACACAGGAGCACTGTGATTCGCTGCCATCAAACACACACACCACTCATCCTGGAACAGGATTAACATAAGAGCACTAGAGAGAGGAGAAGAAGAAAGATAGGGAATCTGAGACCACCCTAACTCCTGACATGTCTGACAGCCATTATCCTATTAACACTCAAGCCCTTCTAAAACTCAAAGCAAAATCATTCCTGCTTTGTCCCCACAGAAACCTCCTAAGTGGTACCTCCTCAGATCCTGCAGGTACCTGCATATGAGCTGTGAACTTCTGAGAGTTATTAAAAAACAGGAGGCTTCCAACGTTTTTAGGATGGAGACTGCAAAGCCTGCTGTGGTAGCTTCCTATTTTTATCGTATCACATCTATAAAGTCAAAGAAATCAAACCAATAATGCCATCAGCAGTGGATGAGAACACACTAGACACCAGTTATAACGCCACTTTCTCTGAGGATCTGAGGCATCAGTGTTGGATCCTACTTCACAGCCTGGGCCATCAGCTCTCCCGCACCAGGAGAGGCATCGCTGCCTCCATGAACTGCTGCTACAGGAACAGCAGCATCCCAGAGGGTGAGCCCATCAACAGGTTACTTTTTTCTCATGCTCTGGATATGTGCAGGTCCATTTTGCAGAGCAGACTGTGCTGGTCCATGTTTAGAGGACCCAGCTAAAGCCAACCAGAGAAAGACAACGGAACAGTTCCCTGCATACAGTCTCACTGCCCATTCTCACTAGGGCTGTATTTCAGCTCAGTTCAACTCTCCAGGTATGTGCCTTTCTGAGGAGAGGAGCTGTGCTTTCTTCAGTGTGAATTAGAATGGAAAACATCACAAAATAATGACGTTAGCACACTTGGCACTGTCTGTCAGGAAGTGAGGATGTCATTTGGGCTACTTCTGCACAGCAGGCTGATATTGGCTGATGCACGGTCAATGTAGAATGAATATGCTGGCCTTGCATCTCCAAAGACAGCCCCATCTCTGACAACAATACACTGAAAAAGCTTCAAAGGACTCAAGGATGAAGAGAAAATTGTTTGCCAAATTATTTAGACAAAGGTTATGCAGAAATCTGACAAATCAACCATCAATAATACTCCACTGACTCTAATTTCCCAGGTAATTTTTCTCATCATTAGTGACTTAAAACTTATGCACAGAGCAATATATTTTAAAAACTCCAATAGCACTCACAGAAATTGCAGTGAGTGAACGAGTAACAACTCACGATCAATTTTGCAATGAAGTAATTTGCTTTATTCACATTGTAACACTTCAGTGAAGTGTCCAGGAATGCTACATTTTGTGAAAAAAACAAAATTACTTCTGTGGCCACTCTGTGGTTAACTCTTCTAGAAGACAGGAAAACCTTTTTTTTTAAAAAAACAATTTTAAAGAATACCATAGTTACACAATTCCATGTTCAAAGTCATAACTACATATTTCAACCTGATCTAGTGGCAGGTGTCTCTGCCCATGGCAGGGGGGATAGAACTAGATGATCTTTAAGGTCCCTTCCATCCCAAACCATTACATGATTCTATATTTTTACTTATTTCAGGAGAAAATGAAAACAGCTCTTAACCTCAATGAATTCTTTCCAGCCTAACCTTCCCACATACCAGGTATGCACTGAGCCAGAGACTCACAAACATTTCTTGTGCAAAAAGATCAGGTTCCATCTCAGTCTGGATGACTTAACTTTCTCAAAATCTTTTGCACAGTGAGACTGGACACAGAATGGATGGGCTGAAGGACACTGTATGTCTAAGACTAAACCCTCTCTGTGCCCACGTTTTAACTCCACCTGGCACTGCAATCATGCCAATCCACACCTGGCACTCTTCATTTTCTTCCAACCTGGAATTTTCCCTGGATTATGCTACCAGGTTGCTACAACACTTACCTTGAGCAGAAGGAGCCAGTAGAGGGAAGGAGAAGCTTTTCCTCTTCTCCATGCCCTTATCATTGCAAGTGCACCACACAAGGTGATATGCAACAAGTCCAGGCAGTTTGCAATTGCCAGCTGTTCTCACATGACAGAACACTCCCAATTAATGGGGTTGAGGCTCGGGCTGAAAAGTTTTGGTGTCTTCTCATAAAATAACTGCCCAACAGTAGGCATTAGCTGGGCAGTCTTAGCAGAACAACTCAGGAGATGAGCAGCCTTGGAGAGTGCACTGCACACTCACTCTCACGAGAGGGGACAGTGCCCTTTTTTTGTTAGGGAGGGCAGGTTATTTTTAGCACCACTGCCAATGCAATGCAGGTAAACAACAGGTTCCAGTCTTGATGAGCTTCAGCCCAGTGCCTCTACATATGAAAACAGTGTCCACACAAAGGCAAATTCCTCAGCAGCACAAACAGGAATGGCAGTCTGGTCAGTCCTGACAGCAAGTCCAGCTGGAGGGCACGCAGCACTTGTTTTCTTCCATGTATCTCATGGCAAATGGGACCTGGAGCCACTAACTCGTGCTCTTCACCACTGTGGGACCCTGCTCGGGAACGCACAGCGGTCAAAATCGGCTGCTCAGCTGACACAGCCTGCCACTTTACAGCCCCTGTGGGAAAGCCAGTAGCTTTCCAGTGCCGGTTCCAGTTGAGTGAGGAGAAAGGGCTGAGCTCTGCAAGTAGATTTGTTCCACAAATCTCACCCCTGCTGAGAAGAGAGTCCAGTTAATGCCCAACACAGTCCTTGTCCTCTACCAGAGAGCTGAGGCCTTGGTACCCAGCAATGGGGCAAGCAAGTTCCAGCAAGATTTTCTAATGCATCTGTTCCTTTGTCCTGTTCCTTCTTTCTCAGTCTGAATCCCAGTGCAGAAGCTCAGGGCTGCCTGGCGAGTCTGCAGCATCCTCTCCACCCCCCCCAGTCTCTGGCCAGCTCTGTGCTGCAGCTCTTGGCCTCGCTGGAGGCTCACAGCCAGTGGAGGAATCTCCCTCCTTGAAAAGCCAGACCCTAAAGAACTTCCTCCCTCAGTGTTTGCCAGAGATGTGTTTGCCAAGCCTCAGCTGTGTTAAGACATATTTATCTAACCAGCCTTTAGTCTCACGGGGTAAACCCTACAAGTTTCCTCCAGCATGTGCCTTGCCTTTGTTCTAACATCCCTTTAAGCAGTCGCACCACGGCGCTCACACATATGGGCACTGTGTAGCTATGAAGAAATCAGAAAGCAGATCCCCATGATAAATGACTCGGTGCATTTGAAGTGTCAGTGACAAAGTAGAAATTAATTTCCATAGTTCCTAGTTCCCTGCCGTGAGCAGGCAGCCTTCAACACCAGAATACCTGTTGGCACACAGCAGACCTCAGCAACGTGACCGCACAACTTTTTCGTCTCAGTTAGTGGGGAAAGAGGCACAAACAAAATACAAAAATACTGACCTGTCCTAAGATGGGTGTTCAAGGCCTTTACACTGGATGAGGCATTTGTTGCAGGGCTATTAGCACCCCAAAGCACTGCAAGGGACATTTGAGTCACTTTGGTTTGATGTATGCTGTAGGTATTTTTTGGTTATGTGCAATTTGTTCTGTTACACTCAGGGTATTGGCTATTTCATGAAGCAGCTGTGCTGACTAATGGATCAGAGCACTTCTGTGCCATATAGTTATTGGACAGAAAAGCCTCTCTGTCTCTCTCATCCTTCAGGAGTCCAACAGTTGCTGTCCTTGGGACTGGAATAAGGAGGGGCAGAAGCATCCCTGGCAGCAACAAAAAACAGTAATTCAAAAAGCTATGAAGAGAGTTTTGTTTTCCCTCTTCTCTGTACTGGTGTTAATAGCTTTGCAAAGCAGAGAAGTTCACCCAATGGCTTCTTGGCTGCTTCCCCAGATGGTGTCTTCAAAGCTGGCTTGACAGCAGAAAAGACGCTTTTCAAAAAACTCACCAGACGCATTGTCAGAACACCCCGGAAAGTGCTTTCACGTGGAAGTCTCCTGGTCTACATACCCCACCAACAGAGTGCAAGGAACAGAAACAGTCTTTCTGGTTTCCTCCTCCCTCTCCTTCCCCTCACAAGAGCCTACACACTGCTTGCTTTGCTCTGCCTTGACACCTCCCCATTGCTCTGCATCACCCGAATACAAAGTTATTTACCAGCACAACTAATCTCCAGCTGTTCTGAGACTCACCTGTTTGTTCATGCATTATAACATTGATTTCCTCCAGACAATTGTTCTGATCATTGTTCTAACTCGCAGAGAGCTCCCGTCATTAGCCTTGCTTAACAGGAAATATTTTGCCACTGACTGAGCAGCTCTGCAGTCAGCAGACTGCACAAAAAATCATCCCGGTTGGGGGCTGCATCTCCCTGCTGAGCTGGTAACCCCAGACTTTGCAGTAGGGAACAAACTCAGTGCTTTTGATTTTGGACATGTGCTAGAAAATACAGGGGCCAGGAGGAACAAACATAGCTCTACGAAGAGCTACTGCTGAAGGGATGGCTGTTAATTAATCCACATACAAACTGAGGCCAGTTTTTGTTCAATCAATGTTAATTGCATTTAATCTCATTCTTGCCATTAAGAAAAGCCACCAGGCCAGGCTGATGTCGCTAGCGCCTGACATGTAGATTCCACCCACGTTTGGGAGGCAAGGCAGGAGGAGAGAAGTAATGGAAAGAAAGGAAATAACCCTTCCTTACCCCTTCTGCATCACTGCACAATTTCATCGAGTCTGTTCCATTATTTAAACAATTTTTGTTTTCCAATAACATTACAGAGGAGCTCAAGGATGGAAATCAGACATAGAGCATTTCACTACTAGTTATTCTTGCTCTCCTGGGTACCAGCTTACAGCTTTGCTAACCTGCACAGCCTGGGTATTGTGCTTCTGTAAAGGATTGAAATACAGGAAATCACTTATGTGAAGTGGTGTTTGCTTTTTAGTCCAGGGCTGATCCCAACAGACCTGCCAGAGCCCCTCAATATGACCTGCAACTGCTGACTGCCACCTTCCATCAGCTCTGCGGAAATCTTTCTCCTCACCTTGCTACTGAGCACAACACCAGCACACACCAAAGCATGCTGAACCCTGTCTTTTTCTAACATCTTATAACACAGTAGTATTTGCTATTAAACAACCTCTGACCAAATTTGCCTTGTAAGACAGTACATTTTTGAAGCCTGAACTTCCCAGGTAAATCACCAGTGCATCCACCAGTGATCTGGCTCTGATCTGGGGTCTGTGTCACTGTCTGCCCAGCCACCTGCATGGGAAATGGGAACAATCCTCTTGCCTCTGCAGGAATCAAGCCTGAGGGCAGAGGGGCAGCTCTTCTAGCACAGGAAGCCCAAGGTGGCAAATTTCATGACTGTTGGCTTATTGCTTCTGTGAGAGCCTTGCGTTTTTCCAAATCAGTATCAAGAACAATAATAATCAAGACTGGGCTCTGTCAGCGCCTTTCCCTGCGGCAGCACACAACTCCTGCCCAAAGCCAATGCTGCAGTTTATCACAGATTTTCTTTATCCCTCGACAAGTGTTACTCCCCATTGCCTCTCACTGCATGAAGTGGACATATCACAAGTGCCATGAAGGACTGGCTGAGTTTTAAGTGCTCTGAAATGGCTCCACTAGACTTGGTCAAGATTGCCTTAAAATCATTTCCCGTTAGGACTGTGACCCTCTCTCTTTACAGGCAGTATAATGACCCTACCTCAGAGGAAGGTGATTACATCCCACTATCTGTACACATCAGAAAGCGCACGCTCCAAACACCACTGTGTCTTTCTGGACTGAGAGGTAGAAGGCAATGCAGGAGGAAAAAGGGGATAACACTGGATGCCCCTCCATCCTGCAACTGGAGTCACTCCGAGTGTTTCGCAAGCGTGTGGATTAGCCCCTGGGAGGGATAAAGGGATCCAGAAGGCACAGAGTGTTTCTAAAGCAGAACAATGACAACTTGTACAAATCCAACTCTGGTTTTGTGAGGATTAAAATGAACTTCACCCAACTGTGAATATCCGCTTCCAGAGCCAAAAGGAATGGAAAACCACTTACTGATGCAACAGTATTTCATTATTTCAAATCCTAAGCCCAACACTTCCAAAAATTAAGGACAGGCAGTAACATTAATGCTGGGGGATGTTGGCTGCAGGGGTTTAACTGCTGAACTGCCAAGCCACACTCGGGGCACAACGCAATGAAACTCTAGACACAAATACTGGCAACTTCTCCATACTGTCATTCCTGCTCTTGTTACCAGCCTCCAGAATAATCAGTGGGAAAATAAAAGGAAAAAATAACCCCAGAAGCCAAGAGACTTTGGATTAAGTTGTATAAATGACCTGTTACCTCCTTACACGAGGAAGAAAGAAATGCAATAAATACCTGCAAAGCCATTTCGGTATCTTGGATTAAATGGATTACAGAAATGGAAAGTACATGATGCAAGATGTTATAAAACAAGATGCCAGGGAAGTGCAGGAATTTGAATCAGGCTGGCAAATGATCCCTGCAGACTATTGAGGAAAATTAATAGAGAGAAGGGGTAGAGACAGGACATGGTAAGAAGACTGACTGATGAACACTGTTGCTAGGACATGTAAATTCAGGATGTCAGACTTCCTCTTAAATCTACTTCAGTTCTGGAACAAAAATAGCAAATCCTACAGTGCTAAAAAGCACTGGAAGTAGAAAACGCAGATATGCCAAGCCTCATTTCAGGATAGGTTTCCCCTGTGCATCCCTCAAGATTGAAGTTTGTGACTTTAATTATTCCTGGAACATAGTGTATATAGGGATTCAATGCAGGGATTACTAGCAGGATCCTTGTTATAAGTGCCACTTCTCAAACAAATTACACTTCACTGGATGTCAGTAACACACACAAGAAAACAAATTAGATAAAGGCAGCAGGAGAGCAAGATACAGGTCTGGTGCAAGGAAATTTCACAAGGTCACCCAGAAAAATAAAGGCGCTTAGAATATAAACTCCTCAAACATTTCTAATTCCACAGCGAACTAAAGCTCCGCGTGACCCAGACACAAAACCTTCAATACAGCAGTGACTCCACACAACCTGAGACCAAGCCAAGCTCAGAAGTGCTTTATTTATGAAGAAATGCCATCAGGGAGGGGGTGGAGGAAGAGAGAGACAGGAGATAGAAGGAGTAACGCCAGTTGTCCTCCCAAATCCTAGGGATCATCCCATCCCATTCACTGACTGTTCACAGCCACACACAGACAGATGGGAAAAGCCAGGGAGAGAGGATGTAATTTGTTTGGAGGCAAATATAGCAGCTCCTTGGCTGCAGGGCTTCTTCACAAGCTGATCCCAGATTTACATACTGCATTTTGCCTTTCCAGATCTCATCCTGGAATGTATTACTAACCTGCACTAGTTCTAATGAGCATGTCTTTAACACCAGAAATTTTCTTGAAGATGGAAACACAGGAAAGTCCAGTCCTTGGGTAGAGTGCAAAGAACAGCTGAAAACACTTCACAACACCTCAGCTATGGCACTGTGCCTCTGAGATGGGACCTCAGCAGTGGCTGTTAAACTCTCATCGTGGGGATTTCACCAGCTGCCTGCCACTGTTACTAAACCCTGCAGTTTCCCGTGCACTCCAGGAGGGTCAGCACCGCCTGGAGGGCAGGAGCCAGTCCTAGGCTCTATTTTCAGCCAACTCCCAACTTCTTCCAGCAGCTGAAGACAAATCCTCATCTCAGTTTCCCTTTCAGTACCTGAGAGTAATGCTACTTACCAACCACACGGAGGTATGATAATTATTCACCAGGAGAAGACGCTAAAGAAATGCAAAAATTCAGTTCTCAAGGGATCCATTTCTCTGCACGATTTGCATTTAGGCTTCGGCAGAAATCTAGTGCTTTATCTTGTCCCTTTCTGCCTTTCTTTAGAAGACTCCTGCTCTGGATAAAGAAAATTCCTCTTGGGGTCAGGGTATCGTGTCCACACGTAAGGTATGGCTCACTCCTGTCTAATCCAGCTTCATACACCAAGAACAGAGGCAGGCAGAGACTACTCCAGATATCCTTTTTCTATGCCTAAATCTATTTTTGCTCAGTGATACAGTGAAATTCCACACAGAAGTATTATGAGCTTGACTGGCTTTATTTGTTTAACACTTCACATTTTCATTAAGCTGTTGCTACTCGGCAGCCAGTAATTTTATTTGTGTGATAGCTGTATTCATCTCACCCGTATGGGTGTAGATGTCTCTCTCCTTTTCTTCTGTCTCAATAGGCAAAAATCAGCAATGATAGAGCCAAGGGAAAACTGGGCATTCTTAGGTCTGTTTGCAGATAGATGTGGAATATAACTTTTACCTGTTTTTGTGAAACACCTCCCAAAGACTAGGGGCACCTATAGCTAAAATTAAGAAGAGAAAAAAAATTATTTTGGAAGACTATTCTCCACTGCCCAGGTACAAACCAGAAACTGAAATCTATTACAGCAGAATCAGCCTGTTTGACTCAGCACTGAACTCTTCTGCACCAGAAGCTTATTGCTGACCGAGCATTTACAGCATTGGAGTATCAGATTTTAAAGAATTAATTATATGTCTAACTCTTGCCAATCTTTAAATATCTTGAAATATCTGGTCCCAGGAGCTGCAAGATCTGATTAGATCACAAGGAAGAAAAGTCTGGTTGGTTGGCCCCCACCAAAACCCAATTAGACAATCTATCAAGTTCAGGCAACTAGACAGAGAATTAACAGCCTTTTTGCAATGTTAATGACCTGAACCGAGACAGTCAAATGACTCAGCCACGCCTCTTGGATAGAGGTTTCAGAAATCACCCAAGAAACCCTAAACATTTCACCGTGCCACTCCCCTCTGGCAAGATCAAGGAGCCAAGGAGCAGGGAAGCACTGGGTAGGGAATCTGCAGTCTGGGTCGGAGAGCACTGGGTGTTCCCGCCGGGCATGACACATGGATTGGAATGGAGAGGCTGCGGACAGATTGGGAGGCCACGGAGCCGTCTGGTTCAGAGATTGGATGGAGATGCCCAACCACAGGCACGCCCAGGCAGACGCGTGTGGAGCTGCGAGCCCAGCCCCGAGCGCGGCACTGGCGCAGTCGGTCCCAGCGCAAGAGGGATCTGTTGGGAGCAGCTGCCCAGCAGCGCCCAGCACAGCCGGGGCAACTCAGGGAAGAGTAGATAAAATGCCCTACAACCTGGCACGGATCCGAGCAAACAAAGGGAGAATGGTGAACACGGGAAGATGCATCTTGATTTCTCAATCAGTGTCTCCTCCTGCGTAAATTCCAAATCCTTCTTTCAAGATTAAAAATCTTTACCAAGTGAAAAACAAGCTAAGCATTTCTCTAGCTCCATCCTGTCCCTGTCCCTCTTCAGAGGACACTCTGGTAAAATACCAGATGCTGGAATAAGCCACAAAAGCCTTCTAAATAATTATATCCTATTCCCTACTCTACAAATTTATAGTCCTGCATCTGTGTCAGGACAGAGGCCTGCTTCCATCTGTCTAAAACACATTCTTTACAGAGGACCTCAAGGTGGAAGGTTTTAACGTGAGCATTTGAAAATGTATTCAGAGACTGGAAAAGAAAGTGACAGTTTATAAGTGTGCTGTTCAATTGTCTTGTGGACGCTGCTCAAGTGGAGGGGGAGCTTTGTATTTTTTTACAATATGACAAATGATGCCAGTCCCATCTTGTAATTTTCCTCACTGTGCAGCATTGTCTGTTCATGATAGATACCAGTGCAGCTGCTTAGGTGTCCGTTTATCTGCTTGGAAAGTATTGTCTATTTGGAACCAACTCATTCTAAAACAGCAGCCCCAGAGGGTGAGAGAGAAAAAAAAGAGAAAGGGAGTTCTGAACTGGGACCACAGTCATGCTTCTCCTGTAAAGGTTCTGGAAAAAAGCAAGTATCATATTTAGTTTTAGCTACATCCTCTCTTCTCCCCTCCTAGACCATTCTTTTCTACTGTCACTCAACACCTCTTTACACTCTCTTCCCACAAAGACCTTACCACTAACATACGTTTAATTTCACACTTGCAACCTGTGGAAACAAAGCAAGCCCTCAGCCGCCTTCTGCAAATCTGCACCAGCACAGAGGAGCTTTCAGGTCCCAACCTGAACAGTTTAAGACAGGTAACATTTAAAATAAAAATGAAGTACATAAAGGAGAGAGAGAGGGAGAGACAGGACAAAAAAAACCCAAAGGTATTTATACTTTGCATTTAAGAGACTTTAAGCAGGAACTTGACAATTTTCTATAACAAGGATTAGAACAGAATAAACTCAAATACTTCATCCTTCTGCAGAGCCCTCTGAGCTGAATTTCACTCTCTGCAAAATGGCCAATATAGAAAAAAGCTCATAAATCCCTCTGACGTAAGTAACTTCCCATTACTCTTGGGGAAACAGAGGCAGAGACAGATTCATTAATTCAAGTAAATGAATCCATGAAGCAGTCTGAATTTCTGAATCCTCATAATGTCCCACACTAGAAGCAGCACCAGGGCCCAGAAATTTCCATGCCATGCCGCCTGACACAAGCAAAGCAAGAGACTTGAACAAATGAGTATGTTTTTAGAAAGAAAAAGTACAGTTATTAAACCACACCTACCCTAGCCATGCAGCAAAAACCATGTATTGCTACTTTAAAATACCTCCCACCATTTCACTCACTGCATCGTTAATGCCAAAGACCAAGGTCACATCTGTAAGATGCTGCCTCAGAAACCTGCTGAGTAGCAGAGAGCTGCACAACCTGTCCGAACAGGTGGGTACAAATTCCTGTGTCTGAGCAGTGCCAGGGTCAGCCTGCTGGTAACACTCAAGGCTAGCAAGGTCAGGGCTGGTTTGATCTGCCATCATTATTCTGCAGCCTGGGCATATCCTGAGAGGATCTCGCTACAGGCTGGTATTCTGTCTCTGGCTTCCCAAGTACAACTTCCAAGTGTGCACAGGGGAAACTGGGCCTTATAAAGCTGTTTAGGTAGTTACATGTACACACAGAATTTTATAAGACATTTACATTAAAGAATTTTTAAACCCAGCACTGAATTAAAGACTTGATTTTTAAGATAAGAAACTGTTCCTTAAAAATGGTCTCTTTTTTTTTGTGGAGTGGGGTTTCTTTGTCTGTTTTGAAAATAATAAAATTCCACATGTAAGATGGTGTCAGATGAGTTTGAGTTGTGTAAGGTAGTTGTAAGTATTGTGACTTAAAACACGGACTTTGCACTCAGGAAGCTCAATACTTATGTCTCCCAAAATTTAAGTTGAGAGAAAGACTGAGGCAGGCAGAAAGCCAATCCCACCATCTCTTTTCCACAGTCAGCCCACAGATACATTCTCACATGTAAATTTTCCTGAGTGGACCTGCTGACAGCTACCAAAGCACCACCTTGGATGATGCTGACCAAAGGCCTCCAAGCACAAGGCTCTGAACTATGCAAGCCAAGCCTGCTCCCACTGACGCCAGCCTGGGAAGGAAACGCAGTGAGCTTGCACTCATACACCTCCCCAGCTCAGCCAGCACGGGGAGGGAGAGCCGGTCACCTGCTCTGCAGACAGCTCTCCCATTCCTTACTGCACTGTTTGAACAGCCAACCTGCTCCCCCTTCATCTGCTCTGTGGTGGCCATTTCTCCAGAGCTGCCCACCATTTCCTTATCAAGCAGTAAAAACGTAGGATCACTAGAGACGCAGCTCAGCCTTGCTGAGATTTCATTCTCTCAGCAGGTTGTAAATGCCCCTATAATGCTGGCTTTTTTAATCTTGTGTTATTATTACCCGCGGCTGCCATTCAGTCTGCAGAGAATAAAGCGCCCAGGCTTTCAGGACCCACACAATGGCTCTGTGCATTTGCCAGTGGTCGGACAAACAATACCTCTGTGTTTCAGCTTTATTGGAAACCTTTCTGTTGTGGGAGTCTGGCTGCTTGTGTCCCTCCGCTGAGGCGACGCCGAGGTGCGAGCGGGTGCCTCTGAATTCATCGGTGATTTCAGGAGCACGTGCCTTGGCACCGGCCTACAGAACCAACACAAAAGTGCACAGGCAGCTGCATGTTGCTGTGAGCCCATCAAAGACAGAGACACAGACCTGCAGAGCCAGTTGGTCTCCTTACAGCTCAGCCAGGGAGTCCGGAGCTCTAACAGGGCCCCTCTGTGAATAATTACGTTCATCTCTGCGTAAATGGTGTTGCCGGCTCAGAGGGAAGTGTGATGATATATGACATAACTGTGAAAATGTCAAAACACCGCTACCCTGAACCACGTTCTTACAAGAAATCTTGGCTTCCACTTGAAATTAAAGATCCTGCTGTTTGCAAGAAAGGCTTGAAAAGTGGAACAACTGAAAAAGCACAAATTAGAAGGCAAAGAAAATTTGAAAAATGCAGGGCTCTTCTAATTCAGGCAGACTGATTGTTTTGGTCAGCTCATTATTGCTTGCAGGGGACACTGCAGATGTGTGAACTCTTACAGAGCTGCAAATATCCCTTCACTAAGGAAACAAGCCCTTCTGCAGACTCTTCACATATTGAAAACCCAAGAGAAAAGTCAGAAACTCTCCTAAACCCACAAGGTTTACTTGTAAAACTGTTTAGAAATGCACTAGGGTTATTTCATTCGTCTTCTAGTTTCAAGCAGTTGAGTCACATTCTCACACCACTTCTGTCTAGGCAGGAGGGTTAGACTATTTTATTTTATTTATTCCTTTCTTTTTCTTTTTTTCAGTAAAAACACAGAACTAAAATTCTCATGTACTTGTAAAACTTCAGGTACAACTCCGCAAAACTAGGGCAATAGAAAACACGCCAAATATTTCAAGGCTTGGCAACAGTGAGCCTGCCTGTCTCTCTGTGGCAGGAGGAATGTCTGTCTGTCTCAGCCAATGTTTCCGAGTAGGAATGTCTCATCCCGATAGCCCATGCACATTTAAAACACCTATGCTGTCAGCTCTCCAGGAAGAAGCCTTGACATTTTGCAGAATACCACATCCCAACCCCCATCTCCCCTGAATAGTAGCAGAAGGCAGAAAAACCTGGTAGATCTGGAAATGTAAAAATCAGGTGCTGCCTTCAGCAAGGATTAAAGTTAAAATGGAAGATGCAGTGGTGATATGAGCACAGCCAAGGCACTGGAATTGGTGTGCCAAAGAACAGACTTCCAGGTTTCCCAGACCCATGTCCACAGCTGGCCTGTCCAACTCCCTCTCCTGCGAGCCAAGAGAACAGATATTTTGAAGGGGAGGAAATCAAGGTTTTGCTGTCTTAAACAGAATAAATAAAAGGTGAATGGTTTCAGGAAATACTGTATTATCGCTGTGATATGCGGTTCATGTACCTGGAGAGATAAAGTGCAACCCACGCTCTGAGCCCTCACGGTAACCGGGCTGGCACGGACGCAGGGATGGGATTGCAATGCTCCCTTCCTGAAAAGAGTAATGAGGTGCCCAGAGAGCCTGCCAAGGTGTCAGAGAAACTGATGCTGATGGACCCTTTGCAGGCCAAAGACAGATTAAGAATAACACAATACCAGCATAACAGCACCTTATCAACAGCCTTGCGAGTGCTAAGAAGTGAAGCTGAGCGAAGGCTGTGACACCTGTCTGCATCACAGCCCTGCTATTACTGCCTTCCGACTTCCCGCACAATCCAAGTGTCCAAATGGCTTTGAAGCAAGAAGCAGCAAGACAGGAAGGTGAATCTGAACTCTGATCAGCTGTCTGAAGAGACTGTATGAATACCTTACATTTCAGTAACACTCTTCATCCGTAACGAATCCGAGCCATCCGTGCAACCTCCACACTCCAAACCACAGAAGTAATATCTGCCCAGGTAGAGATGGGCAAATAAACACAAGTTAAATGACTGTTCAAGGTCGTCCAAGGACTACGAGAGACACACACGTCTAGCAAGTAGATTACTCTTCCCTTTTGAAAGGCACACAGACACACACACGCACGCACAGGGGATTGAAACTGCTTAGCCAGGTGTGGAGCCTGCTGTGATCAACACAGCTTCACTGAGCACAACTCTTCTCAGTGCTGTTTCACTGGTGCTAAAATGCAAAAAAGCAAACCTTTATAACAAAATTCATTCAAACAGATGCAAATAGGTGTGGGGGATTTTGCATCTGGGCTAAGTTGCTACAATCTACACATCTTATTTGTTTGCTAGTTATTAAATTACCCACAAGCCATCAACAATTCAAGTCTCTGAGAGGCAGAGATTAACTAGGAATTGCTATGCAGAAATGCTGCTCATCTCTCTCTCTCTAGTGAGATCAGCCTCATGATGAGTTGTGGACATTTGGGAACAAAGGTGAGCTTTCCTGCAAGAAATGAGAGGCACAGAAAGATGGGAAAATGATGCTACAGGGAGAAGAGGATTTATTTGCAAGGCAAGATCTATCAGGAATGGTTTCACACATGCACTGCAAGCCACGAACTGCGACCAAACACACTCGTGTATCTGGGGCACAGGAAGCTGCACTTCTGTCCAAGCACTAATGCAAATGAGATTTTCAGTGAAAGACAGTGAGGCCAGTATGTAAATATTAATTTAACAATCTAGTTGACAAAGCCTCAGCTGATCTATAAATAGCTGGTTTATTAGCAGGTGATGCTGAAGGCAGCTATCCTGGCTCCATTTCCCACAATTCCCTGTGCCATCTTGTTTTTATTGACCCCGGAGACACAAGGACTCTTAACTGTATGCAGCTCACTCCTTCACTGCTACCTGCAGAGTAGCTACAAACACTTGACAACACAATACATATTTATCAATGCCCTTACACGACAAGGATCCTGCAGCACTACGCACACAATGGTTCCCAGTGCTCAATTAAAGAGAGCAAATGGTTTAGAAAAATAGAAAAATCATGCAGCCTTGCTTTTAAACAGGAGGAGCTGGTCACTCAGGTGCCATCAGGCATTTAGGGAATGATTGACACAGAGCCAGAGCCAGGCACGGTCCATCCATATTTACACTGTGCACTTGGCAAACTGAGAATCCAGGATAGCAATACCTTTAGTAACTCTAGGCCACCAAAGAACCATTTTACCATCTCAAAACAAGATGTCAAAATCCTGATCGCTTTATGCAGTTTCATTTAATCAGGAATTATTATTTTATGGTACATAATAAATCTTACAACTCTTTACCACCTCCTCAAGCTGCACATGCAGGAATCCCTTCTTTCACACAGGCACGAGACAGCCATTTATCAGCAGAGAGCAACATCACCAGAGTCTAGGGCCAGCAGGCAAGAATACTGCATCCTGGTACAATTGCAGTGGCATTTGGAGCAACACACCAGAATTGCCCTGACTGCAGCATGGCCAGCATCCATGGAAACCACACGAATTATGATGTTTTAGGCTATTCACGTGGATTTGTAGATATTCTCCAGAAGTGTTTTAAAGCTTCAGTCTTCCTTTTGCTGCAAAGAACAGTGACAACATACTTGATGAGTTGGGCTTGTAAATAGGCAGATTGAATTAGAGGACAGAATAGACTTTGTTATCCCTCCCTCCCACTTGCTTCAAGTTTCTAAAGAAACCTTCCAAACACAAGAAGTTGCTATGTCTCTCACAGCCATATGATAAGCAGAAATAAAAAATTAAAAACCACACAATCAACACTCTTTTTTCCATAAGGTCCGTCATATTCTTACAGCTTGTACAGTGCAGGCTCCAGAGTTTATCCTGACAGGGAATCTACTGTGCTGGGCACTGCACCAACCCTGGCAAGGGCAGGCCCACACTGCAGTCGGAGCGTGCACGGAGGCGTGCGGAGCTTTGCCAGCAAAGAGCCCCAGCACATTCCCTGCCCCGCTGCTGCACCCTCACTTCTCACCGCTGCCCACTCACTGAGGTGACAAGAGTTGCCAGAACACCGATTTGTTCTGCCACAGCTCAGCAGATCCGTTCCGAGCGATCACCGTGATCTGCGCCAACGGCACCACGGTTCCCCACGGAGCAGGCTTCGGACAAAGGACTGCTCCTTCATTTGTCATAGCAATAAACCTTTGCAATTTTAAAAAAAAGTTTTAAATACAAGGGTTAAATCGATATTTATATGATTGCAAACCTGTGATGGTCTTACAGTCTGTTTTTAAGACCACCAGGGACTGTGGAAAAGAAACTTTTCTAATGAAGTTCATTTACTAAACTGCCTCTTGTGAGTGGGCATACTTCTCTTTTTCAGTATTTACAGAAATAAGATAGAGGAGCTTGACTTAGCAGAATAGAAATTTAAAGCCTCTCTGAGAAATCCTGCAGAATTTAGCAAGAGAAGAGATACACGTTGCCAAATTGATCACAAATAAAGAAATCAGCAGTTCTCATTAATCAACTGGGGAAAAAAATAGTATAATAATAGATTTGCAATGATCTTGACTAGATTATTTACTCTAATAGAACTGTCATAAATCTACTGGCAATAGACACAAGCACCAAGTTAAAAAATGAAACATTTTACATAGTTCAGTAAATGTAAGATGCTGCAACAAGGTGTCAAAACAGCCTTCCCAGGAGAAATCCACACAGTTGCTGTTTCCTTTGCCTTTGATGTAAAGCTACATGTAAACCTGCAGTGCCAAACAACTCAAAAGAAGCTTGTCCTGTCCCCCAAATCTCTGCATTTCCTGTAGCTCTGGCAAAGTTCCCGCTTCCTTTGGCTGTTGCCTCCTTTTCCAATCAGCATATCCACTGCCCAGATCCTTGATTTCACAGATCAGTCAGTTGTATTCCAGGAGCGCTTACCAGCCAGGACCCAAAGAAAAGTTTAACTAAGTTTGGCTCTGTCTGAAGTAAATTTTGAGCAACTAGAGCACAGATGAAATCCAACTTATCCAGAGTAATTCATTCTTCACACTTGTTTAAGCATGGTCACTCACCGAGGACAGACTGGCAGCCTTCTCCGTGGGCTGTGGATTCCACTGCACTGCCAGGAACTGCGCTGAGACAAGTCCACATCAGACGTCAGTGAAGATGGACTGCACCCTTCAGCTCCGGGATGGAAAAATCAAACTGCTAGATAAGTTCTCTCCCTTGCCGGATACACTGATTTTTATCAACGGGCAAAGCCAATTAAAGTTGATAAAGACACATTCTCTGCTGATTTTTCCTTACTGCCCACTGCTCAGTGATAGTATAATGGATAATGTTCTGCCTGTGGGTGTATTTTCTAAGATCTGTCAGTTCTGACAGCATTTTGGCACCTGGATAACTCAAGATCTATACTGAGGGTCCAGGAATGCACCATTTCTCAGTAGCTGATGGGAACATTTTTCAGCAGGGCTTCCCTAATTAAAGGGCTGGAAAGAGATGGGATCAGATTGATAGGCTTTGCAGTCAGATGTTTTACGCTTAGTTTGATGAATTATAAATCACCTTTTGCAACTTTCAGAACACGTGAGAAGAACACGCAAGAGAAAGTACAGCAATATGTCCTGAATTCACAATATAATTACTTATTTTCAAATTCCACCTCTGTCCCTATGGCAAGACCACTAAAGACATAAGAAAAGCAATGCTCATTGAAAGTAATTGAAGCAATGCTCATTGAAACGTAAGAGAAAACTGAAGTATGAAATGAGACCCTGCTGCTCTGGAGGTACTCCCACATGGAAGTATTTTGCCCCAGGTGGGACACAGGATGCACCCCTCCTCCTTTGAGCATCATCCTAGGCTGGGAACAGCACTCTGGAACAGAGTGCTCAGCTCAATTAGCCACCTCCTCTGTGGGAGCAGCAGGCAGCTTTGCCTTGTCCTCGGCTGTCACAGCCTTGTCTCAGGGCTAGAGAAACCACTGTCGTGCTAAATGCTTTGACTTTAATACCTGTAAAACTGCATGATGACAATGTATTCCGTGCTGGTTTCGTTGTCTCTGTCAGAGCCCCTTCCCTACGTACAGTGAAATGCAACTCCAGAGAGGCCAGACCTTTCAGAATACCCACAGTTTGTTCTGGTTTTAATGGGATCTATACGTACTGAAGTTCTCTTGGGGGGTTGAGGGGAGAACAACAACAAAAAAACCCCAAACCCCAAAACAGGATGTGAGAGTCCAGTATCCCAAAGCGAAAGTTCACGAGTGCCTTGCTGTCAGTGTTTTCAGACCAATGTAGACTTAAAGCTATAGAGAAGAAAGTCACAGAGCAACCGTTTGGAATAGGGAAAAAAACTGTTGGTAATTTAAAGCATGAAACCAAAGAAATACAATACAAAGCCATCAGGATGTGAAAAGCACTTCCAGGCACTGAGAGGTTAAAACAATTATTTGAACAGCTGGGAAAATTAAAATGGTAAAATAATAGCTACCCTTCAAAATTCTACAGATGCAAAGAGACTCTTCAATGAATAACTGATAAAGGGGAAAACACATTTTAAAAGAGAAACTGTTTCACGCATGAAGGTCATACAAGTAACAGCTCCTCTTAAGAACCTGGATTTCCAGACTTGGCAAGAGATGAAGAGGTGGGGTTAACACAACAGCCTTTTACCTTGAGGGACCTAGGGTAAAGTCCTGAATACTCTAAGTTACACATGAAAGTGACTTTGGGCATATCCTTCCTACTGTTTTTTTGGAAACTGTTCCCCACCCTAGCAAAAGCAAGGTCACATAGGAGCATGCTAGACTTTTTGTAGCAGTTTGTTTCCTTTTCTAAGGAATTCTCCCAGCCTCAAGGACTCCAGCAAATGATGCCATCAGAGCAGCCAGTTCAGGTAATTTTACTACTGTTATCTAGGGCTCCCCCACACACACCAACCCTGCTCTGGTAAGAATGTGGTGACATGTGATTTTTCAGGAAAAAAAGTCTGTAACAAGTAGCTTTACAATTCAGGAAAGGTCTAACTGGAAGAATAATGCCAGTCAGGATCACAGTGTGTAAGCCACGGTGTACCCAATGCTGCTCATCAGGAGTGGGTGCACAGAGAGACCTATCCAGGAGACCCACAACTCCAGCAGAGACATCTCCAAGGCAGGGAAGAGCCGAAACAACACAGCCAGGGAAGGTTTATCTGCCACTTGGCTTCAGCTGTCCTTGTAGGCAGTGGATCCTCTCTCTCTCCAAGCTATTTTAAAACAAGAAATCAAAAATTCTCAGAAAGTAGAGAAAAATTGACAACTGAATATGCAGCACTGCAGAGAAGAAATCAGCTGTACAGTGCCAGCTCTTGTTTCCATTCCTCACCCACTTCAAAAGCACAACCTCTTCCATGTAAATACTGCACAAACTGTTAAAAGGACAGCAACTGAACACACCTCAGAGTCCAAAAACATGGATCCTTTGGCAAAAAAATGCAGAAACAGAAGAGAGGGCCAAATCTATCCACCCTAGCAGTCACCTCCTCTGTCATTCACACATATCATTTCACCAGTCTGCAACTGGAAAGTCTTAACTACTACTTTAAGTCAAAGAAAGAAATTAGACAGCATAAACACTGAGATCCTCCTACAAGAGGACTTTTTCTCCAATCAAAAGCATTTGTTTTTCCAGGGCAATTAGAGCATTTCTGAAGGACTAAGATGTAGCCTCCTCAGCCTTCTCTTCCCAGAGTAGAGCCTACTTCAACCTACACTGAACACAGACAATGTACTTCAGTTGATGATCACCTGCTGTTGAGTCCTGATGCTGTCAGGTATCTCCTCTGATGGGTTAGGCTGCTCACTAGTCAATGATGCTAAAAGAAAACATGAAGGGGATGAGCCTGCAGCTTCCCCCATACAACTTGCTGCAATCACCTTGCACCCTTAGCTACTTCGACCAGGTTTGACCACTTTAAGGATCAGAAGTGTCCAACATGTTGCAGAGAGAAGCAGTTGTGACTATGCCAAACCAAGTAGCCTGTGCCACAGAAAGTAACACAGCTGACAGAAGGTTTTCAATAGAGGTCTTGATCTTCCTAAGGTCCCGGAGGATGCTGTGACACATTTTTACAAGAGTCAGGGCTCTGGTATTCTGCCAAGCTACATACATTTTGTCTAAACTGAAATTATGATTGCAGCTTTAATTCAATATGCTCTCCTTCACTTCCGATCCTAATCTGCTGGCAGGAGCGGTTGGACCAGTAAGTACCTGCCTTTTTTTTTTCTGCCCTTTAGGTGACTATGTCACTGTGCTGCCTGAACAGATGCCAGCAGCTAGAGCTGCACAGCAAAGCTATTTAGGAAATTCACCAGCTGGGTACAAAACCTGCCTTAGCAGAGCTGCTACTCATACTGGGAAACCTACAGCTCCATCTCTGGTACCTTCTCATGGCACTGGTTGTGGTAGGAGTGTAGAACTGGGATATCCCAGCTTGTCCCCTCTCTGTACCAGCATGACGATCAGTCATCAGTCTTTTACTTGCTCAATTGTAAACAGCATCCTGCAAAGCTGATGTATAGCTGGGTAATGTACTCTGGGATCCTTCAGGGTTAAAAAAAGGGCATAAATCTAACAGGATGAAGAACAACCTGAAGCAGAAAAAGAAGGTGTGAGGCTTACAAAGCACCCACACTTTTCTACCCTCCTTCCATGGAGTCTCTGAATCTTACCCACCTTTCCTGCAGTCAACCTCCCCTGTGCCAAGCAGCTTTCACGTTCACTGAGGAGTGCAGGGGGAGCAGGGCGATGCAGAGGATTACACTACATCCTTCTGAGCTTTCAGCACTCAGAACCTAAAGATTGCTTTTGCTCCTCTGATCAGCCATGTTCAGATGCATATTTAAAAATAAGACAGACACTGAACTCTGTCTTGCCCCTTGAGGGAACTGCAGCCTCCTCTTTCCAAACTGCCAGTTCAGTGCTGCAGGGAATAGGCAGCCTGGTGTCAGCTCTGATATAGGTTTTGAAATGAAAGGAATGCAAACAAAGGGGACAGAAGAGAGGAGAGGAGGGAGGGAGAAGGTGCAGAGACACTGGAAGGAAGCAGGTGAAAAAATGAAGACAGAGGGGAAAAGAAAAATCTGAGCTCAGGTTAGAAAGAGGTAAAAGAGATGGAAGGAGGAGGAGGAAGCAAACCCAGGCAATAGCATATCTCTAACTCCCTTGTTCAGACTACAAGAAAAATCCTACATACGGCCAGAACTGCTCAGGCTCAGTGGTGAAGAGGATATCACTCACCACTGAGCCACACATAGTTTAAAATACACGTGAAATACCCACAACTTGAATTTAATCACAGAACATCACAGAAGAGCTCTGGAACAATTTACCCTTGCCTACAGCTCAAACATTTGCTGTGTGCTGTCCTGACCTAGTGGGGACCCACTCCAGTGCTAGCATGGCACTGCAATAATCTGGAATTCAACACACCACAAAAATATAAACCAAACCAAAAATACAGTGGAGAAAATAACTTGGCAGTGCTATACAGCACTTGATTCTGGTGCCAGTGAGACAAAACGGGAATTCCTCAACTTTCACATTTCCAGAGCCTGCCCAATAGGGTTGGCAATTTCTAGTGGTTTTAAGCTTAAGAGAAGGTTTTCAGACAGTAAACCTCAGGGAAACGGGTTTAAAAACCGTAAGATATTGTTGGTCTATTGAAGAAAGAGATAATCAACTGCATACCTAGGCATAAACTTGAAAATAAGAAATGCCAAGTCGAGAATCAAGAGGGCAAGTTCTAACAGCTCTGCAACATGCAATTCCAGAAGCTCGTCAGAACTTCAGTGCTACTTGAGAAATTTGTGCCAAGATCAAGAAGTGCTTCCAACTGTTGATTCTGAGCAATTATCAGGAAGAACACAAGCTTGCCTGAGGTGAAACACACAGTATGATGTGAACTTACCATCCTGCTGTCCGGATGGACCAGGTACCGTGGTAAGCACAAATCAAAACTGATGAAGCTGAGGAACGAACGACTGAGAGAGCAAAGCAAGAACAAAGATGGAGCAAGAACCAAGGATCACAAGGAAAAACAGGCAGGACCCAGATGAACAGTTACAGCCTAGAGGCTTGTGGAACAGTTCAGAGCCACTGAAGAAATTCTCTTGCATACCTGGCTGGTGGGTTCAAACAGCAGTTGGATCCAAACCTGCTGGGAAGATTAACAGCTACAGATGAACACATAATCCTTATAACCTTTCATCCACATGACAGTGCACCAGACATCTGTGCTTTGGAAGACTCTTCTCACAGGAAGATGCCTACTTCAGCCTTCAAGCACCACAACATTCCTGCTTTATGTTGTCCCTCAAGAAAAGCTTTTCATAGCAGCAATGAAAGCTTTTTGCACTGAACAGCTGGAACCAAAGTCAAAGCACAACCTGGCAGTTTTCTTGGCTGAACAGGGATGCCATTGAAGCTGAGCTTTACAGCAAAAAAGTCTGTATTGACAAAGGTTTGAGACCATGGTTCAAGAGTTGAAGGGAGTCATAATTGCAATTTGCAGGATTTACAAGAAGAATATTTTGAACTGTATCCTTCAGCTACAGCTGGCATCCAGGAATTATTTCCCTTACTTCTCTCTCCTTTAAATATTTTTTCCCATAACACTTATCAAAGCCACCACCTTCTCAGCAGGAACAGCCAGGACTTGTCAGGTCTCCCCAGATGCTCAGATTAGCTGGCTCTCTTCTCCACGTGGGAACGCTCAGATCCCACAACTTAGCAAAGCAAGGATTTGGACCTGGGATTCAAGTTTTCATGAGGGAATTTCTGTTATTATAGCAGATCTAGTTCCAGACACAGCCACTGTGAACTATGTGACAGGATATGAATCATGAAACTTCTTCTGTATATTCCTTCTGTGTGATCTCCCTCTTCGTTTCCTCACCCCCCCCTTTTCTCTACAGTATTGCAGCACTTCATTGATTCAACACAATTGCCAAGAGAGCATGAAGGCAGAGGCAGCTCTCAGATTGGAACAGCTGGTTTTCTTGATGGCATCATGTCCCAAAGAGAGGTAAGGAAACACAAGAAAAGAGACTGCTTATTCTCAACAGCAAACAACTCCAGACCGGAGAAGAAAGCACAACCCTGCTGACTGTGAGAAAAAGGCAGCAGTGGGATTTTGAATATATTTCACACTCCTTGATGGATCATGCCTGAAGAATTTTGTGGGAAAGCAGAGCTCAGAGGAAACCACGCTTCAAAGCCTATCACTGCACTCACGGGGCCTGTGAAAACTTTATAAATACGAACCCCTGCTATACTGTCCAAAGCCCACCTGCAGACCTGCTGACACAACCAGTTCCTCCGTGGCCACACTGCACAACTACTGCACCTTGCTTCCATCAGGCTGTGGAACCAGCTCCTGTCAGCCACGCCAAAGTGGGCTTTATAATAGATGGTCAAGCATGAAAAAAAATAGTCAAAAGTCATTGACCAATCTCCAAACAAGGACCACGGGACAGCACAGCCAGGTCACAGCCAACAACCACACTGAGCACCCACCCCTGAGCTGGCACACCTTAGGCTGTTTCATTCACACACAGTTGTCTGTCACACTGATCCTTGGACATAGGAGCACAAAACTGCACAGTTTCCTCTTCCCTCATCTCAACCACTGTCCTGCCTCAACACGCAGCAGCAAAACCAAGCTACTGAGGAGCTGAAAACTGCCTGCTGATCAGCAGGAGAAGGTGCTGAGGCCAGCAAGGATCTGCAATTGCTCTGGTCCCCAGAGCTCAAATTTTCCAAGCATGAAACATTTGTCTGAACAACACAAAAAGATGTGCAGGAAGCAAGACCACAGACTACCTTAAATCCACGAGCTTTTTCATTTTTCCAGGCTGCTCACACCTAATACTGTATCTTTTACCTCATCCTAAAATAAGAGAACAGGCCTTAGAGGATCAAGCTATAAACTTCTGAAAGCTTTCTGTAGCCCTCTCTTGCAACAAGGGGTTTGTTTCCATTTCTCAAAAGCAAAGAAGGAAATCAATACTTGGACAGAGAAGACATATTCCAAAGGACAATGTTCTTAGTTGCTGAACTACCACCCTTGTTGAGTCTCTCCAATGAAGGTGATCACAGTGGTAAGCAGCAGTCAGACCCTCAAACATTCAGGCAAACCAGAGCCTTCACGTGGAAACAGGCCATTCATGAGCAGCAGAAATCAAACCACTTGGATTCCTCCAGATTCATGTCTCAAAGTTAAGTTTCTTGTGACCAAACTCACGTCTAATAAAGAGTGAGTCAATATCCTTCCCCCCTGCACGAGCACTGCTGGGGTCCCTTCCCTCCACCTAATTGCCTGCTTTCACAAGGTATACAGGAACTTATTACTTCAGAGCCTTTGTGCCTTCTGAGGAATATCACTGCAACTCACCAGCAGGTTTAGAGCGAGCAGAGAGTGGGACAGAACGCAGGTTCATGGATGCACAACGTGGTTACATGATGTTGTTTCCTAACCAGGGTAAAGCTCCAGACATGGCTCAGGGGGAGCCCCATATTCTGGGGGAGTGGTGGCCCACTGAACACAGATCAGTGCCACTCGTGACACCTGAGCAGGCTCTGCCCTGCTCTCCAGGGTCAGCTCTGTGTATGGCAAAGCTCCTGAACGACCAACATCTGTTCAGTTTTTATACAAAGCAAGTCAGGGCTCCGTAAGGCAGTACAACATCTTTGTTGACATTTCAGTCCCTCAGAGGGAAGCCCTCCTTTGGCTTTGTGTCAGCCACCTTTGGCTGTGTCAGAAAAGAGTCCATAGCCTGTTCTCTCAAGCAAAGCTGTTTGCCTGTGCAAAGGTTCCCAGCAAACAGACAGGAGACGGCAGCTGGAGAAAGGAGACCTGGGATCACTGCACACAATCTCACCTTTTATTATTTATCCACATTTACTGAACACAGCCTGGCTCTAATCCATCAGCACAAGAAACCTGCTAATACACCCACTTGACTGGAGAGACTTTCTTGTGTTTTATGGGGTTCTATTGCAGCAAATGTCAAGGCTCAGCAAAACAATAAGGCACCAGGAAGCATCTCACGCAGCCTGGGGTCTCTCCAAACCATGACATATTTGATACTGGATTAAACAAGGAACTTGAGAGCATTCTGTTGTCTCAAGTTCACATCACAGGTGATGTGAACACACAAGCCACCCATCAGCAGCAGCAAGAACAAAACATGACTTTCACATTTAATGGCTTCCAAAATGCTTCTTGTTTTTGAACCAAGTGGCAGACCATGTGCCCCAAGACATTTGCTGAAGACTGGAAAGAAGGGAATGCATTTGAACATTACACCTGGTTTTCCTTCAGCAATGAACCTGCTTCTGCTCCAGAGGTCAGTCTGGAGTCCATACAAGCTTTAGAGCTTTAAGGTTGGCTTTTGCAGAACAATACAGTGAGCAATGGTGCCATGCAAGCTCTCCACAAAAATTTCTCTAGTGCACTCCAACTCTATCACAGTGCCTTCACCATGTCAGCTCAAGGAACACAGAGCTGGGAACACTCCTACCTGGATCACAGCATCCAACACGTTTTTCAGTGGCTGTCTGCTTTTACAAGATTTGAGAAGATTTTCTGAGCCTCAGAATACTCCTGAACACACTTAGGCTTGGTACGAAGATGAAATACAACCTTGATGTGCCACAGGAAGTTAAACAGTACTGACAACATCCTAGGGCCCAGAAATACTACAGAGCTTGTTAAATGATGATAATCCTAAGTAGGCCACATTTAGCACTACTGAAGACAAAAGCATTCAATGGTTCCTGCTGATATGGCCTGAGGGAAACTCTTGTGTTCAAAGTCACCAACTGGTGTACACCTGAATCCACAAGGAGACAGTGCCAGAGAGCCCAGAGGATCACCAGAAGTATCCATATAGCTTCCCAGCACACTATCTTTAGCTGCAGGCACTGCCTCGAAAGAAGGATACATCTCCTCCTTTCTTCCACCCTTGAAATGGAATCAGCAGAAGTTCTCAAACATGGAATCAAGATGGCATTGAGATGGGACAAACAAACAGTAATTCAGTCTCCTTTTCAAGTTCTTTGGAAAGATCAGCAAGTCTCCATTATCACATCTATAACCAGAAACTTCTATTCTGTCAAAGAACTTCTTTCATAAAGCTATCAAGTAAATAACTGAAACACAGCATATTACTTGCCCTGCTCCCTCATCCAGAAGATAAAAACCTCAATTCTTTGATATTTAGAAACTATAGGACTTTCTTTTAATCTTATGCCAATATACTCCTCTAAATTGCAAGGTTTACAGTCCTATCTGCAAAGAGATTCTCATGCAAGCGTGTTTTTTAAATGGCAGCTGAGCAGGGACCTATCACAAAGCTGAGCACTGCTTGTCTGAGCCCTTACAGGCAGCCAGAGAGAACCCCTGATCAGTTCAGTCCTGTATCATTCTCCTATTTCCACAATAGTCAGGGGAGTGCTACACAGAAAAACCTCAAGAACAGGAAGGAGGTGCTGTTAATATAACAACTAAAGAAGAAAGATGTGTCCTGGACAGAAACGGAACTGCTTAAGTAGCTGTGCCAGGGCACAGCATGGTACTAAAAAGAGAATAAACTCAGAACAAGTGCAAGTCATGAGTAGGAAACACCTTTCAGAAAATAAGACAAATGTAAAAGTTTCACAGCAGTTTGGTCACAATGCAAGAAGAAAAAATGTTGCAGCTGCTATCATCTCCCTAAATTTTAAGCTTGCTTTTTGTCCAATTATCTGATTTTCTCAGGATATATATTGTGAACAAAACTTCAAACAAGCAGAAAGAAGATCTGAAGATGCAGGAGCCTGCACAGGTACAAGTAAGTGTGGTGCCATGGGAAGGTGCCATCTCACACCTGGCAGAAGGACACTGCCACCTGCCAAAGGCTTGCATGACCTGGGTACGTGGGTGCTCCCTTCAGTTCTCAAAAAGTGTCCACAGCACACAAGTCACCTGAACATCTGAAATCACCCTCACCAGAAAACTCACAGAGCAATCCAGGGAACAAGCAAATGAATAAAAACATTCTTCACTTTCACATGAAACACTTGGATCAGGTCAGGATTGAAGTACACACTCCATAGAGAGGAAACTGGATTAATCACTATGCATACTTCAAACAATTCAGGAGTTAAAAAAAAAAAAAACAACAAACCCATGATCTTCTTTCACCAATGTTAAATCCATCCTGAGAAGGGAACTAGGTACCTGATGGGACACAAAAATGCTGCCAGTGTAGTGGTGATTGTTCAGAGCTCCCAGTACCTCAAGAAAAGAACAGCGTAATAATGCTCTACTAACAGGATGAACCAAGGAACCCTCACAGCTCAGAGAAGCAGCCCAGCAGATGAGCTCCTCAGAAAAAGAAACCCAGTCCTTGTGGGCAGCAAGCATGGACTGATACACCTAAGGGGAGAGAATGCAGAGGCAGATGGGCAGAGGTAATCAGAAATGACAGAAGGATGAGCAGGCAGAGGGCAAGCACAGTGCTTGAAGGACAGAGGCAGAAGAGCTGAAATTTTATAGCATACAGGTATTTGAAAAGTTAAATCAACAGCTTTCCAATACCATTATTTAAAAAATCATTCCCTCTAATATATGCAGGAAGCCAGCTGCTTGCAAAATGACCTTTAAACCCTACCTACCATGCCTTATTAGACTAATTCAGAGCTGGGGGTTGGCTGATCCTAAAATCCATTTATACAGGACAAACAGGCATTCAGCAGGGACAAAGAGCGAACATGTTGTCAAAATAATTTTGTCTGCATTTCTGCACGCACACTCGGGCTCAGCACAGTAGAGCAGCACTTCTCCAGCTCCCGAAACAAGAAGATACACAAGACATTGCAGCACTATCCTAGCTCAAGGCTTCACTACCTGCTTCCCTTGCATTACAAAGGTAACAAATTTTAATTAAAAGTGTTGGCTTTCTGGACAGCTTCTGTTACTGCAGAGGTCTTTAAGAGCCTTTTATCTCTCACAGGTGAAAAGCCTTTCACCTCTAAAAGGCCCCCAATAAAGGTCTCTAGCCAAAAAATATACCCAAAAGAATGTTTCTTGCCAACAGATGAAAGCATCAGCAGCAGAGCTAACTCTAGCACTGTATGCAGATCACTGTAACACCCTGTCTTCAACACGTCTTGATCCTGTATTTGAAGCACTGGTGTCCATAAAGGTTTCTTCAATTGCCTGAGAAGGTCTAGCTATGACTGAAAGCTTTAAATTGCTTTGAAAGCATCACAAGTATGCCAGGAAATATCTCCAGACAAGGAGGCCTGTTGGGCAGACAGACAGTGTCACAGAGGGGTGAAAATCACAAACAATTACTGCAGGCATGATGCAGAAAGAAACCTTCCCTCGAAGTTTGGATTTTGTAACAGATGAATGCTCCACTGCCTTGGACAGGGAGGCTCTGTGGAGAGAACAAACACAAGCAAGCAGCATCAGGGCAACTTCTGCAAGCTGCCTTCTCCTCCAGCATGCCACAGCTCTGAGGAGAAAAGGATTGGCTTCCCACCAATAGGAGGCCTCATCTATCTTTCACTAATTTCCCAAAGAAGGGCTGGTTAGAGCAGCCTTGCTTGCTTGGGAGCAACTCTTCCCCTGGATTGAGACTGCTACCAGAATAACCCCTGCACATGTTGCCTACACAGACACATTGAGCTGAGTGGTGAAGGCTTTAAATCCTACTAGTCCTCAAGGTATTAAGCTCCAAGACCTGCTGCAAAAATACCTGATGGATGGCACGTGGAGACCACAAACTGCACACAGCGGGAAACCATCCTGTGCAGACCGTGACCAACAAAGAGCATAACAAATCCTTGGGTTCTCCAGTTTGTCATGAAGACTTTGGCATCACTGACAAAACTTCCCAAGTTATAGCCAAGTTGTCAGAGAATGGATCCAACATTAGCACGGAAGTTATGGAAGTCAGGGCTACTTTGGAACTTCCTGGGAATCGGAAAGCACTTGACCACTGACCTTGTGCTTCTAACCAGCAGTTGCTATCGACTGCAATTTTTGTGGATCTGTTTCAATCTAACTTCAGCAGCAAAACACATAGTTTAAAAATTGGAAATAAACTTCTTTCTGTCCAGGACTGCTTGGTCATCAGTCTCCTGGAATTAATCTGAGTAAGAATTTCCACTTCTCACTTGCCAACACGGTGCTACAAGTCTTTTGTGAAAAAATCTGGCATTAAAACAGCTAGATGTATCACAACATTCTCTCACCCTCAAGCAACTGTTTTCCATACTAGATAAGCCAAAATGAATACAGGCTACAGTTCTTGGGAAAACGCTGCCTAACACAGCATCCAGAGAACACAGAACTAGAGAAACACGTTTGATCCATGTAGGTACCACTAATTTAAGCCTAAAGAGAAATGANCATGTAGGTACCACTAATTTAAGCCTAAAGAGAAATGATTTTTGAACAGGAAAAGAGGACAAAAAAAGGGAAATTTTGATACTCAACTTCTAATGAGACTTTTCAGATACACCCACTCAAAGACCACATCTGAGCATCAAGCCAGCTATGTCTCATTCCTGACCAGGTAACTCTAATAGTAATCTTACTGTAGAATTCTTTTTCACTGTTTTTAAACACTTTCAGGCAAACTAAGCTTTAAAACAAGAACTTGCTGTAGCAAGACCACATTTTAGAAGTAACAAAATGCTGAATAATTCAACTGCAGAAAATATAATGGCATACTTTTTTACCCTCTTTTGCAGAAGCTGCTTTCAAATCATCTGTAAAACACACATATTTAGATTAACTTTACCTGTAAGTATATCTGAAATCAGAACCATCAAGTGAGAAATTAGACCCAAAAGAAATTATGCCTCAGTAACAATGTCAAAACCCCCAAACAAAACCCACAGAATCAAAAATAAATGGACATGGACTGGTTGAACTGTTAGACAATAAACTGCTTAAGAGAGGAGAAATGCAGTCAGAAGTCCTCCTTCCAAATCAGACAATGGGTACAAGAAATTGAGAGGTAAACATGATGCAGAATATGGACTAAATATCTCTCAAAGAGGAGCCTTGAAACACAGCCAGGTGAGAACAGTTTTAAACTTATTTCTGCTCTTATTTTCTTCAAAAATTATAAACTTCAGGAGGTTAGGGCTTTACGGGGACTGAAAAGAGCAGACAGAGAGAGGAATTTGTTTGTGTGGTTAATAAGTGCTTACAACTGTGGGGAACATCAGAGCTTCATGCAGTGCTGAGACACAGAGCAAATAAAGAACTTATGCCTCCAGTTCCATAAATACCAGGTACAGGCAGCAGACATTTCCATTTTAAGTAGGCCAGCATTTTACTCTGGAACATGCCTCATATATTAAGATGGTGGTTTATGTCCTTTCAGGCAGCTCTATATTTTTAGTTTATCCACCAGTGAACTCTTGAGGATATAAAGTGTTATCTACATACCCAAGACTCGCCAGAACCTAGAATGCTGCCTTGAAAATCAAAACAATAACTGTTTCCATCCTTCATAATTAGAAGCAAAATATGGATCATCTTCACCTTTGCAAATACCAGGTCAGGGTATGCCTGGGTACAGTTAATCCACTGCTCCTCTGTGTTTATGACTAAACAAACAGCAGCTGCCTGCAGCTTGCAGCCTCTCCCCGACTCCCTTGTGGGGGCCATTTATTGAGTCAAACTCCTCCAACAGTGTTATCACCACAGCATTTGCACAAATAAAGGTTGAAAGAGAGAAGGGTTTAAAAAAAAAAAAAAAAAAGACAGAATTGCCATTACAGAGAAGGCAAGACCAACCCTTTACAGGTATGTTTGCTTTGAGCAGGGACCCACTGACAAAAGATGGGCAGGGCAGGCACATACCTGGCTGAGGATGGCTGGGCACAGCATCCTCCAGATAGGAAATACAGATTTATCTGAAACTACAAACCTGAATTCCAGGAGGCTCAAACACCCCTAAAGCCTTCCAAGTTAGATATATTATATTTCAAGTAGCACACCATGTAATAGATCTCCTCAGTGAGCTTTCAACAGCCAAGATCTACCTCTGCAGAATCCAGGGGGAAGAGAAATCCTGGCATTTCTCAAGTACAGATACAGACCTGCTATACCTGGTCCAAACTTTCTTTCTCCAGCCACACACACTGACTGCTCCCCTCTAACCCAGTAAGTATACAACTTATCTGCAAAGTACTTTGCAATCCACCAGAATGGAAGCAGCACTTTAGCAAGAACCTGATGATCCAGAATGATCAGATAGTGCAGTGCAGCCCATAGTATCCAACTCAACCCAAAGCTGTTTCTCTTAAGCAGAGAGAGATCCCGGTTGCAGCAACAAAAGCTCTCAGCAGGCAATGCTTCAGCAGGATCCAAAGTGCTTGAGCAAAAGCGCTCCATCAGGATGGGACACTGCAGGAATACCTGCGGCATCCTCCCAGCAATCCTGCCCACAGATTACAGACAAACCTCCAGCAGAGATGCAATGCTTTGCCTTGTGTGCCAAAAGGGAACTGGGCTTTCACAGAGATCTCTTGGAAATGTAAGCGCAATAAATTGACCACATTCCTTTTTATTACAGTCAAGGGCAAAGCAGAATACAGACAACTCAAGGTTATGTTAAAAGTCTCCCTCCACTGGAATCCAGTCAATCAGTATTTTGCAAGGGCTTGTTTGCACACAGCAGAGTGACTCATAGCAAATGTGTGTGAATTTTCCCTGCACTTTCATTACAAAACCGGAATATTCACATACAGAGAAGCTGCTGTACCATAAACTCACTCACCAGTTTATTGCATTGTAATTTCCTTATGTAGACAAGCCCTAAAGCCTTGACAGAAGTAGGTTTACCTTTGTCTGTTATGAATAGCAGATTTGTGAGAAGCTGGACACAGAATGGGGAGAAAGAATGCAGAATTATGAATGGCTCCTAGCTCAATGTATACAGCTGCTACTGACAAGGGAATACACGTCTGAGTACACAGCTTCTGAGAGCTTGGTTTGGCCAGGAGCTAGAGCACAAAAATTTCACCGTGGTCCTTCAGTGAAAGACAGGCACCTAGAGACAGCAAGGGAACCTCTGAAAAGAAGGAATACATGCTCTTCACTAACAGACATTTTTCTGCACACAATTGCAGGAAGCAGGTTCTGTTTGAAATCTCAAACCACATTAATATATGGTCACCAGAGGCCTCATTTTCCAAGTGGCAGCTGGTTGGAGATTCCCCAGTATAACCACCAATTACATAACAAATAAACCAACTAAAATTCAACGTAAATTCAGTTTGGCCTATTGGTGAGAACAGAAGGCAAGGGAAGCAGAATGGGTCACAAATACTCTGAAAAGTTTGCATGTGAGTGCATATATGCACAGGGGAGAGAAGCAATTCACTAATAGGACTCAGACTTTTTAAAACAAAATCATTTGTTTTCCCCTTCCATCTGGACCCAAACTAAGAAATTACGTAGATTTCCACTGCCCACTCCCCTTTTCCTTCCACACTCTGTTCTCACTGGCACAAGATAAAACCTTGGGGAAACAGCAGCAGCAATTTTCAATTCTCATTATCTAACGGCAGCAGTAGCTCTTGGTGAAACTTGCGGTCAATAAACTACAGGCAATTTTAAAAGACACAATGGGAACTGCCCCTCCTACAGCTGTCCCATTATCCCAGCTCTTATTAGATTTAAAGCCAGCGATTTTTATGCTGTAGCTGGAGTTCCCAGAGCCATGGAAACAGACCACCAGAAAAGATAAAACACTCCTAAATTAAACAGGAGATATCACAGTAACACCCTCTAAAGTCAGAGAACTTCCACACAGGCAAAGCAGGGGATGCAGCAAGGAACCTGGCGCCCAAAGGGGCTGACGCCGCTGCAGTTGAGGCGACAGTGACGCAGCAAAACTCAGCGTTCAGGAGGGCATAAATGGAAAAGCTCGTGAGCAGGTTAGGCAGGGCAAGTTGAAAGCATACTGGCTACAAAGGCAGGCAACCAGAGCAGGATCCTGCTCCCGCAGCTGTGAACATTCCAGTACAGGCATCAGCTTTGTCGTTTGTGCTCTGGATGTGCCTCTCAAGCGGCAGACAGAAATACTCATCTCTGGCTGGCAATTCAGCTGGCCTGTTTCAGATGACTTTTTAGAATCAGATGCTCCACGCTCTAGATGTGCCTATTTCCCTCTGTTGACTACCAAAGATGACCCAACGGCCAGAAAATACACAAAACAGGTAGCATGAGCTATATCCCTACTATGTACTACAGTAATCTTTTCCAGGAAGAGGGGCTGCACAGGAAATCAGTAGAAAATAAATTTTAAAACTCACTGAATGATTACCTGATATATTTGTTCATAGGGCAGAAATAACTGAGGGTGTATCTCAGCTCCTGGCTCAGAGATGTGCACAACAACAGGCAAAGAGAAATGGGTGTCCGAAGGAACTGTCTCAAACCAACACAATAAAGGGGAAGATGCAAAGAATTATTCTCATCCACCGTAAGCTGTAATTTTCAGTCTAGAAATCTAGAGCGTGCTTTCTCTGAGTCTAATGTATACCATGCCCTGGAGACATTTTTACCAGCCATCAAAAAGAACTTGCAGAGAACCAGATGCTTCATTAAAGAATATTCACCAAGCCTTATAAAACCTTTAGTAAAAAGCAGAAGAACAAACCACCAGCATGCAAGTGAGCTGAAGTCACACAACCAGATTTGATTACAATCTCCTCCACTGGAAAACAAATTGTGGGTTTTTTTAAAAAAGGTAAAAAATACCCAAGAAATCAAGAGATTCTGACGTTTCTTTCCTGCATTCCTTCAACCTGAATTCCTGAATGAGGAATGCATGAGACAAAGCCATTTGGTAGAAGATGGTAATTTAAAGAAAAATAACATCTTAAAAAGGGGAAAGGAGGAGGGAGTTTTAATCCTACAGAATAAAACACAACTTGTGATTGCTACAAGTACCTCAGGACTCAGAGGAGTCAGTAAGAGCAGTGAGGCAAATTGTCAGGGCTTGAGCTGTCCTGGGACAAAAGGAAACTATAGAAGACATGTTGCCTTACACAAGTTTTATTTGAATTTGCACTTGCAGAACCCTCTAATGCCTATTTCTAGCTGCAAAGTTTAGTTACCTATTTCTTAGTCTCTCAAGCCCCTTCTTAAAACACAGCAAGATTTTCTGCCACATTGTCATCATCTACAATAAATTAATGTGCGATGCACTTCTCCGTCCAGGTAGTTTCTAATAACAGGGGGGAAAAAAGTTTCTGATGTTCGCTGAAGACTCTGGGAATGAAGACAACCCCCAGTTCCTGGTTTATAAAGAAAACCCACCAAAAACTGCACCACCACCCAAATCCAAAAAAGATCCAAGTTATGAGGATCTTTCACTGCCCTCTGCTGTTACCAGTCATTTAGCTTCCAATTTACTCTTTAATAATGTTGGGCTGGGGCTCAGGGCTGGCAGCATCCCAGCCCCTTTCTCAGGCGGGTTGGAGCCACAGCTTGCAAATATGCTGAAGTTTAATGCAATCTGTCTTCTTTGGTAATCACATTCCGCCCGCACTGCATGCAATAAAGATGTATTGGTAAATGCATTTGCTAAAGATATACTCCACTGAAAAGGCTACAAGCCTGATTTAGAGGAGGCAAGGAAGATAACAGAGGCTGGCAATAGATGCACCAATGCTCTGCACACAGCAACTGGGGGCACGGATTGTGCAGCAGCAGCACAGGCACCACTTTACTTTAAAGCTGAGGAAGAAAAAGAAACCACATGTTTTGGGAGCTGGGGACTTTAGAGATATCAGAGAAAAGCCCTTTCCCTGGCAGCTTTAACCTTGCTGATTTGCAGACATACAAAGACCTTCTTTGTAAACAGGAAGGAAAAAAATTCCACTAGGACTAGCAACAACATTTGGTCTAATATATCCTGACAATTTTCCCATCTCCTTCTGTCGGGCTTCTTCTGGGAGCCGGCTGGCAGCTTGTTTCATGTTATACTTAAATCAGGCATACAGCTTCCCCTCACAATGCTAATGCGACAGAGAAAGACTGCTTCCATGAAACATCCACCTCTCCCCCACCCTTTGCTTTAGTAATCCCATGAGAGAAGTCTCAATGTTGTATTACCATCCTTTTCCCCAAATCCACCTTATTATATTCTCAGCACCTTTTGGAGAATTTTCTACTGTCCAAAAAAAACCCAAACAAAACAGAAAAGCCTGCCCTTGAGGGACACCTGACCCACTGAATTCTCACATGGCCCAGGACCATACCCTAGTTGTAATGTCCAAATACTTCATTTTCTTTTCCCCTTCACTTGTTTCAATAGCCAGAAATTCTTCCAAGGTAGTGAGCAGCCACTGTCCTAAGGCATCAACAGAACCTACTGGGACTCTGCATCTCAGAAGGAAGAGCCATAAGGCTTCCTGGCCTCCCACAAAAGATGAACAGTTTTTAGGAGTGTGCAATTTTCTTAACAGACAGCAGTTTTGCCCAGTACAGAACCTTTCCCCATGCAGCAATCAAAAGAAGCAAGAGCTCTAACTGCAAAGTCCCCTAACAGGGGAGGATGTTTAGAGCCTGTTGAAAATGTTGCAGACGTTGGCAAAATGGATTTGCCTACAGTCTGCGGTACACCACATCCTCCAAGGCAAAACTAGGGAAAATCAGACTGACTTTGAAACCTAAGGGCACCAGTTCTACTGTTTCGGTGGCAGCTTGGTACAACAGGACCCACTGATGGGAGTGAAGTTGGGACATACAACAGTGGGACTGGGAAACATGGAATGAATGTGGGAAAATAGATCCCACGGAAAATTTGTCTCCTGTGAAGATTGCAATTTGACTAAGAGACACCATAGTTCTCAAAAACACTCCTCAAAAGAAAACACCATGCAAAACAAGACAGCGAAGCCAGCCAGTACAACAGAGAGGCTTTTGTTACCTTCTGAGCAGCACTAACGCAGCGCTGATATTCCTTCGCCAGCTCCGAGCATTTGAGCACTTCTCGTTTGTTTTCTCGGTAGCACTTCAGAATTTCAGACTGCAGGTTTACACAGACAGGATCAGTGTTCCTCCTCCTGCAGGAAACACAAGCACAGAAAGATGTGTGAAGAGGAGTTTTCATCCACTTACTACCACTTTGCCAGTAACACACATACTCATTTTGTGCTGGAGTCATGTAGTCCTAATAGGGAAAACAGTGGGAGCAGCAATCACCGAAGTGGGTCAAATGACCAACAGTATCTTTCAGTTGAAAAATCCAGGGCACTTAGCAGAAAAAAGGAACATGATCTTTCTTATTTGGTGTGGAATGCTGTTTTACTCTTAGATAAAACATCATCTTTCCTCTGCAGTCAGAAGGAAAACCCCCCAAATCCAAGTCTCAGTGATGTTCCCAACTCACACCGGAAATCTTTGGCAGAACTCAAGAATCCTGGCTGGGCCTGCCCTAGATCTGTAACAGTCTGACAAGAAACTGAACAGATTTGTTGAAAAAGGCACCTCAATCTATTGAATTGCCATTTAAATACTACAAGAAATCCAGCATGGTTGGAAGCACTGCAATTCTCCTACTGACTAGAAAAAACCCAGAATAATAGCAAGACCAGATATCTGTTTCTTTGTATTTCTGCAGCAATTAGTACTCATACTCTGTAAATGGCATTGACAGCTACCCAAGAACAATTAAGGATGATGTTCTTTTACTCTAATGTGCATGTGTACATATGGCACATCATCAGCAACAGTACCAATAACGGGGAAGGTCGTTGTGAAACAATACCAGCAACAATGGCAAAACACATAACGACAGTGACATCAGCTGCACAGACAGGCAGACACATATTGCAGGAATTTGCAGCACCACTGCCATGGTATGTTTTACCAGAGAATAAGAGAACATATGTTTAGGTGCAGCAATCCTCAGATGTCATCTCCTAAAACATAAATCCATTTAATTCCTTGCATTTTCTGCCCCGATGTGCTTAGAGATCTGCACCCAAATATCAAATGCACCTCTTCCTTCCAAAGCACTGATGCCAGAGCAGGCATTAATGCTATGCTCTGATGTATCATTTCCACAGTAACAACAGGCACCCATTCAGCAGCAGGGCTTCATAGCGAGGCAGAGAGAAAACATGACCTGTTCCTGGGCATGTCACGTTCTCTCAGGTGGAACTGATTTCTAAGAAACAGGAAATCTAAAACCAGGATCTTCTAAAAGCTTTTGCAGAGCTCAGATATGAGTTTCCAAATCATGCACATCTGTGTAAGGTGCTCAGGCGAGAAGTGGAAGGACCAAAAGAAGAACAATCTTGTCTTGTCTGTATCAGCAACCTGGTTGCTCTCTCAAAATAGTTTGAGATATACTCTAATTGATACTTCTTCAGTCCTCAGTCTTACTGCCAACACACATGGACAGAGTAAGAATTTATCAGTAACAGTATGACAGCCACACTCTACAACACTGAGATTTGGATCAGAAACCACCACAGATACTACACAGACTTCTTTTTCCACCTCTTCACTAATCTTACAGCTTTTAGAAGAAACTTATTCCATGCACGGTCCCTAAAGGCTAGTGTTCATTTCTAATTTCTATGTTATAAAGCAAATCACCTTTAAAGCCTCGAAAATCCATATTCTAAAAAAAAATCTTCAAATTTTGGGATAGAAAAGAACCCAGAGAGAGCTTCAGAAACTCATAATGTTGGCATTTTGCTTTGTCACTAACTTTAATATCACTCTAATCAAATCAGTGAGACTGTGGAAATGATACCAAACAATACCAGGTCAGGAAATACCACCAAATCCCTCAATTCATTGAAAAAGTTAAGACTTTTAAAATTAGGTTTTTCAAACTCAGCGATGTTAAACTGAAGGGCATTTTGTAATTTTCATACAGACACCTGGAAGAGTAAGAAGGTATAGCATACCACAAAGCAGTTTGTATTCATCTGAGCTGAACAACATGGTACAAACATCTCAGAAATATTAAAAATATGCTTGAAGTTGCCACTGTTGGCAGGGAGAGCTATAGGAATTGTGCTTTGCTTTTGATCTGTTCTTCTGCTGCGCCTCCTACAGCATCAGTCCCCATTGCCTAGAGTAAATATAAAGTTAGGATCTACCTGTGGGCTCAGACAGTACTGCAAAGTCTGTGGCCCTCTTCTTTAGGAGACCCCTTGGTGCTCAGCCCACGGGGCTATTTAAAAGCCACATAGTGGGGAGCAAGCAGCACAAGGGTGAGTTTTGTTGCCTAAAGCCTGCCAGAGGCAAGGGATAATCAGCAGGGACCAGCATGCACTGCCCAGCAAGTACCTAAATCAGCATTCCTACACACCACTTCCCACAACACAGGGAGAATTTATTTGGTACCATGTACCCAAAATCATAACAAGATTATTCTCCGTAATTTCTTCAAAATAAAACCTCAAGCTGTGGTTACGCATCAATTGCGCCAGCTTCTCAAAACAGATTTGGAGATGCTAATCAACAAATTGCAAAGTTGGTTAAGGTAATTATCAATAGAAGTTACTGTGGAGTCTGGGAGAACACAAGTTATCCACATCCAGCAGATTAGTTCTGGTATCCAGCTGGACTGGAAAAGGGTATCTGAACTGCTCTGCTGAACAACTGCTTGAGGTGCTTTCCTCCCTGCTCAGCAACCACAACTCCTGCCCTGTCTGACTCCAGGGGATGCCACTCTCCTGCTCACATTAAGTCTCAACTTCAGGTTGCAACATTTCCACCCAGGAGGAACTGCAGCCCCATACACACACAGCAGCTGCACCGTGCAGGTGTCTGGCTTTACCTGTACATACCTGAGAGAAAAAGGAATTAAACCACCAGCAGCGTCCAACCAGAAACACATCTGTAAAGCACAACGACACTGAGGGCTGACTTCCAAAGGATGTGGACCTTTGCCAACTATCTCCCTTCACCCTCAGACCAGCCCAAGGCACTAACTAATCTCTAGAAAAATTAATCTCCTGGACACCTGATCACACTGCTCCTGATGTCTCATTGTTCCAGGGTTTTTACTATTATTTCTCATATGGGAGCTAAGGAAAATGGTGGAGAAGGGATGAGGTTTGTACACCCAGAGTAGAAGATTTGTATGCTTTGACCTTTTTTCTGAAGTGGGTCATAGTTTTAAGCATAATATGGCACCATGAAGTGAAGTAGACTGTTGGCCTCTGTCTAAAATAAAACATGTTGTGACTGCTACCACTATTATCAAAGCAGGTGTGAGAGGCTCACTTACAGTAGTTAAGAAAAAGGCAAGAGAGAAAGGCTGGGCTGGGAGGGGATAAGACAGTATCTGCAGACTGAGAAGTATGGAAGACAAGCTCTGACAAAACCTTGGAAATAAATAAATGCAGGACATACAGAATATGAAAGATTAAACCAATAACACACACTCTCATCTGTTTAAGGCAGGAGGAAAGGAGAAAGGAAGACAGGTCGAAAAAAGGAAAAGGTGAATTTAAAAATAAAACTCATTAGCAGTGCCTCCCCCATCACAGAGAGGAAAGAAACCTTTGCCTTGCCACTGTTCAATGGGCAGGAAGGCTACATACACATGAAATCTGTGATTTCAGAACTTCCTCTACCCCTCCCAGGGAGGGATTTAAATCAGGTCTTTGTCTGGAAAAGAAGGGTAGAGGTTTTCTTAAAATGAAACAAAGGGCATCCTTCTGTCTGCTATCCCTTGAGGTAAGACAGAATGAGCACGATCTTGCTGCATTTTGACACTGAGAGTTACCAAATCCCTTCTATCACTGCATATTCCCTTTACTTTATTTAATAAATGAAATTTTATCAACTTATCCTTCTTCTATTATCACTGCTGACATCAATCTGATAATATTGGCTTGGCGTGGAATCGTGCTATTATATGTCCTCTTGATATTTAATTTAAGAGAAACGTCTGCAGTGGGGTGAATATGTGAAGCAAGCTTTTTATTACTGGCAGCAGTAAGGACGCTGGGAGTGAATTAGACATTCATCTTAGTCAGGGCCAATCTAGTGGCTCAGAAGAGGTTTTCTTCTTAACCCTCTCCTAACTGTTCAACAGTGGCAGGTAACGGCTGCTTCAGTCAATAACTGCAGTCATTTGTCTTGGCAAATTCATTCCTACGTGGATATAAACCCCATGAAGAAGTACTAAGTGGCTGGGAGGTTAAAGCAAGGTTCTTTGAGAATTTCCATCGAAAGCACTGCACTAGTAGGAAAAGTGCTGGTCTAAATGTCCATCAATTAATCAAGAAGCAACACAGGTTCCAAAGACAAACACCCAAACTCACTGCAAAAAGCGATTAAGGCCATATCATCAGGATACAGACCCAGAGACAGAAGGTTCAAACATAGCACAATAGCTACTAGTCAGGTGCTGCTGACAGGTTCCCTTTCTGGAAGAATTATGGACTCAGTATTGGAAAGCAAGGGAAAGCTGGAAGATGTCTATGTATTTGCTGGTCCTTCCACCCAGCTAAAAGATCAGACTACCCAAGCAGAGATACAACTGTAATGCTTTAGGAGTTGGCAGCTCTTTAGTGCAAAATCAGTACCTCCACAGTGAGTAACACACCATCACTTGGCTTTACTGGGGAGAACAGCAATTCCAGATGGAGTTAAGAGCAAGAGCTTCTTTTTGCATTTTACTTTGGGAAACCATTCAAGTTGAACAAAAAACTTGAGATAGAGACTGATGGTATCTAAACCCAGACACTTCGATAAGCTCTGCTCAGAAACTGAAAAACAAAGACATGCAGGGTCCCTCATATAAGCCAACTTAAAAGTAGCTGGCTCCAGCACACAGCTGCAAGCAGTCGCTTCCTGTGGGCTACAAAATCCAGCGAGTGGAATAGCTGCTTTCTGCTGCATTATCTGACTAAGAGCAGTGTCCGAACCAACTTGAGCAAACCACGTTAGTCACCACTGCCACTACAGCACAGACAGCCCCAGAGATCAGCAATGGAGTGCACAGACAGCACTGCCAGTAAATCCCAGGGCACAGGGATGCAGTTTCTGCATGTTGGGAAGGAATCAGACACGTACAGTTGGTTAGTATGTTTATATATCCAGGGTCCATTACACACGTTTCAGACTAAGCTCAGCGATGCTTTGGTCACAGAAATGTGGTGTGCTGCCAGGCTGCACTGTACATATATAAAACCCAATAGGTGGTTAACTGACCTGTAAAACTGCATCCTCCCTTGGGTAGCAGTTGGCTCTGATGGCTTCTCTAACATGTCAGAAAAATGACTCCAGACAGATGCGATACACAGCACATAGAAAGGTTTCATTCTCTCTCATTATTGCATCCTTGACATTTACAGCAGAAAATTAAACACAATTGAAGCATTTCATTCACATATAACAAACTCATCAGCACAGAACAACCAACCAGGCAAGCTAACTTTCAGCATAGGCTGCAGGATGCTGCACTATCACAAAGCAAACACTGTGGCCTTACTACAGGCTATGGGATTCCCTGATCCTGCATGTCAGCTTGATAACGTGGTTTGAATGGAAGAGGGAAGAGTCACGTTGCAGCTGTTTGGCAAGGGAAATAAGACATGGAAGAAGTTTAATAGATTATCCAAATGTCTACTAAAAAATCAGTAATGTTTAAGCTACGTAACCTAGCACAGTGTAAACAAACTGCATGTCTCATGAGGCTAAACTAATGTGATCAGGGAAGAGAGTGTTTCTGATCAGCCTCAAGTATTCAAAACACTGCTCATCAGGCTTTGCCATTGATCCAGGTGGAATAGAAAGCTTGCACAAGTAACATACTGTTTAGAGCAAGACTGGACAGACTAAAAGAAAAGGTGAAACCTCATGACAATTTTCACAAGAATAGGGGCACTACCTCCAAATTTCAGCTGAAGCTGCTGTATTCCCATCTTTCTAAATCCTTTTCATGTGCCTTGTCACACTGTCAGCAGCACACTCCTGCACACCTGAAGTATTTCCCCTCTCTCCTTCTTCCCCTTGACAGCTACATTTCAGTAACAGGTCACCCTATTCTATTTTTCCGTATTTTGTTCATGAAAGTGCCTAATGAGTGCATATTTTAAAGTACTGTGAGTTTCTGGGTGGCTCTGTGATCCTAAAAAATTTGTCACTCAAGTACTTCGCAATCTCCATTCCTTTTTTTGACAGCTTGTTTGAAGCTGCCATCCAATTCCCCACTGGAGTTCATGCACTCACTGCACCCTTGTCCTTCCCAGGACAGATGTCTCCTTTCCTTCTGATCACAGACACACAGAAGCTGTTCTGAAATCTTCTTCTGTGTAAGTAATTAGGTTCTATCACTGAGAACAAAAGTTACCACAAATGTCCAAATTTCAAGTGTCAGCCACTTGCTGTGTCACTGTACTGCATGCAGTAAAAATAGCCTGCCCCAACCACATTTTATTCATCAAACAAAAAAACCTCAAAAACACTACACTCTAAAACATGCAGATTGATGTGGAAAGCAACTAAAATCTAGCAGTTTTCTGTAACAACCTCTAAATTTGGAAATCAACAACAGCTTCTTAATTTCAGTCATGAAATCGATGCAAAGAGATTGTGTGACTCAAGCAATGCTGGTTCCAGCTCTCCACCTAACGTACCCCAGTGTATCACAAATGCTCCTGCCCTCCTACAAGGTTTATCCTCACACACAAGGAGTCATTTCCCATTTGACCAATGGGTCACCCTAAAAGTCTTTGACTTGTATTTCACTGTGTTTTGCCAAGTGCAGATTCAACCAGATTTGACTAGCTTCCTTAGCACCCCATGAGCTGCAGGCACTGGGGTTGTGGTGGTGGGCTGTGGGTCTCTGGGGGAGTAGAAGGGTAGCAATATGCAAAAACCATATAAAGTTAAATGATCCTTATCCCACTGAACCTGCAAATGCAATAACTAATCATCCCTATTAGCACTCTGCATGGCAGATGGCAAGTGGTTTAGAATAATGAAAGATTTTTCCCCAAAAGTGGATAATTCCAATGTACATTCGGATGTAAATTCTTTACAAATTATGAAGGTAGAACACTGAGCTATGAGAAACTGCCGGTTTGGAAGATGAAAGGAAAACTACTGCCTCTTCCTTCACTTGCCAAGAGATACAGAAGTTAACAGAAGTGGATCTCCTGCCCACAAAGCCATGCACCATTTTTTCCCGAAGATGCCAAGCTACTAAAAGTTGACTAGCAAAGATGAAGAGTCTAAAGTTAGCAGCAAAACGGTCTCTGGAAGCCAAGCAGGAATGAGTCAGAATCTTGTTGCTGGAAGGAGTTCTCTGAATCAGAAAGGAAGCTGGCTCAGCTCCCACAAGGCAGAAAAGCAATATAGCAAGCAATAACTGATTCTGAAAACAACACACAGCCCAACAAGTGACCCGAATAGGGATTTTCTTTCCTCAGATAAAAAACATCATCTAAAAACTGGTTAAGATCTCAGGTCAGGAAGGGAAGGCATGCAGTTCACAGAAGGTATGCAGCGCAAGCCCTAAGAATATATGGGTTGTGACAGTGCTATAATGTCTGGGAATTAGTTGGGGAACTGTTGCTCTATTAAACCCCTTCTCAAAAAATTTCCTAAAGAAAGTAACTGAAGATGTGATATGCTGATTTCATGTAACCACAAGACATGAGGGACAGCAGGTTCAGTAAATTTCTCCTATGTGAGATGATCTTAATGTCAGACTGCAAACAAAACGTTCTTTTTAAAAGAAAACCCTGACTACTCATTGAACAGCACTTATTTTCCAAAATGCCACTGAGCCCTGCACTATGCTCCTACAGTTTACTTCACACTACACAAAGGGCTACCAGTGATGGACAAAAATATGAGTCCATTAGTAAATTCTGCACTGACAGAGCGGCATATCCAGCTAAAGATGCCAAAACAAATTTTGAGAGGAGATTGAAGCTGACAGTGTTAAAGTTCAGGTGGAATCTGAAGCTAAACATTCACCTTATTAAAAAAATCCCCTTGCTTGTGCCCACATTGTCTAATCCGCAAAACCACAGTGCCCCCTTTTACCACACTGTGCAATTTGTGAGCACTGACTCAGCAAAGATCCCCGTTAAGCAGCTCCTCATCCCTCCGAGAGCATCAATAATGGTGCTTTCAGAGAAAACACACACACACACAAAGTCTTAAAAGTTCATTTTTGGGGGGGAGACTGGAATTTGTTTTTCAGTTTTTGGTTTGGGTTTTTTTTTTTCCCCAAATAAATATCGTAGTTTCAAGAAGTCCTCAGAAAATTGAAAAAACCCCTACAGAAAACAGATAACATGTTTTAAGTTTGGAGAAGAGCACATGAAGCTTCTCAGCTGAGGTGAGCCCGTGCCTACTGGGGTTGCTCCAGTGTGTGCTGTTGGTTGCTCTCGCTGTCAGCACAACAATGAGCAGTTCCCTCCGACCAAACAATATTCATCCCTGAACAAGTAAGTGCTCCTGCCTTCCAAATGCCAGTTTTTGGGGTCAAATTAGTTACAACTGTAGTTGGTATGGTATGTGTGTATGCCTCAGACACGCAAGCAAGAGACACATCCAGGACTAACAAGAAACCTGCAGGTAAAGAAAGAACCAAACCCAGCAAGATTCTCTCAATAATAGTCTGAGTAATCCATAGCCTAGAAACCTATTTCATCAGAGTAGCCTCACGAACTATCAAAATCACACCAAATAAATAAATAATAAAGTCACTGAAGCCTGATCTCATGGCAGAGATGGTTTTTCTCTCCTTCTATAAGGGAGAAAAGGACTTCAGTCTCTCATCAGCTCAACATCAAACCCCACCAACTTCCTCTGTGCAGACAGACCACCATGATGGAAGATATCCACAGCAGTCCTGCCACAGTCTTTATTTCCTCAGAAGACAAAAATATAGAAGCTCTGACCTACATAACAAACTATTTCCTCAAATTTCCCCCTCAGTACCTGCCTTTGGTGTCTTCTGTCATCCTTCCATCACTCCAGGAGGAGACTCTGACTCAACAGAAAGGACACAGAGTGTATAATCCAGAATCAGGAATACAATTACTGTTCAAAATAGCAACATTGCCCTTGAAATCAGTTGCTACTGAATTAATGACCAGATTGTTAGAGTGTTACCTCAACTTTGCCTTAGGCTGCTAATTAGCAAACAAGTCATTAATTCGCTGGTAACAAGTGGTTTCTCAGGCATTATTGCTTCTGACATCTTTAATTCACCACTCTTTCTGGAAAGCTTCTCCAGACAACTTTAACCTCAACCCTTTACAAATCAACCCCACGCCATTACCACCAACACACTGTACAGTACACACGCTGAAGACAGAGGCAGAAAAACACAGCAGGAATAGGCTAAGCTGGCTCATGAATTAATATTCATCTTGCCTTTCCCAAATCAAGCCGAGGGGAGGGGGAGACCAAAGGCACAAGAAGTTCTGGATTTTGGTGTGGATCTGCCATTACATGTAAATACATAGTAAAATACTATGAAACCAGGAGAAACCTTACTTCCACCATGGTACACATTAGAATATGCAATTCTGAATCTGAGGGCAGAGATCTGCTTTTATTTTCACTGTATTTTCCACGATAAAGAGCTGATAACTGAAATATTTCATGTCCTCTGATGCACAACGTATGACTGAGGTTTGTTGTAACAGCTGCACGAATATCCATGCTTTTGAAAACAATCTGGCTTTGGCCTGCCAACAAACCCTGATCTAAGGGCTTTATAAAGGTAACATTACTACAGAAAACAAGTGCTTTCCATGTAAAAATCAATAGCAACAGAAACATCCCTAATAGATTACACAGAGTCTTTGGCACCTTTTCTTCTGCTATTCCAGTCTCTGCTATTCAGATCTTATTTTATAAATGCCCAAGCTCTACCAAAGCACTGTTGAAGAAATGCTCTTGCAGTTTTGAAGAGACAGCAGTTTTTCAGTGCCAACAGAACTGCAATCTCAGTTCACTGGACTCATTTATTAGTCACCTCTCATCACGTATGAGAGGAAACACAATACTTTGAACATCAGATTGAAACATCACTTTACTAATCGGACAAAACGAAAATCTTATTTAGAAGCAGCATCTTAATAATCCCCAAGAAAGGAACTTCAGAAAGAAGACTGAACAGCTTGGATAAAGTAAGTACACAATCTAATAAATTTTCAAGATTTAAAATTTGGTTCAAAATAGATTAATCTGACCCAACTGGAACACTTACCTGAATCCACTGCATATACATGACTTCTATTTTTACATTCCATATTCCTGAAGCAGTAGGGGAATATTCCTTGCTAGGAAATCAGTGCACTGGTACAAGCAGTTGGTTAACAGTAGGCCTTCCAGAATTTATAAAGAAAACGTTTACATGCTAAGGTAATGGGCAAAAAACTTCGGGAAGCAGAACTGAAAATGATCAGAAACCTTTTCTTTCAGTAAAATGCACACCATGTAAAATGACACAAAGAAAAAATTCACCCATATACTTTTACCCTCTTCTGAAATAACTTTGAGGAAACTCATGCATTATAATCTCTTACAGCAATATTCCAATTTCCTACTAAGAGTAACTTTATAAAAGTGAGAAACAGAAAAGCTTTGACTAATAACCCAACTTTTTATTTAAAGATTATGAAAGAGGTTGAGTGCAGAGAGAAGAAGGAACAACTAACACAAACCAAGCACCAAGGGAAGAACAGGACTGGATGGAGTCAAATCATTTTGGTGAAGGTATCATCACTGCAGGGCACAAAAGCACTGTTGAGATAAGGCTGTGCATGAGTTTCTGGCAATAATCAATCTCTTATTCCTGAAAACTCCTAAATCCCTATTGGAGAGGCTCTTAATTTCAACACTAAATTAATCATTTATCTAATCTAATGATAGGAGAAATCCCAGAGCAATTTTGTTTGAAAACTATGATGTCTACCCTTTTCCTTCGGCTTCACAACTGTCCATGTAATAACTATTTCAGACCTTGTCTCTTGGGCAGTGCTCTGTTGAAATACCCAAGGCCTCATAGTAGATTTCAAGATTAACAAACTCAAGTATCACTGCATAACTACTTTATAAACTTGCCAGATCTACATAAACAAACAAAAAAAGGTAGTTTCCCTAGGTTCCAGTAAGTGTTGCCATTCTAACTGAGGGGCCATCAGCCTCATAAAATCTTGTGCAATTCAATAAAACCTTCATTTCCATGAGTACTGAAAGCAAGCCATAAATTCCCTGTTCCCAGCAGACAATCCATCTATGAACTTTCTTCTCAGTCAGTGTGGTTTTCTACTCCATGTTCAGCCCAGGAGGATACTCACTACTTGCTGGTTTCTCTAACGTAATCACCTTAAATACTCATGTCCATTAAGTTTAAAGATCTTAGGACCATTCAATGAAACTCTTACACAGTAAGTCCCATATGGAGTAAATCTCTTTGGCAGTTTCTCCTTTGGAAAGCTGCCTTGGATTCAAGGCTGATCTCCGTCAGGATAAGATACTGACATTCTTTATGCACTTCTTGATAACAGCACAAAGCACATGCAGTCGTCTCAGCACAACATGCAAAGCAGCAGAGTCATCAGTAAGTAGCTTCAGAAACAGTTCTGCAAACTATAGGTAGATCTCAGAGGGAAACTTGGCTTCAGAACAATTTTATCTTTTAACAGCTTCCTAATCCCCCCAACCCAACTCCTGCAGCCTTACCTTTTAGAGTCACACCCCCACCCAGGCCAATTCTCACATCCAAAATTAACAACTACAAAAATAAAATTTAAAAAAGAAAATGATAAGACAACCTTGACGAAAGAAAATAAATCACTAAAAAAACTGAACAGACCAGCGTTTTGACGATAAACGTAGAGTGCTGCACTAAGCCATAACCCCTTTACTGATGTTTTTTTCCTTCCCCTTAACAGATTCAGGGACTGTAATAACATTTAATCCTCAGAAGCTAATCTAAATGTAACACTCAAAAGAAGACAAAGACAACGCAACAGAAAAAAAATTTGGCCACTGCCTTTTGGGAGTGCTGCTTTATCCCTGGAGCGAGCGCATTAATAGAGCTTGGAATGAAATGCCATTTTATTCTCTGTAGCAGGGAGGGGATTAGCAAGTTGTCTTCTCTAAACCCAGTCTGAGTCATGGCTCTGTGAACACTGAGAAAAGGATGTGGAACGAAGGGAAGGGCGGGGAGCACTGGCTTTTTATTTACATGCTGCTTCCTTTGTGGGTGGTTACTGATGTGCACAGTTTGCTAAACAAGGAAAGAAGGGGAGGAAAAGTTCTAGGTCCCCTGACTTTAATTCTGTTGGTTAACAAAAGAGAAAAATAATAATGCATCAATTATAACAACATCGTTGAGACAACATGTCCGTGGCAACTGTCCAATTCACCACAGCACGCAAGCAACAAGGGCAAGTTGCTTGAGGTGCTGAAAGCTGTGCTCAGTGGTATCTTGTTGCTAGGATCTTCCTGGGAGAAAAAAAGCAGGTTGGACAGAGCCCAGAACAAATGAGGAGGAGACACTGTGATAGGAGGAATGTGGAAATGGGAGCAGGCTGGTTTTAGGTGAAGAGATGAGGAACAAAGTCCACTGCACAAGTCAGGCCATGCAGGCATCAAGCCTTGAAGTAGAAACCAGAGCTAATGACTGTGTCAGTGATTTAATATGAAGCTCAGCACTAAGCACTTCACTTCTGTTTTTACACAAAGGGAGATAGGAAGGTTTACATGCCTACCTCGCGGGCATGCTGTGAAGGGTCACTGGTGGAAAGCCTGTACAATATTCCTAAACCTTGCAATGCTTGACAATCACTAAAGAGAGGAAGCAGTCTGTGGAACACTTGACCACTTGTGCAGAGCTGTAAGTGTTGATAAAAGAATTACAAAAGTCATTAAATGCCAAGAAAACACTGGGGTTTTGTTTCAGATATTTCTTCCCTTTACTTTGACACAGACTCTGAAAAACAGGGCACTCACTGTGGAAACAACCCCAGCCCTATTTCCCTCTTCCTCCATCAGCTCTGCTGATATACAGTGGCAAAAGAGAACAAATACAGGATAGATTGGTCTCACAAGGCACAAGTGCCAGGGGCAGGTCTTCACAGTGAAACAGAAGCTAGGGAAGAGACACTGTGAAGGATATGGAGTCTCCTCTGCAGATGGAGAAAGTGCCACTTCTGGTTTCCTCTCCTTTCCTTAAGGAGCTGTCGTAGTCCAGCACTGGAAACAGGCACACCTGTACTTCATTCATACTTTGGCTATATTCTATTTCACATAATTTTGCAGGATTGTCAGTATATTCCTGCCAACCAAACTACTAGATCTGCATAAATCAGTCTAACCTATCTCAGCACCTACTGTGCTTGTATGTCCAATATGAAAGTGCAAAACAGGATGAGAAAACTATTCTTTCCACTGAAGTCACAGCGTCTTATAATTTATTACCAAAAACAGGCTGTAGAAAGACTTGAATGTAGATGCCTAACAAGAGAGCCTCACAACACTTCAAGACTTCAAGTCCTACCAATTGAGCACAGGTGCCAATGCAGGAGGGAACCTTCCCTGACCCTGTGCCAGCCATATCATGACCCAGGTGTGAGGCAAGTGAGCTCTTTAGGAGTGTTTGTACAGCATGCTGTACACGAGGCAATGATCTGAAAAGGGTCACTGCATGCTGCTGGAAGAGACACACGTTGCAGGCTGACGGGAGAAAGTAGTGATTCTTCCTGCATGTACAATTATCAAAGGGCATTATCAATCCCAGATCCTGCATTCCAATGCTCAATGCTGGCAATTGCTACTGTAAAGAAATAGAATGCATGATGTTCACCTTCACCCTCAGTTTCACTTGTGCCACGCAGCTTGTCCCTTCTCAAGACACCCCCAGTCACGTCATCTTTTCACACGAAATTCACATCAGGGCAGGTGTCTCTCTTTGCTGCAAAGAAGACAACCCAAGGAATCTGTTGCTTTATAACGGCTCAAGTTCATATTGCCATCAAATAGAAGAGCACTGTACAATAAGGTCAGAAGGCAGGGACTGTTAGATGATAAAGGCTCAAAATATAGTGGAAGACATCCCTAAGAGACCATAAACACGCTTTCTAAATCTTGAAAGAAAGAATTCATTAGCATTTGTGTTGGTCTCAGTCACTAAACTTCACAAGAAATGATTGCATTCCTGAGTTTCCTACATTACCAGTCTTCATCTCCACAAGAAACAGAAGAAACCAAATGAAACTGAAACATCAGGAACCAAACATCAGACTACTATAAAAACAGGGTAGTTACAGTCTGTAACAGCAAGTGAAGAACATAATCCCTGGTCCCAGTTGCTTCCTTTACCAAGTCACAAGGATAAATCACCTCTACATGTGTTCTCAACAATTGACTCCACATTTGCAGAAGCAAATCCAAGGAAAAGATTGAACTGATCAAAGACTATCAGAACTTTATGCCCTACGAATTTTTAAAATTTTATTTAAAAAGAGAATTTAGAATTCTGCTATGGAAAACAGTATGGAAATGCAAGCAATGTGTTAGCTTCCTTGTTTTGGCTTCTTTAGCAACTTATTGCTTGACTGTCCAAACAGAAATGTGAAATTACAACAGGTTATGTGATGCTTTGGCTGCCAAACATAATTTTAAATAAAGACAGCACAATATACTGCACACCCCACTAACATATTCATCACTACTATATTATCTATTTATGTAATTAAGTATTGTACAGTCTGGATTGGACCCAACCGGACTACATATGCTGCTACTCCAGTTTATTGCATGTTGGCCAACTGTTTACCCAACTGAGATACTAGTGCTGCTCTTGACAGTGTAATTGCTTTAGACTCATTAATATTAAAGAATTACAGAAAATATTTTTTCTTAGACAGCTGTTAGTGCATGTGGAACAATAAGTTATGTAACACTACTGGCAAATACAAATATAATTTAGACACTGAATATGGTAAAAGAGATAACATTAAAGGTTCATTAATTGTGCTAAGTGAAATTAAAATGACCAGAAAAATCATTGCACTCATTCTAAGAAAGTATTCATGATAATTACAACTCCAGTTTGGAGCTTACAGGGCTGAGATTTAGACTGTTTACCTTTTTCTTCCCTGGACAATGAAAACTTTAGAAGTGGTGCCATTCTTCCTACTCCCATGCACCAGCCCAATGCTGCAATACACAGGTTCAATACACCGGGTCAAAGTTGGAACCGATTAAAAATGTTCCATTGCCAGTTTGAAAACCCTAGTAAATATTCCTATTGAATATTAATTTTCTAAGTCACTCTCTTCTCTTTCATCCTTCCTTGCAAGATATATCAACTTTATACTAAACTCTGTCAAGCTTGGCACACAAAGAGAGGATGCCAGCTTACACCTCCTCAGCGCCCTCAGTACCTGACAAGAGGGAACTTCACACTCTGTTTACAGGAATATCCAGAAGCTGCACACAGAATGTTACGGAACGCAACTGGAACTGCTGAAAACAACAAAAATGGCTCCTCACTTTATCCGCTCCTCTGCCTTGGTGGCTGCCTCCTGGTACTGCTCCGATGTCAGCTTGTAGATCTCTGCATTCTGAAACAAAGAATAGAATGCTCAGCTCTAAAAATTAAAGGCATCTCAGATCTTATCTCATCACAAAGTTATCTTCTATAATTAATAACAATTTCCAACAACAAACAGCATATTCAGTTCAAAGGACGCAAAAAATGCTTAAGAGTTGATTTTATTTTCAGCAAAATGCATCAAGGCCACAACATATCCTTCATTCCAAGCTTCACCTTTGTGAAGGGAAGGAGGGGGAAAACATTGCTAAAGACCAAACACCAGCTTTCATTATTCCACGTAACCACAAACACAAGATGTTTCCAGCACTGAGCTATTTTGAGTTTGGTCGTGTTTTGTTCCCTTCTTTCATTAATTGCTGTGAAGGATCTTGTAAGTTACTGACATGCAAGTATCAAAATTGGCTGCTAGCACTGGAAAATCCATTTTACATTTCAGTGCTTCTACTTGTGTTACTTATTCTTTAAAAGAAAATTATGCAGCCTGTTTCCCTTTTAACAACATAGGGAGGCATATCAGGTATCAGTTAAGGCACTGCCAAACAGAGTCTTGAGTGTCTTGCTGCGGGGCTTAAGAGGTTTGCATTAAATTCTCCTGAACTTGCACAGGAAGAGTTTTAGCCCACAACTGCTCAGTCGCTGAACATGGAGGATGAATTCCTCCTCTGGGCTGCACTGAGGAGCCTCCCAGGCACAAACAGCAGGAGGGAACGGCTGCACACCCCCAGTGACTGCACTACAAGGTCTCGTGTCACTAAACCACTGATAAAGCTGCCTTGGGCAAAGCCTCTGGACTCCAGACGCAATTGCCTCACTCAAAGCTCATCTGCAAGGCTCTCAGTCTGAAAAGGCACAAGCAGAAAATATGCAATAATCAATCAAAAAAAATGACAAAATGGTATTGAAAGCGAGGACAGCTATTCATTTAGGGCCAGTTCTAGCTGCTATCTCATCTCTCCCCAAATTTGGTCATTTTATATAGAATACTATTCTTGCCCTTCTTCATTTATTTTCCCATAAATGCAGCTGTGGTCCTGCGCATGATGAGCCGATACACACTGTTCAGTGGTTGGAAAAAGGAAAGGACAGATATAACTCAAGTTCTATTAGTGGTTCTGCCACTTGTGCAATCTTGGGCAAGTCACCATTTTCCATCTGCAAGTGAGGGATAACAGCTGCCTGTATCTCTGCATTTGTGTGAAGCTCAGCTAATTGGAAGGTTTATAAGGTTTTCAGAGCCTGGGCTTCAAGGTGCTATATTTAAGCATTTTATCTCTGGTGTCTGAATTTATGTTACATACCAAAAAAAACACAGAACAGATTTTGCTTTTTTGAACTTTGACCTAGGAGACAGATTTAAACTGAGAAATCATGGAGGACTAACCACTTCAAAATGCATTTTACCGGCAAATTATCATTAATGTTTTTGTTTACTACTTGTTACATAATGGTCAAACTTCAATGCTATTAAATCCATTTTTCACCTTCCTATATTGAAAAGTTCAGCTTTTAATGGTGCCTTTTTCTCTGGCCTGTAAACAGACCTCATGACTTACAGCTCCCTGCTGTTACTTATTCACACATGAAACCACAAGACCTGTGCTTCATTAATTAAATTTGCCATTAAAAATTAAATAATGTGAATAAGTAGATGTAAGCGTTATCTCCATTGGGCTTCAAAGGTCTCACTGTTTCTCCAATTACTACCCAAGCAATTTTCATACTTCATACTGTCTGATTTCTCAAAGGAACTGGATCTGAGAGATCAAAATGAGGGAAACTGGGAAAAAAAGAAAGCAAGGTAGCAAAATTAAACATTTTTCAGGCAATAGGAAGTAGCCCCGTCAGATACTATTAGCCTGCAGCACTCTGCAGTGAAACAGCAGCAGGAGAGGGAAACAGGAACAAATATGTTGTACGTGAGACCCAGCATGAGGCTGCATTTAACCCACCTAAAGAATGGAAAAATAGCCAACAGAATCACTTGCTGGATGTGCTGTCCATTAAAATGGTTGTGGCACAACCTTATGTAGTTTATTAGAGAGAGTTCAACTGCCCAGCACTTGGGTCAGGCTCATCTTCAACAACATCAGCTACAGACACGGACAAAAATAGCTGGGAAAGGAACCCAGGGTTTAGTTCTGGATTCTGAAGCTGCTAAAAGTAGGCAAGCGAGAGCCTGAACAGAGGGGGAAGAATCTCAGTGAGGGAAAGGAGGAAAGACCTGGCCTCAAAGCAACCACAAGGCACATGGCACTGTGCAAAGATTGAGGAGGGGCACAGAACACCTTCAACCTGCAAATAGAGGTGTTGAGTTTTAAAAATGAAAAGGAAACATCTTTACATGTGATCCAACTGGGCTTCCTGCTGTTGGACCAGACCTCTCCCCTACAAAACCCCCAAAACAGTATTTCCAATGCTATGAATCAGTACCTTTAAATGCTTCCCCGAGTAATAAAAACAGGGGGTTACCAGTTAAATTTGAGTTTGTTCAACAAGCATACTTAATAAACATGTTTTCCTTGGCCTTTAGACTCTTTCCTACATCGAGAAAGTCACATTCCCTTTTGTCCTAAACATTAAATGGGCTAAATGGGCAAAAGAATGGCCTTTCAGCATGGGCACAGTCACAGCAGGTTCTGTGATCTGGGGCTTCTGCTTAAAGAAAAAAATTTTCCAAGTATCCTCATCTGTACTACTTCAGACACAAGTTCTACTTCATTTTCAGCAGTTTTCCTACCACACTGTGACAGGAGATAACTTTCCAGTGGCCTACAACAATCCAGGGCTTTATAATGAAGTTGCCAATGAGGAACCACCTGAGCACTTTCCCCAACTTCAGCAGGGTCGCTCCCACACACAAGGGCTATTCAGCAGGATCAAGGTGTGGTATTTGTACTTGAAATAAAGTCTGAGCTGCCTGTAGTCTTAGTGAGGTCCTTTATCTTCATAAAACGATATTCAGTGGTACAGTAAAAGAGAGAACATTCCACACAAAATTACGAGACGTGAACGCTGCTTTTAATTTACTTTCACAATATTTGATGCTTGAGATAAAATGGCAGCTCACAAAGAAAAAGTTGAACATGAGACCTCAACTATTATTAAATAAAGCTCCTGGCAGTCTTAGTTGCAGAAATAAGTTTAAAAACATGACCAAAGGACACCATAAGGGCTCAAATAACAAAAGACACAGAAAGAATGAATGAACCACCTAAAATGTTTCACTTCTCTCAATAAAGCTGAGCCTTAGGGGAGTCAACTTCAGAACATCGGAGCTTTGTCATATGGGGAGAGAGCTCTCCAGAGAGGACAAACAAACTAAGCAAAGAAATGTTAGTTGGAAAGATTTTCCCCTGCTATTAAATGATGGTTCGTAGCAAATAATAAAACCACCAAGAAGTTGTAAAAATACATAACTAGAGCCTAAAGTGCAACAGAACCACTTTCCTTTGCTCTGCTGTTTTTCTACAACAGATTTGCTGCTATACCCTTGCTCTCCACTCTTCCAAAACACCCTTGTGCTAAAAATTCCCCTTCCAAAGGGAATCAATTTTAAAACTTAGAGCTAAATTTGGAGTAATTTTAATTCAGCATTCTTCCTTGGCTGCAAACACACAGAGAAACTCCAACACTCACTACTACACCTCACTACACTGCCCAGGCCCTTTCCAGAACATATAGCAAAGAAAGTAAGAAAACATTACAGAAGAAGACTGAGTTCTCAGGGTTATTTCAGGAGGGAAGTAATTGAAGCATAAAGAGAAAACCCTGCCAGCTCATTCTCACATTGACATTAAACCACATTCCTTACAACTTCAGTGAAACATGCGCTACTTGCGGTAACATGTAAAACAGAAAACTGAGCAACACAAGCATGAGGAACTAGAAATTAATCAGATTTTAGGTGAAACTATTTGTGAACATCAAGCGGCAGCATTAAAAACCTGACACTGGGACAAAGATTTCTTCATCAGGTTCGGTCTGGGTCAATAGATCAGAATGTGGCCAGATTAAAAAACAACAAATCCCAACCACCATCACCACAGCTATCTTGAGATATTTTGACACCTCAGAGTATAGAAGCTTGTCAGTGGTCACAGTGTTTAGAGATACAAAGAGGATTAACAGCTGTTGAAATGTTGCCAGCCTAGATGAATGCCAGCGATAGCTCTGATGAAACGGAGCAGGGCAGCGGAGGCCTTGACAAATGCTGGAGACGACAGCCGGGGGATTAGATGGTACAATCTGCCTTGCACCTGACAGACGTGTTGCTTCGATCCCTTCTCCTGACATCCACACTCACCAGCTTCCAGCAAAACTCCCTTCACAAGCCCCACTCAAACCCAAAAGAGCACAAGAGGCAGTGCCGTGAGTGGGGGAATACACGGTGTGCCCCACAAGGGCACCTCAAATTTGTGAAACAGGTAAGGAAACCTGAGATTACTTCTTATGTATCGAATGTCAACTGGGAGACGTTCAAAATCCTGTTTCCAGCTGCTTCTGAAGCTAGAAATAAGACCTTACACCATCCTGACAAAGCAGCACAACTGTCGCCTGCCCACACCCTCTTGGGGACAGGGAACACGCACACGCCCTGGATGCAGCTGCTGCCACGAGGAACAGCAGGGAGCTACGGAGAAACATCGTCAGTGCCGGCCTCGGGAGCTGCCTCTGCTCCCAGAGGTGCCCAAGGGAAGCAAAGGTACACCCAGGTTCCCCACACCTCGCTGGGTCACTGCTCCACACGCACTGTAGGTCAGGCTGTTCATCCTCGTCATCTGAAGTCTCATGCAAATGGCTCCTAACAGATTTGAAAAATTACCCCATGTTCCTGCATTCCTCCCGCAGGTACAGAGGCTGATGAGCTGAACCAATCTGTTCACTGGATGACCCTGTGGATCTGTTAAAATCAACCCACACAATCAATCACTGCTATCAACTTTGGTCCAAAACAGGGAGTTTGGGAATTTCAGAACATGTTGCAAGAAACAATCTCTTCACCTCCTGAGCTCACTCCTCTGGAGTTCCTGCTCAGCCTGCTTGTTGGTATCAGCCAGCAATCAGCTCAAAGAGATCATTCACATTTCCTCCTTCGCATCAAGTGCACATACACATAGAAGCCAATTAACAAGAGAAACATCCTATAGAGCATAGCATGAGAGCACAGAAGTTAGGGGTTAAACTGCTTTTTTGAAAATTCATATGCTATTTTTCTCAAAAGGTAACAGCGGAAAGATGCAAGGAACTACAAACAGCTTGCTGATATGGAAAAAAAAAATTCTTTTTCAGCCAAAGCCAACTTCTAAACACAGCTCTGTTGTTTGCTGTTCATGTGTGGGTTCATCCACTCCTCCCGCTGAGACCAATAATGAAATGAGAGCATTGAATTTGTGTCATTCTATTCTTTCCTTCGGCAATAAGCTGTGAGATCATAAATTTTGGATTAAGATTCAGAGAAAGCATAAAGAGAGTAGTGTCCACAGTAACAACACAAGCAAGTTAAACAAGTCAGGAGCAGAAGTACATTCCTCTTTGAACAGATCTTCTTGTGACTGCAATATTATCCTGAGTTGAAAGCAAAATATTAATTCTGCAGCATATCTAGAAAACTTCTCAAAGATAAAATCCCACAGAATACCAATCTCCACAAACCTTAAGGCAGGCAGAGCTAGGGAGAAGGAATAGAGATGGGTTTATCCTGTGGATAACAAACTAGGTACAAAAAGGTTAAGCTATAGTCACTAAAGCACACAGTGACTCAAACAAAGATACGCATCCCAGGACTTCCCAGAACCAGATCCCACACCGAGACACTCCATCCGAGTGAAAATGGGTTTACGGACCCAGACTGAGATCCCACACCAGAGTCAGACTGCCTCTATGAAGGTACCCTGGGAAGACTCTAATTAAAACAGGTACCCCACAGCAAAATGGTATTAGGGACTACCAAAAGCTTCAAGTGCCTCACTGGAAACATGCAGAAAAGACTCATGTTATCTTCAAGTAAGAAAGACAGCCAGCAAAAAAGAAATTATTATTACAGAGGCAATTAAAAGGGGAAGAAGGAGAAAAAAGAAAAAGCAGAAAGAAACACTGTGTTTATGTGAAGTTGCTTTAAAGCACACCCTTTTGAAGGACTACAAATAAAGCATTAGCAATTCTTTAAACAAACTCTGGAAAGTAAAAGCAGCTTCAAAGAGAAAGGCCATAAAATGCCAGCAGGTAACTCGGGCTTTCTGACAAGGACAGCAACAGCATCGTGAAAGACCCAGATTAACACCAAAACTGCTGCAGGGGAGTATCACCCTGCTCTCCTCCTAGCTGGAAGTTTAACTAAGGTGAGGAATTCACAGGAAATGCCTGAATCAATTACACCTGACAAGTGCAGGTACACAGGCTTCCCAGGCATTGATTAAACATCAAGAGTTTTCAGCATCTGCTTCAGAGAAGTCCCACACCCACTGACCTGTGCAGGTAACGTGGTGCCCGTGGCATTAAGGGCACAGCACTGGCTGCTAAATCCCAGTGCTGGGCAGCTGCACAACCAGTCCTGCACAACCTGGGTCCTACCAGCAGGTCTGCCACACAACCAGGGTGAACTCCGACATCCCAGGATGCTGCCTCAAACAACTGGGCATTGTCCCAGAGAGAGAGACAAGAGTGCAGAGAATGGATGCTAAGGGAAAGGGAGAAGAAAAAAGGAATTGCCAGAATATCAAGGGTGCCAAGGAATGCAGATTAAAGTTTCACTCAAAGGCTGACCAGCATTTTCAAGGGGGGAGAAGAGAGGGGGAAAAAAAACCCAAATAAAATTGGCAGCCATCAAGTACTTGTCATATAATAAAAAAGATACTAAGCACATTCCCCTGTCAGGCCTGTCACAGGAGTTTATTTTGGGAAGGGAAGAACATTTTAACTAAGGTTTGATGCCGTCATGCCAAAGCTGGTATTTGACAGAGCCTCCAACAAACTCCCACCACCTCGGACAGTCATACTGCAGCTAAAACTCCCATCTTCCTCTGCTGAGAATATCCCTAAATCCCATTTATAAACTGCAGCAGCTGGCCCAGTTAACAGTTCCTGTCCCAATTAAAAAAAAAAAGAACAACTAAGTTAAATTCACGAACCCATCCTTTTACACAACAGGTAGCTAAGGAATGCAATACACTGGGCTCCCAGAGGAAGGCAGAATAGGAGGAGCCCAAGGCAGCAGGATGTGCAAGAGAACTGGAGAACAGTGAAGAAAATGCATCACATCCATACACTTGCATGGGTAAACAAACTGCAAGGAAGAGAGTCACTGTAAGAAACAAACAAAAAAACACTGAAAAACAGAAGTAAGCCAAAGCCTGGAAGTTCCACCCCCTCCCAGGGTTTTTCCTCTACCCCCAACTACAAATTATTCTCCATGTGCACTTTCCAGCAAATCAAGCTTTGCTAAATAACCCCGACATGTGCAGGGCTGAGAACCAGCCAGCAAGCAATGATGAGATGTCCCTGGAATGATTAAGGAAAACGCAGACATCTCTCAGGTTACAAGGAAGCCTGTTGTACTCTCCCCTTGGTGCATATGCAATGCTGCAAGCACTGTTCTGAAACCTCTGATATTCAAAGGCTCATTTGGTTGACAAGGAGCCTGTGGATTCGTGGACAGATTGTCACACAAACTGTCAGGTTTTTAGAGAGACTATCAGACCTCTCTTTGCCTACGTTATGGAGCACATCAAAGACACAGAAGATGAACCAGACGCAGACTGCACAGATCTGACAGAATGGTGGGTGTACATATTCAGAATACTGTACTTCTGGGGGGGGGGGGAGAGGCTTAATGTGAATAATCAGGGGCTGAAAGTTCCAGAAATGTGACAGTTTTTGGCAGCGATTCCCATCTTTGCATTTATTTATCGAAGGGAGAAAAACTGCCATACTAGAGGCAAACTTGAGAGAGGAAGAAAAATTGTATCAGCAGCAATTTATTTTGCCACTGTATTTTTTCTTTATTATTATTACTCCCAGAGCATTTTCGGAAGATATTTGTATTTTTAGTCAAGGTTCTCTCTCTGTGCTTGCAGGCTCTCTTCCCATTTTATCCAGTAGGAGAGGCTGGTTTAATGATTACAGCCCAAAAGACCGCTAGGACTTCACAGGTCACGGTACACCGTTAATGACACAGACAAATCCACACTTTGAGAAGTGCCTGCTGGCTCACGGCTCTGTCTGGAGATGCTCAGGAGCTCATTATTCAGAACTTCAAGCTCAGGTTAGGGATAATCAGCACATCTGAAGAAATACACCATACCCGGACAGCCAAAAAGTGAAGAGACAAAAGCTATTATAGCAAATACTAACCTTAAGCATTAAGGGCTCACTTTTAAAATGGGGACAATATTCACTTATCTTCCAGTGAGCCAGAAACCTCAGTTAATGAATACCTGGAAAAAGTTCCCAGCTCCACAGCTCAAAAATAGTAGTACAAAGAATAACTTTATGTCATTCTCCTTTATTAGTAATACTTGGACAAACCTTATAAAGCAACAACATATTTATTTTACAGGTGTAAAAAAAAGTTATTAGGCTATTTCTACCAAGAAATATTGATTATTATTTTAAAAGGAAATAAAATATAAAATGAAACATTGATAACAAAAAAATTAACATGGATTAACACGGATTCCTCTGGCCTGCCTTTACAATATCACTGTCATATAACCTCTAGTTCTCCCTCTGAGGCATCAGTTATCCCAGAGAAAGGAACACTAGTATCTTTTTATATTTATTTTGCTATTCAAAAGATTGAAATTCTCCACACAGCAGGCAGAAAATAAATACGATGTTTATCCTAAGATTAAAAAAAAAAAAATCAAGGAGGACAAAGGAAAAAGGATGGCAGAAGGGATAAGAAAGAAATCAGAAAATATTTGTAAGCAATTTCCTTTCCATCATTTGACAGTCTCATTCTCTGTGCTTTTAGCAATCTTCTCTTTCACCTGTTTTTTAATGGAGCTGTTTTGCCTCCTCTGAAGAGGCGTTGAGGAGACACCTCTGCAGCAGGCAAAGCGGGAAGTCTCCAAGAGAAGCCCAGAAGGACCACAGACCGCCAGTCAGTGGAGGCATTTTCACAGCGGGGCTATTGAGCCATAAATATTAACATGAAAATCAAACACCCCCAGAGAGCAGGGGCAGCCACACAACTGCTTCATTCCCATACTCTGGCAGAGACCACTGCTCCAGACACAGCCCCGGGGCATGATGTCACCCGTGGCCTTAGACAGCTTTCGGTCACCACCGGCTTAGTTATCGTACTTTCCTGACAGAATCCAGGCAGAGGAAAGGGAACAAGGCAGGTCTCACTTTTAACTCATTAAAAAATAATAGAAATAATTACTTGTTAATATTAAACCCGAAAAATCTCATAATGCCTTGCTGCCAAGGCTTCTCAGGAACATAAATGGAAGAATGTCACATGCATGGTGCACCATACACCCATAGATGCAAGCTAAATCTGCTCTCAGAATTAAATCTCTAAACACAGTCTCTGAAAGTAAACGAGTATTATGTGGAAGCAACAACAGACCTTGACCTTAGCACTAAATGAAGAAGAAATAAAAGGAGGGTTAAAGTTCCAGAAGAAACATTTTGGTATAAGCGTCCTAATTATCACAGGTTTGTTGCTGTAGCTGATAAACTTTGTAACAAGAAGAGGCTTGGGAAACAGTGTTTGTTATAAGAGGATTTTTTTTTCAGGCTCATGAAAAAAAGTCTCAGTATTTCACCTATATCTACTGAACAAGACCAAACAAAAAATCCAAGCCCTTCAACTGGGGACAGCTTGAGCTCAGACAACAGGAACACAAAGAAGGGACAGAACTATGCTCTTGCTGGGGAACAACAGGGGGGAATAAAACACCACAAATACTGCAGAGCTGGAGCTAAATCCTCTCTTCACAGAACAAATGAACACACAAACTTAAACCCCAGCACTGTCCTGTTTGCCGCCAGACAGGACAAACACCGTGTGCCTGTCACAGAAATCGACAGCCAGGACACTGTCATGGGGATCTTTGTGTTCTTCCTGCGACAAACCCTGGTCTCTGGAGCGAGAGTCATCGCAGTGCCACACGAATGAGTGATTAGCCATCAGGCAGTAATGGCTTTTTGCTGCTGCAAACGGAAGCTGCATCTCAACAAACGACCTAAAGGTGAAAGGTCTCACATACTACATCTAATTCCCTAAACAGTCCAAGGAAATTTTGTGGTATACATAACTACTATGAAAGATGAAATTAAAAAATGCATATACATGCTCAGACAGGCACACAATGCAGCATTTTTACACGCCCATATGAGTCGTCTTCTCTGATCAAGAACCACAGGACAGCCAGTTCAAAGCTTGCTGCACGTCAGGGCAAATTAGATGATTTCTGTGTACTGTCCAGTACATCATGAGACATCTCTAGGGGGGGGAAAAAAAAAATCCACAACCCAGGCACTACACAATTGACACAGGCATGAAAGCTCACAGCAACCTTGCAGCTCGAAATCATGAAAGAAGAAATTTGGCTTCTGTTCAGAAGAATGGGGAAGGAGAAGAAAGGAGAAAGAATTAAGCTGGTTTTCTTATTAAAAGACTTGAAATGCAATAATTGGGAAGGAAAAGAAAAGCTACCTCTTCTTGTAAAATAACCTAGTTATTACAAGTCTTCTCAAAACAGTGGCTTAGAGAGTTTTATCTCAGCTCCTGCATCTCCTTCTCCCATCTCCTGCTCCTCTGTGGCCTCATGGAGACTGGCACAGACTCAGTGGCCTCTCGGCGTGTCCTGGCTGTGCGGCCATTCCTCGCTGCCACTGCCCCCTGCACAGGGCAGCTGATCTTTTATCTGCTGGCCACTCCAGTGCTGAGCACCTACCAGGGCAACCTCCTCTCCACATTTGTCAGGGTTCAACTCCCAGACTCTCCATTTGTCAGGGTTCTAGTGCATATGAGATGTATGTTTACTATTTTTAACAAAAATAAAACAAAATTTAATCATAATTTCATCGTTACTTACAATGGGGCTGGAATGCAAATGGGTGAGGCAGGAAATCTTCATTTGAGTCAAGGTGTTTAATGGTAAACTCCGACTGGGATCATTCTTGGGGCAGCAGAATGTATGGGCAAACCACCAACTAAACCCAAAACCAAACACACAAAACCCCACACCTCATCATCCCGGGATCAGGAGATTCTGCAACAGGCAAAGCTTCAGTGGCTGAAGACCTCACTGTGGGCCTGATGGTACACATCTATTTAAAAACAATAAACATGTTATTTACAAGCTACTTCTGAATCACCCCAGTCTCTGGGGAACGTGCATTATATGTTCAAGAAATTGGAGTAGCTCTTTTATTTATGTTTCTTTAAAATGACTGGCAGATGGGGAAAAAACCTTCAGAGAAGTGGCCCCAGGCTGTCATGAAACATGTATTTAACACACCCACAGTAAACTACTAAACACTTCAGAAGGTACAGCCGCTGTAAATATGGAGTAGTTCCTTTTTAAAGTCTGATCTTTGGACTACTTAATTCAGCACAAATTTGAGATGTTCTGGGGAGTCTGCCCAATTTATAGAGTAATTATTAGCCATATTTCCCAATAACATGATGACAGTGTATTCTGCAAGGGCAGAGCCATAATTTTAAGGACCTTTTCAAAATGAATCCTGGTGTTGGCTTTATTTTTAAGTCACAATAGTAATGCCTTTTCCTGCCATATGTGGAAGGACCACTGTGGGCTGAAATAGAAATCTCAGATTCCCCAAAGTCCAGCTGTTATGCAAGTGGATTCCACACACACAGAGAAGTTTTGTCTACCTGAACCAATTTCCAAGACTAAGTCTAAATCTGGAATATCCCAAGAGAAGCAAAAGCTTCAATCATCGAAATCCCAGCAGACACACAGACTCCAGCCTAAGGTCTGGAACATATTTAATCAATTCACTGTGCTAACTCTCTACAGTTTCATAAAATAGCCAATACTGCAATAACAGGGCCAGAAATTAATTGTACACTGGTAGGTGAATTACACGGAAATAACAGGCAGCACTGGTATTTACTGCAGCAAGGTGATGTAGTTGCTGTCGAGGTACAACTGCATCACAGTGAAAACAGGTGAGAGACAGACAGTGTGTGTGCACACGTGGCAGGGTGTGTGTGCACGTGTGTCTGAGCGCTGCTTTCCATGAGAAAAGTAGCACTGGTTTTATTGGTAACAGTGCTGTTGATATAAATATACATACACGCATTTATAAATACCAATCCTGCTCGTAAACAGCACAAAAAGGGAGGAAATAGAAATTTAAACTATTAGGCAGAAATAAAGGGAAAATTGGGTCGAATAAAAAATGGCGAGGGAGGGTATCAGAAAAATTAGATAATGGGAAAAGGTCTCAGAAGTAAGACAAAAGAACCTCTTGTTTTGCTCTTTTTGGACAAGACTTGACAAATGCTCCAGTGTTGAGTTCTAACAAAGAGACAAGATCACATTCTAGGTCTTTTTGTTCTGCCTTTAACAAGTCTTCATAGTGATACACTGATGAGACCAGATACCAGATTGTTATCTAAATTCAGCTGCTAAATTCAGTGTTAAGACACTAAGTTCAAACCACACATTGCCACATTTATTTCACAAGTCGAGCCTGAGGATGGATTCCTCCAAGATGAAGCAGCCCATAAGCATCATTCTCTCCCTCTGCAAAGGTACTCTAAATGCCAGGGAAACAAAATCACCGTCAGGCTCTGACAGTTCACCCTTCAGCACACAGACTGCAAACGCATCTCTGCACTAATCGTGCAGGCTGAAGAGGAAGCAAACACTTAGCTGCTGTTTGCATAGAGGCTGCTTGTAATTTGATGTAATGTACTGTACACCAGTCAACACGTATTGAAGACAGAACACACACACTGCAGAGAAGGCAGAGAGGCTATGCTGACACCTAACACGTTTTAGTTACCCTATTATAGATGTTCTTTGAGTTCATCAAATTACCAATCAATTTATCTGATCTCTAAAAGCTGCTGTACTGAGGTATATTAACTACTAAACTTCACAAGCTTTCAGCAAAAAAGCCATTAAATGGGTGAATTGAGCACAAGGTACTGGAAGTCAGTTTGTGTGCTGGCCAATGGCAACAAGAAAGGAACCTCTCCCTGCAGACCGGGAGACTACGGAGGAGCATGAGCCTCCTCTAGATGCTGTTCAGTCCTAATGGATACCTGCAGAAAGCAGAAATCAGGGATGCTGTCCTCCCTCCTCCTCCCCCAGCATGACATTTAATGTCTGAGAATAACTGAAAAGGGGAAGAGGATGGGAGGTTGGAACTGGTTCAGATGACAATTTCAGGTTCGTTCCCCTTTCATTTTGTTCCCATTCAGAAATTTAATGCACGCACAGGACAGGATCTTCCGTTCTCTAAACATCAAGGGCTGTGCCCTGAGAGACTGATAGAGCCACTGCCACCTGAGAGCAGCATCCACACGGCCCTGGACACACAGTCTGAGCGACTGGGAAGTGATCTGGATGATTAGGATGGATCTTGTCAGCCTGTTTCAGAAAACTACACTGGGGATTACTCTTGTGTTCAGAAGATTAAATCAACAGTTTGATGAACTGGGTGCTTTGCTGTACTGCTCCACTGGCCTGAAAGGCAAACTGCTTTTTTGGATCGTAGTTGTTGTTCACAGAAAGCATTGGTGGGTTTGTGAGAGGAAGGGTTTGCAGGAAGGGCTGGCAATGAAAAGAGAACTGAACAAATCAGATAAGGAAAGAAATTGAAATTGTAAATAATATCCTAAGGTTCAATTACGGAGATGGGGACAAAGGGAAACACATTTTTTGAGACCAGAACTTAGTGTCACACTAGCTGTTCTTCCTCCAGGTACCCACAGCACTGGCTGGAGCAATAAGCTGGTGGCTGGCAGGACAGTGACTGGAGGCACACACCGGGGCCCTTACACACATGGCAGCAGCTCACACACAGCCCCAGGACGTCACAGGAGAAAGCAAATGGTGTCAGTGACACCTGCCAGGACATATCAACTCATTTATCAAAGGGCACTGAATCTTTAACTCCCACTGAGAGGGCAGAGGGTTTGGTTGAAGATAACACCTGAACACTACTTGCTTTTTCAAAGGTAGGCGAGTGATCCCTAGGTCTCATGGATACAGACAAGCCTGGAATTCTAACTCAAGGAATGGATTTCTCATCCCCTTCAACAGAAATCCCCTGCCACCTTTCCCAGATGACATCAGTTTGTGCAGCCTTGCAGAGTTTGCTTTAAATTGATAATGAAGACCCAAAATGAACATATTGTTCTGGAAGGCTTTTTTTTTTCAGGCTTCTAGCACTTTTTTTTCTGCAGAGATTTTTATTGAGACAAGTTACCAGCCATAAACCAGAAATGACGGTGGACTTGCATGTAGGGGTGACCTTGGTGCACCAAAGTGGGAGACAGCTCCAAGAAGAAGGATCAAGGCCAATAAGAATAACAAACAAAAATAAGTTTGCCTCCCGTTCTTTACACATCCTAAATGCTTTACAAACATGAATTAAACTGTAAGTACAAGGGCAAAAAGAGATTAATTTAAACAAACCAAACAAGATGAATGCCACAGACAAAATTACAAGACTTGTGAAGCCAAGCAGAGAAAAAGGAGCAGTCAACCTTATTAATAAAAAAGGTATGTATTCAATGCATTCCTTTCCCACTTGCACAAATACTCTACTGCTTATGAATACCTCTTGTGCTACTTACTGCTCTGAAAAACTAGAAGCAGAAAAACGTTGCATATTAATGCACCCTCTGCTCACAGTAGTCCTCAGCCTCCTAATAAAAGATAACGTGGGAGCCAGAGCTTAGGAAAATCCAAACAAAGAGAGGCATCATCTATAGCAAGGGGTTTCACTTTATCTTCCGAGATTACCTTCAGCCTTTCTCTGCTGTTTTACACTACTCCAAAGAGCTGCCCATGTTTTTGCTGTACTGTACCCTTAGCTTTTGTCAGGTTAAATTCAGCAAGAGGCCAAATAGAAAAGAGAGTCAAACAAGTATTTACTTGGGAGAAAGTATACAACTAAGTTAAGTGAAATCTCCTGGCATCTGAAGGGTTCCAGGAGAGACTGCACTTCTTTCTCACGATACTTTTTAAAGGATGTTTCTACCACTTGGAGAAAGCAGGACAAAGCATACACAGCGTCCCTAATAAAAATTCCAGTTCTGAGCAGTATATATGTTAACTATTTACAACAAGCTCCCTCCATCTCCCTCCCTGCTTCTCAGTAACAAATGCATTAAAGAACATCATTTTAAGCTCCTCAAGTTGAGTGTTTCAAAGGTTCACCCTACAGATTATTAGGTCTAACTCTCATTCTTTCTACCCAGAGAAACACTACGGTACAAAACCTCCTTCAAAGCAGTAGAGAGAAGACACACATTTTATGAAGCAATTCAAATTACATGGATGAGATGTAAAATTACTCTAACAAGTCAGAGTCAGAAGTTTAACCACTTATAACAAATAACTCAGGTCTCATTACTGGATTACTTTTTGGAGATTAGACAATCACACTGGAAACACAGGTGTGGAATGGAATGTCTGTATCACCAGCTCCAAACCCTGCAATTGCACACAGTCATACAAGACACAGTCAGTTCAAAGGAGCTATTCCCTCTAATATTCCTGATTACCAAAATATTTCAGGCACTCCAAAACAAAAACATACAAATGACCCAAGAGACAGAAACACACAATTACAACAAACTATCAGAGTTAAAGTGAGGAAGATCAAGGATTTTACCAGTGTAATGATTCTCCGCAAGGAATTCGATCAATAAAATTTGATTTAAGAAAAAAAATCTGAGAAGCATGCACTGCACGGCAGGCAGAATAAAGCCTACCATCCCTTTCCACACACACAACCCCTGACAAACCCATAATGAAGGGTGCAGTGGGGAGAATACTCCCAACAACTAATCCCAGCACTGGTATAATCTCAGCACAGCCACTTCATACGTTCAAGTCTGCACTCAAAACAGCTGAATGCTGCCAGTAGCAGCAGTGTGTGCCATTTGCTCAACACAAGTCAGAAGTGCAAATCAAGTGTCAGGCACGACAAAGAAACAGAGAACCAAACAGTGACTCTGACACAGCTGCCATACATGTTCATGGTTCCCCTGCATCCCGAGCACTGTGCACGCAGTCCTGGTTCACAACTCTCCAAAGGGATTAAACACATATGGAGAAGTTCCAAAAATGACTAGCCAGGATGGTCAAAGCATTTGGGGCAAGGACCCCATAACCCTGCTTTGATCACAGAATTACAGAACGGGCAAGGTTGGAAGGGAGCACAGTGGGTCATCTGATTCCACCCCTCTGCTCAAGCAGGGGCATCCCAGAGCACATGGCACAGGATAGAATCCAGATGGTTTCTGAATGTCTCCAGTGAAGGAGACTCCACAACCTCCCTTCCAATCTGTTCAGTCTTACAGTTATCCCTGGACACTCACTTTCAGTCACGGTCAGGACCAGCACACTGAACTGCATGGATCGTTAGCATGACACAGCACTGCTGCACGGACTGCCTCATTTCTCCCAGTGATTTAGTAGCAGATGCAGGGGAAACCCCAAAAGCTGAAACACTGATATTATTTTTTCATACATGTCTTTCCTGTGAAAATTTTAATAAGACTGTCTGGAGAAACTGAGTTTCTCAAGATCTGTTTGAAATAAGCTACACCTCTGGTTCATCTCATGCAAAACTAAAGGCAAAGCCTTTTTAGCATTTTTATAGCTTTACTGTTTCACAACACTTTGCCCTCCCATTATAAGCCATTCCATCATATAGATGGAATAACTGAGATAGATGGACTAAATAATTGTTTCAAACTCCCAAAAGAGAAACGGCTATTAGAAAATGAGCAGGTTTTTCCTTCCAATTTTGTGCTCTGTCCAGTAGATTACAGTACTCTTTCAGAGATTACAAAATAAAAGGATAATGTATTCACACAATCTGCTGCATTGAAGGGAACTACTGAGTTCAATTCTGGTCAATACATCTCAAAGACAGAGCTGCAAGGGGGAAAGTGCCAGAAGACAAACAAGTAGAATGAGAAACCTGGAAAAAATCATTCACACAAGCAGAGGCTGAAAAGGTAAGGACTGCTCAGCCTAATGGGAAGGTAAAAGAGGGAACAGAAGTCTACAGATAATGAATAATGAAGATAATTTCTGTTATCTCTTTCACATAAAGGATATCAAATTTTTTAAAAAGTGTTTGAAACTGGTAACAGAGAATTTATAAAGTATATAAGCTAACCTGTGGCACACACTGCCACATGATGTTGGAGGCACAGAGCTAAACAGGGCTTCAGGAAAAATGCCTGAGATGCACAGAAGAACAATGGCACTAATCCAACTTCCAGTGCATTAAAATATTGAATGAAAATAAACTCTTGTGCAGCAGGGCACGTGTCAGCCTCCAACTGACAACACTAAGGAAGACTCTTCTCAAAGCTCCTCTCCAAGAGTTTCCTTTGTGCCTTTGTTTTGGTGAGGTTTTTTCTGATTCCTCCTTCAAAGCCTTTGCAAACTGACCACTGCCAGAAGAACCAGGACAGTTTCTGTGTTTGATTCACTGAGCAGCTTTTATGTTGAAAGGAGTACGTAACACAATTACTCTTAGCATCCTACTGGGAAGGTACTTGGTTTTTAACATCAATACTTCAAAACATCCTTCAAAAACAAATCTCTGTGTCTCCTACTGCTGAATTCTCTTATCATGCAGAAGTGGGGACAAAGCCAACCTGGGCACAGCAGGGGAGGAGAGAGGGGAATTCCTGATAGCCTGATCCTTAGAAGGAGAAATTTCAGCTTGCTAACTTTATACTGAGCCATCACATTCATTCACTCATAGCCAAATACCTCTGAACTACCAGTGACCACACTCCAAGTGACCATCCCCTCTTAAAACAGCAGAGAAAGCAAAATCCTATTTCAGAGCTCTCCCCCACCATTCCCCTACTGAGAGCTTTTTTCTAATACAGACACACACATACACAGATATATAAAAATATATCTAAGCCTGAGTTGGAAAGCGTTAGCACAGTGGAAGGAAAAATAAATAAATAAATGTCAAGGTCTGCGTGCATTCAACAAATAAAAGCAGAATTATATAAAAGCAACAGCTAATAAAAAAGATTGTTCCGTGCTGCATTTTCCATCTTTCCAGCCATTACAGGAATAAAATTATCCACAGAGAAGATCAAAAACCTTTTTCAAAACTAATACAATTAAGCTTTATTACACTGTTTCAAGTACATTTCTCTCCTTTTCCTTCAAGCCCCCACCACCTCCCACTCCAATCCAGACTAACGGTTGGAGGCATTCTTCTATTTTATTACCAGCAAAACGCTAGTGTTTAAGGGTCAGAAACTACCTAGTGTTTCAAGAGAGGAAAGAAAACCTGTTCTTTTTATCTACTTGCTTTTATACACATAACAACTGGAAGATAGTTTCTCTGCAGCTTGAATAGGACTATGGGCAGCCCACCTTACTCCCCCAAGAAGATCCTGCACTAAAACATCCACCACATTGTTTATAAAAGAGTCCCTCTAGCAAGGGACATGGACTTGAAAACACAAACTACAACAAAAGATTTCAAAAAGAGGACAATGAAGCCTGGACACAAACTTCTCCCCGCTCCACTGTCCATAAAGGACAGACACACATACAGGTTTTCCCTGTAATTTCTGCTTCATGAAACCAGATCCAGAGAGAAGAACACAATAGAAGCACACAGCATGGGACCAAGAAATTGCAAAAATTCCCTTTGCCTATGAACATATGGACAACTGTGATAATTAGAACGATAGCTGCTAGATTGTTTGCAATTTCACTGAACAATCCCCATTATCTAGAAATAGAATGTAAAACACGAATGCAACACTGAGTGGTAGTTTTAATAGTTTATTGTTAATGAATCGTATGGATTAAAAGTGTTGCAGAATTGTATCATGTGAATTTGCTCACAGGCATGTTTTACCATTGATGGTTTTAAAAAGTGCTGCATGGACAATCATACAGTAGCAGGGAATGAAAAGAGGAATAGATATGCCAACAGCTTCCTACAGTTTCTATAATCTATGATTTTCCCATGTTCCATACTCACCATTCTGCTACATGTTGGTAGTAAAGCTGATTGATCTCTCAGTCTCCTTACAATCCACCTTTTTCATTGTTTGCATTTCTTTTTAGTCACATAACACAACTACAAGTCGAATGTATGCAACTCCCTGTCAGGAGGTCTAATTGCTTCAAATTGGAGAAGATTATTCTCCACATTTATTAAAAAATAAAGACTACTTATAACATTATTTCATTTTGCCAGGAAGTGAAGAACACATTAGTTCATAAGGAACAGCATGGCTGCTCCTATTTTTATGGCATCAATTTTTAAAAACTCATCATGGTAAACAATTAAACAGAGAAGCAAATCCCACGTTTAGGGGAGAGATTCAAATCCCTAAATGGATTTTCAAAGGTCATTTCAGGCTTAAAAGATGCTTGACAGTGTCTCCTTAAATCATGTTCATTTTAAAGGCTTATCCAGCAAGAAGCAGGCAGTGCACTGCAGCACCACTCTTTGAACTGTTTGGCTCCCCAGAGAAAAATTAATAATACAACTTTAATTCATATTTATAGCAAGATTTATGTTGTGATGGTTGGTTGGGCTTTTTTTTATTTGGGAAATGATTTTTAACAAAAGGAATAAAAAACAGGGCACTTGGTTTTTTTCCATTTAGCTTTCACCTAAATCCCATGGTGAAAAAGATAATAGAGTTTGAACTACCAGAAATCTTTTTTAAAAAATCATCCAGTTAAAAAAACCTTTATCTTTCAAATGCAAGTTGCTCAAAAGATTTGTACAGCTTTCCCATCACTTACGTAAGGGGTGAGGGGCAGATAAGATACCGGGAGCTGACAGTTCCAGGTTTCAGCACAACACTTCTTGGTTCTCTATTCTTTGGATCCACACAAATCCACATCCTACCCCATTAATATGCAGAGGCCAGGAAGAAAGACAGCTCAGCCTTACCTTCTTCTCAATGCGGGCCAGCTGCTCCTTATAGAAGGCCTCTTGTCGCTTCAACTCTGCCTCCCTGCCTTGCAGCTCCACAGCCTGGCAAGAACAACAAAACAGCATCAGGAGAAGAAGAGATTAAAAATAAACAATGTGGTGCAAGGAAAGCACATGGGATGCAGACTGGAAGGAACTAAAAATATCATCGCTTAGGACTGGTGCATGGGACCCCTCTTGGTGGAACTACAAATCTTGAGTATTGCACCTCATTTTGGGTTATCCTTCGACGTTTGAAATGCTCTTATTAGAACTCAACACTTCGATTGTACTACTTCTTATTAACTGAAAACACATAATCATAGACACCTTCCTATTGCCTTCTTCAGAACTCTATCTTATCCATGTCTTTGTTTTTCCATGAAACATGACAGTCATTACTCAAATGTTCTTCACCTTACCTAAAAAAAACTCCAAACAAACTCAAACGCTCCTCTTTATAAACTCTTGCCCCTTGGAGCATCCAAAAGCTTCTACTGGTTAAATACTTCCCTACAGACATACACAGGACTATCCTGATAATGAAGCACTCTCTCCACATGCTCTCTGTGCATTCCCCATCAGCACACTCGGAGTTCCTCTGGTTGGGTGCTGCAGACTCAGAGGGAAGATGGGTGTCAGAGAATTTTTCGGACATCTTCCAAAGTATAACTGTGACACTTTCCAAACAGTAAATCCGGTATTCAGCAGCTGAACAGTGCTCAATTAAAAACTCTGTGTGGGTACAGCAACAGCTGTAGCCCTCTAGCTCCTTACAGCCAGCACCACTTCATTATATTCCCACCTCTAAACTGAACTAGCATTAAGAAAACATGACATTGATGGAACTGAATCAAACTTTTGAAGTTTAAAAATAACAAGCAACAATAGCAAGAAGAAATGGCACTTGTTCTTCATTCCCCATCCCACCCCAAATCTCTGGGGCCACATAAGTTATCAGCAGGCAGAAGACCTTTCAAAACCAGAATGATTAGCCTGCTTAACATGGACACAAACCCTGCCAATCCATAGCATCCCAGCAGCCTTGCTCTTAACTTCTAATGATGATGGTACAACCACAGAAAATGCTGGTCCAACATGATTAAGCAGATGGGACAGAAATATCCCCATGGGCTCAGATCTGTCATTTTATGGCCAAAAGCCATTGCTAACGAGAAAAATTACATCTGAAAGCAAGTTGCTGTGCATGTCCTTCTTTCTGCTCCCCTGCTGATGGAAATACAGTGGTATAATAGGGCTTAGAGAAGATTTTAATCTAGGATGTGAGGGTGGTTGATAAGTAAGCAATAAAAGGAATATAAGAAATAGGAGGGTTGTAGTGGTATGGTGGTGGTGTGGGTTTCTTTGTTGTCAAAGAAGAATATTTTGATTTCCATGTTTGCTATCGTAGACAACAGGACCTGGGTAAGGCAAAAGCAGCAGAGACTCATATCTAAATCCTCTCGTTCTCAAAGACACTTGATTAAAAGCAAAATCTTTGGCTTTGCTTTAACTGAAACTGCTATATAACTTCCCACCCCCAAACCAACTGGAATAGGATGGGGAGAGAGATGAGAATGAGGAGCCCCATACACGTAGCCTGACAAAAGAGGTATCACAGCAACAATAGAGGCACTGATGGGTACTTTGTAAGTGCCAAAATTATAACCATTTTCTGGCAAGAGAAGCATAGATGTCCCTCTGAACCAACAGTCACACAGAAAAGGACTAAGCAATTTCAAATAAAATGAAACAGATATGAGAAGGTGGGGTGGTCTGGTGGATGACCAAAAGACCCCAGTTCTCCCGCAGGTTTTCTGTATTACACCCATAAAATCAGATTACTACACAAGTGACTTGTACTTCCTTAAGGAGAAAATAAATGAGGAAAAGAAAGAAGAGTAAGACAATACTGACCCCTCTGCACAATTCAGATGGAAGATGCTTTCCATAGGATGGAAGAAAAAAAGAAAAGAAATAGAGTCAAATGATGAATTCTTAAAAACTCAAGAAAGCTTCTGTTCAATCTAAATAATTATCTATCAGTGCTAGTCTCCTGGAAGCGCAGACTATGCTGGAAGCACAAAATTGATACATCTAACAATACTGGTGGGCAAGAGGCTTTATTCTGCTTCTGGCAAGACATGGATCACATACCTACACACTCAACTTTTCAACCTGTGAGCTTGCCTGACCTCATTCACCGAGAAATTCAGCACATTTATCCGTATGACTCTGGAAGGGAACACAACCCAAATACCCAATCTCTCAAGCAGGGTGTTGAGATCCAGACACGTTAGAGGGGTGCTGATCAGCATGATGATGACCCAGGCACTCCCAAGCTGAGCTCACTGGAGCTGGAATGCCCACAGTGAATAATGCCTTCACACCAACACACCCTGCAGCAGACAGACATTCTGTTAGTCACTTCCCCAGGGTCTTGCAAAATTGATGTCAAAGAACCAAAACTGGATCTCCCAACTGCAGACAACCTCAGAGTACTCCTCAATTCTTCTCCCTAAGTAATTTGTCCCATATTATTCCTCATTGTCCCACTTACTGCTCACAACACATGATGAACTAGGGGTTACAGAGAAAACTTGTACTTGCAACACAAACATATTTTCAATGCCTTGCTTGTTTTCAAGAGCTGCTGGTGTTTCAGCGCATTGAAGTACAGGGAGAAACATTCTGTTTGTGACAGATCTGCTTCAAAGTTGCTTTCTGTTTCCCTCTATCCCCAGCTGTGATTACTAGAAACTTTAGTATACTTTATGATGATGTTTGAAGTACGAACGGTATAGTAGAGCATGTGTCATTTGAAATATTCGCTGTTCCAAACTGGGTTAGGCAACCAGGGACATTTTGAATGAATATAGGATATTTATTAAGAGTTCCTCTAGTCCTGCTGCTTATTCCCCACCTGAAGTCAGAAGCCTGTGATGTCCCAGACAGAACTGGCTGCTATAGAGATGGTTACAATTTCACAAGGGACTAAGACCACGGGTGCCAAACAAAGCATCAATACACTTTTCAAAAAAAGGCCTTTAGAACTAAAGAAGGAAAGAGAAGGGAAAACATGTATGATAACACACTGGTTTGAAAATCAGCTATCAGAAAGCTGCATTTCACTTCCACACTGCAGAAGCTACATTGAAACATGAACTTACTATGCAAGAGGTGACCGAAGCTCAGAGATGACACCTAAGATGTGTAGAACACAGCAGATGATGTCCAAGAAGAATGAACACAGAAACAAAACAGAGAGATGGAAGGAGGAACGTACTCGGCTACAGAACACAGGAATGCACCCAAAACTTAGAAAAGTACCATGGGATGTATTTATAAAAGAACATATATGCAACTGGCCACTGCCCTCTGTACAAAAGCTAGGTATGAGATATATTCAAAAAATGCTCAAGAATCCCTCATGATGGTGTCAGAAGTTACAAGGACTGCATTCTTACAAAAGGACAGTAAAGGCATACTACTAACATGCTACTACAGCTTCCATGAGCGTGGATCCACGGACTGCTTGGGTGCTCTTTCAAATTCTTCCTCTGCTTTATCTTTACACCTTTTCTGCAGCCCAAGGTTTTCCAGGTTATCTCAGTGCTGCTTTGAACAGTGACAAAATGCCAGGGCAGAGTTATGTGTGACTCTCTGCCTCCTTCTCTCCCTTTATCAAGTAACCCATTTAGAAACAAACTGTGCAAGCACATTTCTGAAGCTATACATTACATGCTGGCTCAACTAAAGGATTCAAGCACTGGCCTGCTAGCTGACAGACAGGCCAAAAGAAATATTTTACAAGCTCCTAATTGAGGTAATGAAATGTTATTCGTCCATTCTCTATGAACAAAGTCACTCACTCTTAGCCTTGTCCTGAACTGACACCAACACTGACACCAACACATCAGACTGTACAACTGATCTTCCAGAGCTGGGCTTCACTCTAGCTACAACCATTACCAGATTAGCTTTGGCTTTGTTCCTCACAAAATATCACCTGATTTTTATTATTTTTAGTCACAGTCCCACCTCATCACCTTGTTAAATATGAAAACTAGAAAGGTAATCAGTTTAAAAAAAAAAAAAGAGAGGTTCTTGGCAGGGTCAGACAATAGTAGGGAATCTGGCACCCAGGAATAAAGTGCAGTATTAGCACAGCCCACAGCTGACAGCTACCATCAGGTTGTGTCTCTCCACAATACTGTTGGGATTCTGGGATTTGAGGAGAGGGCATGGAGAAGACTCTACCGGAGGACAAAAAAACCCCAAAACCCCTTTCTCTGCAAAGGGCAGCTCAAGCTAGAAGGGAAGGTCCAAACTTCAACCTATAAAGAACTTCCTAAAAGGCAAGTCACAGCATTTGGCAAGATTACTGCAAAAATATTTATCTTCTTGGCAAAGCACTTCCACTACTCACAGACAAACTAGCAAGATGATGCCTAGATAATCAGTCAGAAGCAATCCAGGGAAACAAGCTACCAGGATAAAGGAAAGGTTCTTAAGTCTATCAAATGCCTAGTTTCTACATCATCCTGTCTTTGCTGAGAGGAGTTATCAGCTTCCCCCAAAGATACGCAGTTGCATCTCTGCAGCAGCACAGCAGAGATGTTTTGGCTGGGCACCTCAGCTTGCCACACTTCACAACTGCAAATTCTAATACCTCGTGCTTTCCCAAGTCTCTTCCAGTCATGGTAGCAGTCCAGGTGGCAGGGGAGAAAAACAAATGCTATTAAGGACTCCAAGATGAGAAAAAGGAATTGACAGCAATTCACTAAAGAACAGAGCTAACTCCAAAATTAGCTAGCTGGCATGTTCCTGACCAAGTCTAAAGGGAATGGCAGAGCTGAAAGGGCAACACTTGAAATAGTAAAAGGCAGTTTGTGTACTCCATGCCTAAGACTGAATAGCAGAGCTTTACAGGGAGGCTTGTACTGGGCAAGTAGCCATGAGGGAGCCTTGACTCAACCTCCTCTGTCATCAGCAGAAATATCACCATTCCTATGGAGTTCTCTGCAGCTGCTATTCCAGACACATGAGGCCTACAAAACCACTGGCTTTTCGTCCTACCTCTCATTCTGTTGAAGACAGGTGACCATGTTTTGTTTTAGAAACCAGACGCAACTCATGTCCTTAAAAAGCAGTATTGGTATAACCTTCATTTGCTCCTGTTTCTGCTACTCTCTTAGCCAACAATAAACATCACCAGATCAAGTTTGGTTTCAACAGCTGTAAGCTACACAAAAGGAACTAGTGAAAATCTTTATGGAGGAAATAATATGCAATTTTCTAGCTGAACACCTTTTAAAATGTAATGACAGAAAATAAAATCCTGCATCTGTGCTCAGCAATAACAATCTGTACACGCACAGTAACAACATGACACTTGGAATAAGCAAGATCCAGGAAAAAAAAAGAGCTTACCCAGGCGTCCAAATCCACAGGCTTGGAATAAAGGGAGCACAAGACAGAAAGTAAGGGAAAGAGAAGAAAAAGAGAAATCAGTGATTTATGGAGGCCGCCTGCTGCCGTGCAATATAGCTTTTAGGATGACATGTTAAGAAAAGTTCCTAAAAAATGACAAGCATCCTAAGCAATGCAGTGCTGTCCCCTGTTGGGAACTGTGCTGTTAAAGCAAAACAAAAGCACATGCACCCCCAAAACCAAAACCAAAGCAAAGCCCCCAGAGCCTGCTGCAAGATCCCCATGTAGGGTGGGAGCTGAGCAAAGGCAGCTGTGAAACAGCCAGTTCCAGGGAGCCATGCAAGGTGCTGCACAGTGTTAGAGATGCTGATATACACAACATGCACCAATGAACACGGCAGTGCTGGCCAGACTCAAAAGGAGGTGGTCAACAACTGCGCTGCTTCCAATCATGTGCCAAGAACAAGTAACCTTTTAAAGGGCATTTCTGAACGCACAAGCTGACCTACGTAGCAAGCCATCTTCTTCCATGGACAACTTCAAAGAGTGATCCTAACAGAAAGTCAGTTGACTGATCAGATTCCCAACCAGATCACCCTCCACAGGCAGCTGAAAACCTCTTCAGTGCACAGTCCAAAGCTCTGTCAAAGCCAAGCTGCCTCCACCTGCTCTTCCTTTAGTCCACAAGTCTATTTAAATGTGCAGACAGCAGATAAAGCCAGCTGCAGTATTGCCTCTTTACTTATTACTACTTTTTACTTACACAGTAACCCAGCAGCAGCAAAGCAAGTACAAGATGATAAACATTTCGTGCCCATAACCACCTCCTTTCGAAGCCAAGGCATTTATGAGGCAGGCACAGCTCTCATTTGCTGTCAAGGGCTGCAAGCCTTTCCTGCCTCTTCAATCAGCAGCACATTTGCTAAGCAGGAACTTCAGAAAGCTTGGTCTTTTTTATAATTATTATTTATTTGAGAGGGGGTTGATAGGGCACAAGCAACTTTCCTCTTGGACATAGTTCACTGCCAGGGGAACAGACAGTGGAGGGTAATATTTTTATGGGATCTGCCATCATTTTAATGGCACAGAGACACTACTTCAGGTAACTGAGGGATGATGTGTCATCAGATATGTGTGTCGTCCATCCTCATCCTTTGCAACAGCTCAGAGGGCTGAAACTGAACGTGCACAGTTCAACTGGGGAAAGCCAATTCCCCCTTTTTGCAGACAGGTTTGATATAGCAGCATCAACTCCTTGGCTAAACAAATCAATACACAACAGGTGCTCACCAGTAATCACTGACCAATCTTGACAGAAGCCTGATTTGAATAACATTTTTTTTCCTGATGATTTTTTACGGTCAGAACAGATGTGCTTAGTTCTGTTTTAACATTTTAGCAATTTCAAGGCTGTCCATCCTCAGCAGATGGACAGGAGGAACACAGCACTCTTTATGGTGACTGTTATTATTTCAGCAGGTAGGTCATGCACACCACTGACTCTTTACTGGATGAACATCTGTCATCCCTGGGTGCCCGAGCCATGAACTGACACATTCCTGGTGGACAAACACTTGCATGACAAAATGAACACGAAGTACTGACTCAGTGGCACTGGGCAGGTGCTGAGATGGGAGCAAGGAGAAGGAACTGGGCCTATCACCAATATGTACCCCATAAGGTACAATGACAGCAGCACAATTAGGGTTTCAGGGAATGTAATACTGTTAATAATCACAGGGCATGTCTTCTGCAGGTACTGACAAAGGCTCTAATTCTGTCAGCCTTCAGGAGGGGGGAAATTATTACTCCGAGAATAAACAGATACACTTCATTGAATGGAAACAGGAAAATGAAAATGTGTAAATGCAGTAGGACATATTGCTTCCTTGGAAAAAAAAAAAACCCAGACTAAATAAAATAACACAAAAAAGGAAAACTCAAGAGGGCTACTAGTTTAAGTTTTGCTAAGTTCTAAGCATGTGCCAAGATCTCTTTGCAGACCTGCACTTACTAGCTTTGACTCGTAATAAAAGACACTGCCTGTCCATTAATATTTTCAAAGTTTAAGCAATATGTTTAAGAGATAATATCTGGTTTTCTTGCTTCTTAACCAAGTGAGCTTCACTCCCAGCTCCCAGATGGTACCTTATGAGTCTTATAAATCCAGCCCTGGGACACAAGTCATCTTTCAACGGCACCCTTGGTCAATACTTCTGAACTTTTCTGCAGAAAAGGGCTCTTTTCTCTTTCAGGTAACCCACTGGGGCAGCAATCACAGTAACCTGAATAAATACTGGACTTAATTGTTTGAGGTCAAAACCGAATTAAGACATTCCTCTTAACCATATCAGAAGTAAAAGGTTATTGGAACAGGATCTCAGGCCAAACCAGCAACCCCTGCCCTAGGGATTCATACAGGAGGGAGAGACCACACAGTCCACCTGGAGAAGACTCGGGCTGGATATGGGAAATACGTGAGTAATGCCTCTGTGCTTCTGAAAATTTCACATTTGAGCATTGACTATTCAGGCAGGGGATGCCTTGACACATATGTATCAACAGTCCAACTTCCAACAGAATCAAGAACACAGCGCCAAATTAGTGTTTCACTCATAAGGACAATTCCCAGCATCTTTTCCCAAACCCATACACCACATCACCCTTACACACCAAGTACACCACTCAAGTCTGCCGTAGTCTGGGCAAATGTCAAAATGGCAGGGAGCAATCCAAACACAGTTCTGTGACTGGCAGGGAGGGAGGAAGGGATCAGCATGATAAGGCAGCAGCCTTTGGAAGGACAATGCCTTTGTAACCTGACTGGAACCAACTTCCCCCTACTGTCCTTGCCACAGTCAAAAACTCTGCCATAGAACAGATTTCATTGCAGTGTGACCAATGACTCAGAAATCCAGACTACCAGCTTGGTAGAGATCTCCTACTTAGGAACTCAACATAAAGTATTTTTAGGGGCACTGCCAGCTTCGGGAGTGGAAGAGAGAGTGGGAGATGCGAGAAATGAGAGGCAGCAGGTGCCCAAAACCCAAGACAGCTGTTGGCAACAACTTCTGCACTCATGTCAGTAACTGAAGCGCTCCACAGCACATATTCCAACATCTTGATGACCAGACTTCATCACTGAATGAGCAAACAGCCATTTCTTCTCAAAGCAATAATCCAGCTCTAAATTCATCATTGTCCACAATGATAGGAATTAAAATATTTAAAGAATATATCTAGACATTCAGTATCCACTCCAGACTCTTCAACTCTTACAGTTTAGTGAAAAATTGAAGCAGTATCAATATTAAATGTAATGAGAGTCTGAGATGTAACCAACTGACAAGGGAGAAGGAGAAGGAAGGGACACTGGACAGCAGTCAATTTTGAGGAAAGGCTGTGATGAAATTGCTCAACTCTAATATATACAGAGAATACACAATTTTATAAACATGAAGATGGGAAGCAGCCAAAAAACCCTTTGCCCTTTTATGATTCAGGGACAACTGCACTCCTAATACTATGGCACTGCTACAAATAGGTCTGCAATGCTAACCATTGATGGTTTTCATTTAAAACAAAATTAAGAGAAACATATTTTGTAAAATCTAAAAGTAAACCATCTGCTTTCATTGCTTGCTTTAATACTTCAGCCCATTTCCACATTCTCTTTTTCCCATCACCACTTCTATACATGCATACATAAAGTTTTCATTTTGTAGGCTGCCAACAGACAAGGCATTCAATGGCTATAGAAATCTTGCAGAGTGTAGGTTCTCTAGAGATGTATGCTCAAGATACTTATTTCTGATAGCAGGTCAATCAACAACTCCCTCTAAATTTTTACCTTCTTGCTTAAATTCCTACTCTGCCTATTAGACTTAAGAATTTCCAAGTCCCTGACCCATCTAGGAAAAAAAAAAACAATCCCAACAACCAAAACCTCAAGAGAGGGCATCATGAAATTCTGTATTAATTACGACTTTCTATCCCAGAACATATTTCAGACCCTACTGAGTCAACGAGGTATTTCTCGTACAGCTAGAAACAAAGGCCACTCAACTCTTCTTGGATTATTTCTAGCTCATAATCATTAATGCAGACTCCCATTACGCTAGCCTAAGGGTGGCATATGGCTTTCTAGGGATAGGACAGACGGGGGAAAATAACAGTTCTGCAGGCCTACATCCCAATCTCATGGCTGTGCATGCATATGGGGACAGAGCTCGCTCTTGCCAGATTCTTAAATACCAAATAGATGAGCTTCCGAGTCAAACATAGTACCTCACACACAGCCACTGTTTTGAAAAAAGTCAGGATGGCATTCATAATCAACCCATGTGCCTCCAAGCAGTAAAAATTATGAGCCCTGTCAATTCAGAAGGAATTCCTTTCCCACATTTGCTCCCAGACACTACCTGCAATTTTTACCTGCCTCTGAACAAAATAGATATTTATAGGCACCAGCCAAAGGATACAGATTAGTATAGTACAGTGAATACAAATTTCCTGCCACCAGATTAGCAATCTAATTTTTTAAATTTAAAAATTATTAGCTCAAAAAACGATACCGTTTAGAAGAAATGCAGTTGACTTTGGCGCTGCTTTTTAAAACAGATAGGCTGTCCTAATTACATACTTGAATAAGAAAATTCTTGAAAGCCTTCAGCCATGGTCCTATATCCTCTGTCTGCCCATGAATTCTTCTGCAGGTGGAAAGTCAGATGCACTTTCAAACATCACAATTTGGTTTTACCCCCTCTGACAGCCTTGTAAATTTTCCTCTTTTCCCTGCTCTTTCAACCCAGACATACACAAAACACACTTTACACAGACTTACAGGGTCATATCATTCTGGAGACAGATTCCAAGCTACCAGCTCACCAAGATGTATGTGGAAAAGACATACAGTAATCAACATTTAGTATAAATCATGTGGATTCCAAAGCCTTACTGAAAGGACCACAAAAAGCATAGGGGACTTAAGTTAAAATAAATGGCCTGGGCTGGTACACATGCATAATCATGCTTGTAGTAAAGCATTCCCTATGCAGTAAAAACACATGGAAAGAATCATTAGAGACTGCCCAGCAATTGAAAACATAGAAGTGAGGAACTTGATCTCAATCTCCCCCATTTCTATGATCACTTAAGAGACACAGCCGGTCAGCACTAAATTTCCCTACAACCAATTCTGAAAACGTACCTCAGTCTTCACCTGCAGCACTCCCTACATCCTAGGCCAGAGTCAGTGTTATGAAAAGGCTGCCAATTAAGTTGTGGTTTGGAGCTACAGACAAAATGTCCACTAGAGACCCTGATTCTTGCTTCCAAAGCACTTGCAACCCACTGTGTGTTTTAGGAAGAGAATATACCGGCTCTCAAATACAAGCTCTCTCAGCTCCTCTCAAGGCTGTGATAAGAGAAAATGCTGCAAGGTTGCATCTTTTAATGAAGTCCGAGTATATCATAATGAAATCATCTGCAAAAAGAAGAGTGTAGATTCAGCAGCAACAAGGATTTCAGGCTATTGTAAAACTGCATTCTTTATTTTTACATTGCAATCTCCAGGGCATGATCGTATCGAGGGCAACTTGCAAATCTATGTCACTGCCAGCAAAATTTTGATTTCCACTCGATAGGACAATTTGCAAAGAGCAGTTTTCACATTGTACAAGTGCTTGAGGTTTTTAAAAACCACAAGAATTCAAAGCTGATTCAATGGCCATTTACTGGGCAATGCAACACACTCCTGCTCAAGGCAGATGGCTTGGAAAATTCAGGGATGGAGGAGAGCATTCTCTCTTTCTACGAAGGAGCAGTGTCTGGAAGTTGATCAACAAGGATCACAAACCACATCTTGCTGCTGTTAAGAAGAAGGCATAGACTGGGTGCAGCAGGAAGAGTTAAGCAGTTTGAGTAACTTTCCTTAGGAAAAGAAAATATTTTGCTGCCACTGAAGCTCCTGAAGCTCAAAAATGATGTCACATGTTAAGGAATCAGAGAAGTATTTATTTTTGGACCTTTTAATCAAAAGCAAGAAGCTTGAAATTTAGCTTTAAAATAGTGTGTGCTCTAAATATAGCAGTCAGATGACCTGAGAGAGCCAGGATTCATGCTTCATGAGTTTGCAAATTGAAAGAGTCAATCCAGCACAGAGTATCACAGAACCCTAAAGACAGATTGCTATATTTATTGTAGTAGATACTATTTACAAACATATCTCCACTCTGTTTGCTCTGCAATTATAGTTGGGGCACATACAATCATTTATTTTCTGTAGGCTCCTTTTGTATGCTACACCTTCAAAGTCAATGAAAGTATTTTTAAGAACCTGTTGATTGATTTATTGATCAATTAAGTTGACCAGTGCAATAGACTGGAAATAACCAGACAGGCAAGTGATCTGATAAATATTCCTGGAGACTAGTCACTATAGGCACTGAAAGTCAGTAGAAAAGAAACCCTTAAAGGCAGGTTCAGGGGTTTTTTTAGAAACTATATTAACAGTTGGGCCTAAAGCTTCATTCCTTATCCAAGCCTGCTTGGTCAAGTGTACTCTCCAACCAAATGTTTCAGATAACTCTGCAGAATCCAGTGTCAGCTATCAAATTCAGCAGAAGCAATTGGCAAAAGTGCAGCTCCTATTACCAGAAACAATGTGAGAAAGGCGTGTGGGGGGGGTGTTATACACGGTTTTATTCAGGAAGCAGATACTTCTCTCTGACCAAGGGCATGAAAGAAACCCAGGCAGAGGATCATCATCCACAGACAGCTGCCAGTGCTTGGGGCTGTTTTCTGGTGATCCTGTGGTGAAACTTCACCAAAGCTTTCACCGAGCTCCAAAGGTAAGAAGGAGATTATGCCCATGGCCGGTGCTGAAAACCATAAACTCATCTATCAAGTATTCACTGAGATGGCCTATTTATTTTCCTGTGGATTTAATTGTGATTTAATGAGGTTTTCAGTGAAACATGTTGGCAGCTTATCATAAAACTAAGCTGAACACATCTTTTACACTGCCCGCTCAGTTGTGTGAAGAACTGTCATCCAACTCAAGCAAGAGGCAAATTAAACTTCAATTCTCTTGCATAGGAGTGGTTACTTATGAGGAAGAGGAAAGGTACACTAAAAAAAGCAGGAGGCAAAGGAAAAGCTTCCGTTACTACTATTTGTGCAATATTTTAGAAAATCTTTTGGCACTGTGGTTTTGGGGAGTTTACATTTATCCCCAGGACAAAGGAATTAAATGTCCATGGATGTCAACAGCTTCTTCCACAAGCAGAAAATTCTAGCAGGAAAATACACATTCAGGTTCAGACAAAACAAATTAGCCAGATCAAATTCACAATCTCTCATAACCTCTCAATATTTCTGAAAATAAATGGCACACTTAGCAAAACAACCTTTAAAATAAAAGCCTTAAAATGCTTATTTATCTCAGAATATTATCCTTCCTGCTTGTCATATATTATATATTACATACATATAAAATCAAAAGAAAAATCCACTCAAAGAAATCAACACTCCAATGCTCTCTTTTCCATTTAATGTTGGTTATACACCCACAGAGATCTTAAAACATTTTAAAGGATCAAGCTCTCCTTCTCATTAGTACCACCATCACGTTGTTCTGAACTGTGGACATATAACCTTTTGCACCTTTTCACTCTATTGAATCAATCTCCCCTGGCAACTTCTGGTGTGGCACTCTGCTCCTCCTGCCTCCGGCTCCTCTTCCCTCACTAATTCTGTGTTCAGAACTGTGAAGCACAAAATTAGACGCTTCAAATTAAGCAAGGAGAGAGAACGAGAGAACCTTATTAAATCAACATTAGCATCAGAGTATCTTTAAAAGAGAAACTCAATTGCAAAATATTACTTGTCTCTGTAAAGCTCCTTACATTGACCGAAATGAGACAGGCGGCAGCTGAAGTCACCTTCTCCCATCCCCACCTTCCTCCTCACGCTGGTCACAGCGCTCGAGCAGTAAGAGCAGGATCCTTTTCAGACCACAGCCCCCGAGGAAGAAAAGCCTACCTTGAACTCACAAGCACTGGAAGTGCCAAGTAAAAAAGGAAAAAGTCTACTAACATGATGTTGGGGAAGAAACACGCACACACCAAATAGGGTACCAACACACAGAAGCAGACTCCCTTCTCCTCCCAAGCTTTCCACAACACTGGCTGTTCTCTCAAGTCACAAGTTACACTCAGATCTTTCTTTCTTACAAGGCAAGGAGCCATTGCTTGTTGTGCCTTGTGTCAAAATAAGGAGACATACACCTTACACCACTGTGCACCAGGCTACAGACTTGTCTGTTGGGTGCCACCTAAAACAGGGAGTGTCTTGGCAGGGTCTTGTAGGGAGGGTTTGCAATGTGTGCTGCTACAGTCCTACAGAAACAAATCCTACTGAAACAATTTAAGTACAAAAAATATGTATTTCAAAACTATTTCAATTAAGAAAAAATCAAAGTTCAGAGTACCCATTTAGCCAGGGAATATTATCCTAAGGGCAAGCAGCATGGAACTAAAGCTCAATTCCTGGTAACAAAACAAAGCTTTCAAAGCATTTTTGGGGAAAACAGATACTACCCAAACAGAAATGGAGACTGAAGCTTTTGATTGCTCTAGTCCTACCATGCAATGGAAACTTCTGTATCAGCCAGACATTACTAAAAACTCTGCATTTTGCAAACAGGTTTCTAAGTGCAGACTCCATACCAATAAATGGCAGTTTGGGAAGCTAGAGGCACTGGGAGTTCCCATACCTGCTCAGAGCAATCCTAAAAGTGACCACTTCCTTATGTGACAACCATGCCTAGATGCCATTAACTAAGCACTGGACAAAGTAGTTCCTACACCAGAGCAAAGACAAAAGGCACCAGGTAGACAGGAAGGAGGAGGAGGATAAAATAACACCCACAAGAACAAGTGACAAAAAGCGCTAACATCCTTGTTTCATAAAAAGAAATGCTTCATTTTCACCTCAAAGGGCAACAGTATGCATGCAAGATTGCTTGGAGCCTTCCAAAATGAAAGGGTCAGATGAAAACAAGCAATTAACCACTCAATTATAAAAGCTGAAAAATGGGGAAAACAGAAAAGACAGAATGAAGGACTGAACCTGCTGTCCTAGGCCTGCTCTTGATGCCTACCCAGGCTGGTAAAAAGTCTTTACCAAAATATACTTAACTGCCTGCTAGATGCCTTCATTCCAGGAAAGGACCACACCAAGCAAAAACTGAAAACATTTTTTTTCTGTTCTCTGTTGCATCTAATTTTCCTCTAGCCTTTCCCTGGCAGTCTGACACAGAACTGCCCTCCTGTTGCCTGCAAGTCACATCCCTTGCTTTTGAAGGGGTTATCTCATAGTGCCTTTAATTCAGTAGGACAGTAACTGAAGTAATTAGTTTGCATCCACATGCCCAACACTTTCAGCTCTTTAATGCCTCCATTCTGAAAAATTTTCAGGAAACAATCAACTTTTACAAACCACACAAAATGTAGAACTAAAAGAAGAACAAACAGGGGAGACAACTTTTGTGCAACTTCCACCGTCTAATTCTGTTTCTTACAAATCATAAGTCAGTTTGATAACTCAACATATTCCAACCCCACAAGCAAACAATGAAATAGATAGGTATTTAAAGTCACTTATAATTGAAAACTTGGAAAAGCTTTAAATGAAAGACAAAGCTTTAAAAACCAAAAAAAGCTTAAAGAACCACCAGAGGGTTCTGAGGGGCTTTATTTTTATTTTCTAAAAACATACCACACTATTCACCTTCAAAGATCTCAGTGAATATCAACACATGACAACACTTTTTGAGATAACTACTATTCCAAGAAAACTAAAGCACAAGCAAGATGTAATAATTTGTCCTGATCCATGCAGAAAATACTAGACAGGATAAGGACTGATAAGAGAGACCCAAACCACAAAACAAACCAAGATTTTCATCATCCATGTATTTGAGCAGATTACTGAAAGGAAAACAGTCACAGTGTACTGATGCTTGCCTGTTAATATCCTTCCAAGAGGGCACAATCAGAAAGTTATCTCAAAAGATCTAGGTATAATGGAATGAATGGTTACACACATTTGAGATGAAGGGAAAGAGCTGGAACAGCAAAAAAGCAATCCCTATTTCATTCTGAAGTCTCTACGGGATTCAGGAAGCAGCAGGGAATGGTGGAAAGCCATCCGCCAAACCCAGGTAACTCATATTGCTTGCAGTGATTAACTCACTCTAGGTGTCAGCCTGCCACCTTCTACTGTCAGTGTGGAAAATCCAGTGTAAGCACTGAGAGGATTCTGAAGAAGGGAACAGAAACATTGGAAAAGAAGATGCAAGACAGACACAAAATCAAGCAAAGAGTCACAGCAGCCTTTCTTTTCAGTAATAACTACTGGCTGCAGCACTTATCCCACTTCTGAGACATCAGTAAAATGGACCCGTCTCATCAGCGCTCACTTTTCCAAGCAGCAAATCCGGAATTAATATTCACGGGTTCCGTGACTGACATAATTGCAATTTAAAAAGGGCAATTAATCATCAGCCACACTGGCGGCTGACTCGCCAGGCTGGGATCTTTTCTCTCCACACCTGCCAACAAACTCACAGGAGGCAAAGGCATCACATGTGCACAAAGCCAGGAAGTGCCATTCTCCCTCTTACTCCCAATCCAGGCTCAAGGGGTTTGTAAATGTTTTTTTCTCCCATGTGTGCCCCATTGGGATAATTCATCCACCCTTTTCCACAGCAATTTCCCTACGATATCCAACCAATCTCCCTTGCCATATGGATAAGGAAAGCTCTGCTGATGTTGTGTCTCATTCATGTCAGCCAAGAGAACTGAGGCAATGGAACTCCATCACCTCCATCATGAAGTTCTCATGGTCTCCCCATTTTCCTTTCTATCTTCGCATAAACTAAGTTTACTTTTTTTAAGAGTGACATCTCATCCCATTCTTACTTGGAAAGTGAATTACAAAGGTGAGAGTACAGCTCCAGAGAAGCAGATAACATAGGCAGATGATGGAAACAAACCTGGCAAGTGGGTTCTATAAGGTGAGTCAGAAAAGCCACTAAGTCAGTGTTTATTTCTGTGCTCCTATGGGAAGGTTTTCAGGCATGTTGTAAACAAAACCAAAAACCCAAGCAACTGTTCTGGGTATCAGTTCTGCCACTTTAAATTCTTTCTATGTGAGCATCCATTGCCAGATGTGAAAGGTATTTTAACCAACAGGATTTAGAGAAGAGACGTTTGGGAATTTGTCTGTGGTGTTCAGGTTCCCAGAAAGAAAAGTCCAAGATTAAATTACTGTAGGTTGAGCCTATAACCTCTTGTAGGAAGTATGGTTCTTCCTGAGAGGAAGAAAGCCTTCAAACTGACCACCATATTATGCCAGTCTATTTATCTGGGAAGTACACAAACCACTATGGTGATAAGTATCACAGAAAACAAGTACGAGATTGATGGTAAGATTTAGAGCTTAGCAAGCTGCAAGGTCTTCAAGTGACACACTTAGTACTATGTCCTTGGGCCAAAGAAAACATACAACATACTTCTAGGCCAAAGGAATCTTGCTCAAACAGGTGCCACTGCTGCCAGCCAGGTGCAGTAGGGACTGAAGATGCATGTTGTAACACAAGCTGTATAGTCCTCCCTTCCTCATTCCTGCCAGTTAGCAAACAAAAATTGCCCTCAATATAACAGTATAGGAAAAAAAAAAAAAAATCAATGCTTTTGTACATGAAAAGGCATAATTTCAATCCTAAGAATTCAGTCAGAATAGAAGAGAGACAATTACATACTGCTTGTCTCGGCCAGAGTTCTGAACAGAGGTAGCTGGCAGAACATCTCTGCCAGCAGATAACACCAACAAATGGCCCCATTTCCATCTAGTATAAGATAATACATAGGTCTTGCTTCCTCATACCATCCTTATTTCTATCAGATCCCTCTCAAGATTTGCTCTCTATTTGATACATGCTCCAGGTGTTCTTCATCCACAAACCTCAGCGCATCATTGCAAGTTAAATGAGGTGTCTCCAACCCAGTTTTCTCAGCTTTGTGAAACTAGAGAAGTACAATTATGAGGCCCCTCTGGCTTTTTCTGCCTTCATTTTGCAAGGTTTTAGAAATCTTTTATACATCACTTAATTCCCAAACAGACCTTTACCTTCCAATGACACAAGTATCATGTTGCCCACATAACCTCTGTTCAGATCAGGCTGACCTTGTCCTCAGCTTTAACAAAATCACTCCTTAATGAACAAGTGTGTAGTGTTAAGAAACAGCAGGTATTTCACTCAAGTATGCATCTTCTTCCAATCCAGGAATAAGTAAATACCCTGAATCTCTGCTGTATTTCCTCACAATGACTGGCTGGATCAATAATTTTTACTGTGCTCTTCTGCACTCCAAGAGGGTGTTTACCAAAAAGAGTCAGTAACAAAGCAGGGAGGGGGAAGAAAAAAAAAGATAAATACAAAGAATCTTCCTTAAACACAAACAGGCCTCTTGGGCTGCTGCCCAGGATCACTGATGCTTCATTTCTTGCATTTCTTCAAAAGAAAAACAAATACTTATGCTTCCAAATTTTCCTAACACCTGTAAGCTTAATGCCTCCAATCAGCACTGGCTCACATCTTTATCTTCAAGCCAATATTATGAAGTCTTGATAAGCTTTTTCCTTCCCAACATCTCTCGCTCCACACGGATAAAAACCACTAATAGAAGACTGAGACCAAAATCCTTGCCTCTTCTATTGCCTACATTTAGCAATCAGCAACTGTCTGAGTACTGTGAGACCCAAAGCACTGCCGTGCATTACACACTTATCTCTGCAAAACCACCCTGCACAAGTGACAACTTCCAGGCCGGGGGAAGGGGGAGTTGTGCAGCTTTGCGATAATTAAAGCATAGAAGAGTGTCACTGCTGTAGATAATTATGCATTAGCAGTGAAATTACTTAATGGAATGAAATAAACTAAGCCAAATGCTTTGTTTTAAAGGGAATTTGGGGTCTGCAAAAGGAGTCCAGCTGACAGCCCAGGAGAGCGGGAAGGACAGTCCTCTGTCATTCACCGAAAGCACACAACCCCAGAGCAGCCTTGCAGGCTTCCACCTCCACACAGGTGAAAGGGGAGCAGAGGATAAGCCAAGGAAAATCTCAGCCTCCCCAGACAGTCAGGCTCTGATCTGTCTGATGAGCATCCACACAAGGACCAAGCAGTCACTAAGTAGAGAGGAACAACTGACTGGGGTAATTGCCTAAATAAAGAAACCAACTCTGATGAAATGGGTTAGTTCAAATCACAGGTCTTCCACAGCCCAACCCCACAAGGAGCCATCAGAGAAAAAAAATTAATTAGTGTCAGTACAGACAAGTCTCCTACAACAGAAACAACAGGATAAGTAGGTACATGGCCCACAATGAAACCACCTCCTCCCACCAAGCCCAGGAGGCCTTCCTGTCCTCTCCTCTTGCCTCACCAATTGCCCACCTACACACACTCCCACCACTGGTCTCATCTAGATGGCTTCAACAGCCTCCTCCTGCTTGTTAAAACAAGGACTCTCAAGGTCAGTCAGAATTTATAAGGCAGCCATTTCATCTTTTGTGCTTCTCTGGCTACATTCCTTCCTAAAAGATGCTGAACATTGGAGATTCTGCTGGGTCTGAAAGCCCTGCCAACACCAGGGCCAATTAGGAGTTTCAGGATGATGCATATTAAAGCTATTATGGGAGGCAGTTATGCAGCCAGAATAAATCTTAACTGAACCTCTAAGTGGTTTTTATAACTTGTTTCTCCTTCTTGAAAACAGATGAAAAGATACAAATCTCCTGCCTGAGAATCTGCAGGAATTCCAGTCAACCACCAACTTCTCTCTCAAGAGAAGATTCTGTGCTCAAAGCAGTAATTCATTTCATTCAAGGCCAGCTAAATCACCTTTATGTTTTAATCTCCAAATTACTCAAATCAATCAGAAATTTACAATATCAGTGAAGACTGACCCAAAATACTACCTTTACAAAAGCACTGCAAATACATTTCAAACTTCTGCTAAGAGAAACTCTGGGTTTTTTTCACTACTGGCCTTCTTAGACAGTCTACATACTCTGATTGCAGATAGTCAAAGAGACATGGGTATAATAGGAAATTTCTACAGAGCAGGCTTTGTAGGCAGTATCTCAGTAGAAGACTAGGGGTGGGTCAAACCAGGGAATCCTCAAGAGGATCTGAGGAATGGAGACAAAGATCTCCATTTTGAAAGCAACCATGAGATGTCAATAGGACAGCATCTGTCACTTTCCTCCACCATTTCCAAAACCAAACTTGCTCTCAGCAGCTGTTACCTACCCCTTCAAGCAGCACTACTAGAAACCAACTAGAGAGCTGAAGAACAAAGTGAAATCTGAGGTGGCTGAGAAGGTATCACACCACTTGTGTGAAAACCTCCACTGTCTTCACAGCAACCTTGTCCTCCCCTCTGCACCCTGAACACACAGCAACATCACAAGTTGCTAGATCTGTGCATTACACAGGAAAGCAAGTCCCAGGCAGTACAGTCAGAAAATAAAAGACAGAAGCAGGCTGATCAACACACATCTCCAGTTGGTAAATTGTGTCAGTACATAGTGGCCTCATAACTCCAAACGATGACAGACAAGGGACAGTGTCGCTAAATTGAAAGAGGGCAGATTTAGATTAGATGTTAGGGAGAAATTCATTACTCAAAGACTGGTGAAGCACTGCAGCAGGTTGCCCAGAAAAGCTGTGGATGCCCCATCCTTGGAAACGTTCAAAGTCAAGTTGGATGGGGGCCTGAGCAACCTGATCTAGAGAATGGCATCCCTGCTCATGGCTGGAGGGTTGAAACTAGATGATCCTTAGGGTCCTTTCCAGTCCAAACCATTCTGTAATTCTACAATCCCTATAGAAACCAATGAATCTCAAAAACTTAATGTAAACTCATCCTGAAAAATATTATGGTAACTCCTGGAGAACCTAGAGTCAGAATGAAAACAAATAAGCAAAAACTTTGAGACATTTCAGTGGTATGCAAGCAATTTAAGGGCTCAGCAGTTTCCCCCTACACCCCTGGAAAGGAGCCTTCATGGGTGTCCCTTCAGTGCCACCTTCAGGAAACACTCACTGCAGTTTTCCAAGTGCTCTCGACACTGCTGGAAAAAAGTATGAACTCAGTGAAGCCATCATCACTGGCATGCAACTGAGATGCACATTAAAGATACTTTAGTTCCAAAATAAAGGTATTACAACAAGAATCATATCCCGAAGAACTGCAGAGCAGAGCACAGAATCTGCAAGATCAATACACAGAGCAGCTGCTGGACTGAGCAGTGGTTTTGACCCCAAATAAGAAACATAATTCACCTCCCAGATTCTGCATGAGGCAGGTGATAGATTTTCCCATATCCTAAATTCAAAGGGATATTAATGAGGATATGCTTTTTATGGATTGTTTATCAGACTCCATTTGCACCATCACATTTTAAAGCTTACTTGAAATGCCAAAAAAAACCCTCCCTCAAAAAAATTTATAAAAATCAAGCTATCAAAACCGCCTTGCTAAGGAAAGCAGAAAGTTTCCTAAGAATTCAGAGTCAGTAATGAAGTGAAAAACATAACGCACAGGTCAAAAAAGACATTCTAATATCATTTATTTATTTACACACACACCCGCACAAGATGTACCTTAAGCTTCTGGACAGTATATTGACTTACCAGTAGATGACATGAATTATCAAGGAGGAAACTTAGCTCCCAATCAGTCTGCATCACAGCTCTTAAAATAGGCAGATGACTCGATGAGCTGCACAGTGAGGCCTAACCAAGCTCAACAGCAACATCTGCTGGGCAACAAGCAACTCCAGGAAATTAGTATGGTGATATGGAAGTTTATTACTCCTTCTTATAAACATGTGAACTTTTGCTGCAGTTTTAGAATGCCCAGTAAGACATATTCCTTACAGAAGCAGAGGTAACTTCTAAACAGATATGCAAAAAAAGTAAAATTTTTATTTAGCTTGGGTGTGCATGTAGTCAGAAAAACCAATCATCTACTATTACCTGCTCACCAAGATACTTCACAGTAAAACACTGAAATTAAGGGGGATTAAAATTCCTCCTCTGCTAGGAAATCTCTTCTGACTAGCAGGTTCAATACCACCTGAAGAACGCCCACGGTACACCTCCAGTTACTTTGTTGCCTAAGGTAGCAGCCTGCACTTGCAAGGCCTGAGGCAGTGAAGTATTTATCAACCACATTATTCCCATCTACACAGAGGAGAATGGCAGCTAAGACCATTAGAGCTCCTCTCCCCCCAGCTGACTTACCATATTCCTTATTAACCTCAGGAAAAAAGCCTGCTATGGCAGGATGACATTATTGGAACAGAAGCACAGCTAATGGTCCCCACTTAATTTGGGCACAAACTGATACTCCACCTAGATTACCTACAATAAAAACTCTTATTGTCACCCCAGGTGCATGAAATTTGATGGATTACTTCTAACCTACTCTAAAAAAAAGAAAATGCAAGTGGTTGGCAACAGCTTGAAGGTTGTATTTAGACATTTATCTTAATTTGGAACAAGGGCAGTGACCTCAGAGGTGGCTTCTGAACAGCCATCAGACAGGAAAGAGTGTCGATGCATTCCACTTCTATTCCCAGCAAATGAACACTATCAAATTCTTACTTGATCAGGGAACCACCTCTTTTTGCAGATCACTGTTTAACAGGAAATCATAGGCAAGCAGGTTTTTAACAGAACTCTATGATAACCTTCAGTAGCACAAAGCTTTGAAAAATTACACTGCAAAATGCTGAGTCTTGAACAGGAAACAGCACAGCAGCTGGGGGGACAACTTTTTAAATGACAGAAAACTATAGGCTGGAGTGACGTTCATTACCTTGAAATTTGTGGTTAGCTTTGTAGTTTAAAGCTGTCATGCTTTTTCAAGTTTTGTACTTGAACAAAATTCTTTTACCATGAAACATAAGGGAAAAGGGTTTAAGAAACATGCAAGTTTATTTTCAGCTGATATAGCTATTGCTGTTATTGTTACTTTGCAGGGAGATATTCTGGTTTCAGGTTTTTTTCAGGGTGCTGCTTTGTGTAGTTTGTTGGGTTTGAGGGTTTGGTTGTTTTGATTTGGTATTTTCTTAACTTACCTTTATTCCTAATCCCCCTTTGCCCACATTTAGATGTTAAACTAGGAGAGCATATCATATGAAAATACAGAAATGAGTGATTGCTCAGGTCCTCAGCTGGGAAGAGAACAGCTTTTGTAAGGAATCTTTTGTGTATTGGAAGTTCGGAAGCCGGGGGGGGGGCAGTCAGGGTTTCAGCTTGACAGTGCCAATTACAGCTACAGCAAGATGAACCCAGGAACAAATCCATTCTGCTCAGAGGACAGAGAGAAGGGAAAAGAAGAGACATGAACCTGTATGTTTGAAAAAAGAAAGGGGCTTGAAATCATCTGCAGACAGTGAACCACTTTTTCCATGGCAAAAGCATTAGGCTGAAGATGCAGTGAATGTACGTGGCAAGCTCTCAGTCCTAATTGGAAGAGCACTGGTTATTTAACAAATGTATCCTTAGTCTAATGTTCTATTCAAGTAAGCATTAAACTTTTTAAAGCTTTTTTTCTTTTGAAGAGTAATTATACATAGCTCTGCTCTATCTGTCTGTTTGATCAATTTTTACTCAATTCCTACTGTATCATCCTTCAAGTTTGCCCATTATCACAAAGTCTTCAAGGCTAAAAAGGCTCTAAACCCCCAATGTAATGCGCAGACAGGAAAAAGAAATCCAGCTAACTCTAATTCCTTCCCTCCCTCACAAGCTTGCAGGTGTTCTATTTTCATTGTCTAAAAATCAAAGTCATCAGCTCATTTCCTTTCCCTCAGTACAGTCCCTTTTAAGAAGCTACTTTCCATCATGTTTTACTCAGCACTCATAAATAATATAGATAATTGCAGATGGTCATACAAACAAGCAGAGAAAGTATAGAGATACAGTACAAAGGAAACAAAAATTCTGATGTGCCCCAAAAGCAGCAGGAATTCCTGGCAAATAGAAGCAGCTGCATCCAGGTCATTTTTTTAGTTGATGTACAGCAATCACAGAGCCAAAAATAATACAGGGACAGACTTTAGACAAAGCTACACAAGGGTGCTGGCAGCTCAGTTCCCTCTGCAGCAACACATTTCCTACCTCCTCCTCATGTGCAAAACACAGCTATTTCTTCCCTAAAAATTTGCATTAGGAAGGAGGAATCCTGGTCACAGAAAGATAGGTTTAAAACTGCTAAAACTCCAAAACAGATAAGAAGCATTCAATTAAGAGGACATTATGCTGACTATAATAAGAAACTCTAGGAGAGTCCACCCAGGCGCCCAAGAGTTAACATCAGGCATTTCTCATCAAAACCTCTTCCAAGAGGTTAAGCACACAATAGACTATCTAAAGCACAGCTAGAAAGGCTGCTTGAAATTCCACACATGTGCCTCAGCAATGTATTTCTATTAATGTCCAGTGTGTGTCAGCGTGAAGATAAGGTACCAACATCATGTCCAACCAGCCAGCTAGAGAATGGGACGCCGTGTAAAACATTGTCTGATGCTCAGAATCCCGGAGAACAGCGGCGTTTGCAATCTCACCCGCTGCACACGTGCCTGATAACAGCACCAACGAGGACAGGCAGCAGGGGCAAACCGTCCTGCAGCTTTGGGAAAGTAAAAAGATGGACAGAGAAAGAGGAAAGCAAACTAGAATTAAAATAAACATCAGCAAACTGGGGCAGGTTTGAGGACGCTCAACTGTAGAAGAGTGAATAAACAAACTGGAAAAAGCCTCATGGAAATTTAGTCTTTTTATCAGCTCACCTTAACTTTTCTTTAAGGTGAGAAATAAAGAAATAACATCAGGGCTTATTTTGATTACCCATACCATTTAGACTCAGTTTCACCTACTAGTATGTTCCAACAAAGCCATTTGTACTGGGACTTGGGGAAGACACTGTATTTGAGGAAACATGATCTTGACCAGGACACACCTGCTCTGTTGGGCCTGGTTCTTGGTGCTTGAGGAGGCCATGTGTTTCCAGGAGCAGCTGGTGTCTGGGAACCCACTGGAACACCCACTCCAGCTGTGTTGTGCACTGACAGGTGCTATCACACAGATAACATTCCAGCCCATCAGGAATCCTCCTATTAGCTGAACAGCTTGCTAAAATAATCTGTAACTTACCTATGTGTGAGAAGGGGAAACTGTATGTGGATAAAGGGGTGGAATGCCAGGATTCCAAAGGGACACCACAGTGCATGGAGAAGGTGGTGATCCACAGAACAGTTAAGATACAGAATGGCCTTCAGGCCTGTCTTGTGCTGCTTATGCCCCCCCAAATGAGCTATAAATTAGAGCAGAATTCTACTACTCCACAGTAGTCTGACAGTAGAATGAGAAGATACCGTACTATTTTTGCTGGACCATTCACAGAAAAACAGCAACATATTATTCTTCTATTTCTTTATTAATTGAATATGTTGTAGTTATAGACAGGGGAAAATGAAGGCTAATCTTATCTTTTACTTCTTAAATGATGAAATGGCATTAGAGTAACCCTAAGTCAGAACAAATGAATCTTGAAGAAGTTTCAGTGAAGTATACAAACTTGGTAGACAAAAAAAAAAAAATGTGTGAAATAGGGGCACGGGAAAATTGAAGGCAAGACAGGGGAAGCAGGCAGCACCACAGATCACTTCAATTTGTTGCAGCTGTTGGTTTTAAAAAAAGGCCAACCTTGTGATAAGGTCCCTTAGCTCAAGAGACTACAAAAATGAGAAGCTCAAACGACCATCAGCTGCTGAAATCTGCAAAAACTCTCCAAACACAAATTAACCTTCAGTCAGGAGATAAAAGACTAGCTGCAGAAATTGGAAGTTGTTAAAAAAATGCTATAAATGTCTGACAAATCATAGCAGCAGTAGCAGGAAAATAAGCAGTACATACCCAGAATCTTACCCTTAGCCAGATAACACCTTCTCCTTCCCTCAAGAGAAGAGGAGGTTCTCTTTTGCGTTGGCTGTGTTTTCACTTTCTGCCTTTATTGTAGTGCACATTCTCCAAAATTGCTTTAGTTAAATTTAGACCTTGCTGATGCTCCAGAGACCAGAAGTTATTAGCTTGCTGGAGGTAGAAGACATGTAGATCCTCACCATGCCAAGCTTAAATTTAATGCAAACCATTCCAAAGTCCATTATTTAATACTCCAAGATTATTTTCTATAGGGATCCCTTAAATGTTTAATGTTTTAATGGTTTCATTAAAAAAAAGTAATTGTTTCACTGCAGAAATATACCCACTTTTATAGTGGAAGGTAGCAGTCAAAGAGGAACCCAATTGTAGGGAAAAGGAGGGATGTTCTGGCCTAAGACTGTGGAATAATAGACCACTAACTTTCAAGTCTCCACACACTATTACATTTTCTTCAGAAGAAGATCTGGAAAAGTGTCTCAAGCTCACATAGCAAGAATGACAGGGATACAAGGAACAAGGACTGAAGCTATTTAAATCTCCCATCAATAGCTTGAAACATATTGTAATAAATCATTAAGGCCCAAATCTAAAAATACATCTTTCCATTTGCATCAACATGTTTAAAAAGCAGCTTTATTCAATTAGCAAAAAAATTAGCTCTCAATTAGTGAGAGCAATCAAAAACAAGTGCATTGCAACTTCCAGCCCAAGATACTGCCACTCCTGCCAACCCAGTCAGGACCCTACCTGGCTGTGCAAGCACTGAGGGCAGGTCTGGGTGTTTGACACACAGACGTGAATGCTCTGCAAAGAGCCAAACCACAGCAAACCACGTTCATCAGGAGGTGCTGTCCCCGTGACTGGTGGCACCCACACTGCAGGCAGGAATGAAGGCTCTCATAACTAAATGCACCACTCATTTTCTCAAGAAAAATAAACATTAATCTGAAAACAAAAGGCATCTTTCCTTTATCTACACATGTAGATACTTGTTCCTAATAACTGTAATATCAATGAAAATCAAACTGAATGGGTTTCTTCCTTGTTTTGCACTATGATTTAAAATAAGCTTCCGTACTTTCAGATTTCAATCAATGTTTTCTGCCTCACCCACAAAACACTAAACCCTAAGATTTGTGTCAGCAATGTTTCCTCCCAAAACCAAGTTATTTCCTACACATAGGTTAACAACTTTAGAAGGGGAAGGGTTCAGCTTGGTGTGCTGTATTTCAGCTGCAGAGCCAAGAGGACCAAATAAACTGTCCCTGAGGTGAGCAGTTTCCAAACCATGATGCAAAGCTCACAGAGACAATACCTTTCATTACATCCACGCAAATAAACAGGGAGGAAAAAAAAAGACAAGTTTTGACAATAGAGGCCTGACCTCAAAACCAGCAGTGTCACTTCACTGATGGCTCCATGCTGTCACAGTTCCAACAAACACCATGCTACTGCTGGCCCTCATCCGGTCACTCCAGCTTGTCACAATAAAAGGAGATTACACACAACAAAACCCCAGTTAATCTAGGAACGCTTACCTATGGCTAATCAGCCAGGATGAAGCTGATCCCCAGCTTATCATAAAGTAAATGAAAGACTTAACACACTAAATCATGTTCAGGGTAGTTTCTAAAACAATCTTCAGTACCAGCTCAGCTGCATCTACAGATGACACTGATCAACAACAGTGGGCAATTCACAGCAAAAAAACCCCACAAGATTGACTTAAAGCTTCATTAGTTACCAGAAATTTAAAGGAAACTTTCCACAAATGGGCCGATTGGATCATTCCTCCATCCACAAAATGAAAAAACCACTACTCTACCTGATCACTCCCTAACACCAAAATTCTTCTCCATTGTACCAATCTATTAATTGACTGTTTAAGCTGTTTTCAGCAATTTTAAGCATTTTTATCTCCATATTATTTGAAATAGAGAAGAAAACATACCAGTTACAATGTCAGCAGCCCAGTATACACTAAACCAAGAGTGGAAGGGTCCAAAGTATGCCACAGCAAAGCCAAAGAGTTCAGAATGCCACATTCACAAGGTGACACCATTATCAAAACCCACTACTTGATCAAATGCATTCAGTCATGCATTCTTCCTTCAGCCCTTCTCTCCTGAATCAAGAAAGGAGATGAGAGGCTCTGAAAAGCAAGGAGATATCTGGGCAAGAAATCATCTGAAAGAATTCAACAGCCTATGACCAATTATAATCAGCTACTGTAGCAACCAGAGACAAACCCAATTCCTTGTATTTCCTTCTATGCCCATCTTTTGAGCCACGCTAATCTCAACAGTCCAATTCTGGAACCACCAGAAAGCAAAGGTTACCATCCAGCAAGCCAGTGAGCAGGGCATGATCAGAAACACTTGGAGTAGCAAGCCATGCGTAATGGACAGCTGGATAAACCTCCCCAGCAATTTAGGAATTCTGTGCCCAGTCTGTTCTCACACAGCAACCAGTGCTCGTCAGTCTTGTCTGAAACAGCTGGTCATAGTGCAAAGTCTGTCCCACCATCATCCCATTTCTGAATTCATTCTTTCAAAGTGAGAAAGAAGACGACGACTTTTGGTCAATAACTCTGACAAAGCCATTATCCTAGGGGTATTAAATGGGGAGATAAGAACTTCAGGGCTTTGCACAAATCATATTAGTTCAATTCTCAAATCCGGGTAATGCTTCTTTTCAAAGTATTAATTTCATTTATTCTATTTGCTCTCCCTCTGTCCTGATAACACAAGTGCACATGGCCCCCTAAATGAGATCCTCCTATTTTATAAGTTATAATCCTCCCTTTCTAGAGTAGTAATGAGATGTCTTCGCTTAATCGCGTTTATTCCCCACCCCCAGCTTCTGCTTTTATCCATTCCCATTCCACATCGATTTGTCTTAAAGGTTTCAGTGAAAACCATCAGGCAGAGAGTCACTGGCTCCAACAGGCTCCCGATGCACATGCTGCACAGTCTTCAGAGATTACAAAAGCAGAAAGGAGGAAAAAAAAGCAGCTTTGCTTGCAAAGTTTCCTTTATTGGTAAGAAGGAGAGAAAAAAAAAGAAACCCAAAAGAACTGAGAAGTCAAGAGAAGACGTTTTGATTAATTACAAATGAAAAAGGAAAGACTTCTGGTATAGGGGAACATGAGACTATTCACAACATAGTGAAGCAATTAAATAACTTGACTGACAACTTTACAAGTTTCTCATGCTAGAAATAGAAAAGGATTTAAAGATAGCTGTGTTAATTCTTGGGTATTTCACATGAGACTTAAGGCGTGCCACCAGCATTAGTTAAACACTCTAGGCCTTGCTCTGAAGTACTGTACATATAATCCTTGTTGTGTTTTAAGTACCCACAGCATTAAATTATTCAAAGAGTCCAGTCAGCACCATGATCCTGCAGTGCTGTACAAACAAACAAAACATTTTATCTCTAATACAAATTGAGGAGAGTTCTTCTACAGCAGCTTAGCAGACTACTTCCATTTGAGCCAGTCCCCAGGGTTAATCAAAAAGCCATATTCACTCAAAGAGCAAAGTGAATGCTGCACTATTACTTACAGAGTTGTTTTGCTTCTTAAACTAAAGCTTTAAGTTTTACTCAAAACCTAAGGTATCTAGAAGCTAAGTACCTTGTTCAGAGTCATTAACAGAAAAAGAAAGATCAAGACTAAAGTGTAGAGCAGGACCCAGGTACTTAACTCTAAATCCCTCTTGAAATCAGTACACCACTTCAAGGTGAAAAAATTACCAAAACAAAACGCACAAACCATAATAAAATAACAATAAATTTTAAACTGCACCCTGCCCCATAAACAATCAAGTAACTGGCCCCAAAAGCTGAAAGCAAGTTCCCTATCAAAGGTTAATTCTAGTCCACACTCTCTTCATGTGCACTATATAATAAGACTGAAGTGCTTATAGCAATATTGCCAATAATAAAAATCTGTGAGTGAAAATCATAAAGAACAGATTAAAAGACAAGCAACGTTCAGCACAATCAAAATGAAATCACTTCAAAGTACAGCTCTGGTACTTGGATTTCTACAAGTGGTATGGTTACAGGAGAATGTTCCAGCACTGCTGGGGACAACAGTACAGGAGAGAGCTACTAATCACTGAATTATTGATATGTTAAGGGCACAGGGCAGCTCAAGATCTTACTGAAAATACTAAAAAAAAAAAATAAAACTTTCTAATTATATGTGGCATGACATTCAATTTTTACAAAATTTAGTACTGCTAGAAGCAAATTATTCATTTGTTATTTCTTTCACAGGAGTTGCCCCATTTTTATCTCACTTCCCTAGTAGGCCATAACAACAAAAACCCTGGAAGTTTTTCCCTTATAAATGTAAGAAGATCATTTCCAGTGCTACCTGCACCTGTATTACCACTAGGTGCCTTGAGTTCCACTACTATCTTCTACCTGAAAGAGAAGACTGACAAGAGATGGATGTGCAGCCCACACCCAGTATTTGCCCCATATGCTGGGGCTAAAAACCAGAAGAGCAAAAAACACTTAAGCCCTATTCCTGATAAAGAAAGATAGCAATACTGGAAGACAAAGGACAGATATGGTTTGAGTAGGACTGAGTCACTACAATAAGGTAACCATGCCCAAAAGGAAACTGTAGCTGAGATAAAGCAAGTCTGATAGGAATCCCAGTAATTTAAAAGTCTGGCCAAAACAGTTCCTGCTAAGGAAGATATCTAGAAGCTGACAGACAATAGCTCTGCCCTCATCTTTGCAAGGACAGACCAGACTATTCCATTTTTTAAGCATCCTAAATTTATGACTGATCAAGAGATAGTTAAAGAGCAATGAAATTTTACAGTTTCTCATTCTTGCACCACGTTCTGGGCTAACACATCATGGTCATTATTTATCACAAAGGGAGTCTGATCAGATTGTTGTGGAGTATCAAGTATGTAACATCTGGGTATGCAACACTGCAGGATTAAAAGCCAATTCAGATAATAAAGCATCTTTTGTACGTAAGCAGTCAGGTCCCAACTCATTTTAGAGGTGCCCTCTTTACACCTCACAAACATTGCTTGACTCTGCTAGTCACATTTCTCCAGGATTACACTCCACCCCACTGCAGGAGGGCAGGGCTCTACTCTGAGCCAAGCCACATTTTGAGATTGGACAATAAATTCACTAGCTTATTCCTCTTGCTCTTACAGTTAATTGCATTCATAAAGAGAATATTCTCTTTCTAGTGGAAAGAGAGTTAATACTGCACCTGCTGACCCAGATGTCCTGTGCAGAGGAGCACCAGTCACCTGCCTCACACATCATTATTCTAAAGCTCAGCAGTGATGCAACACCCCGTGGTCAGGACACAATCAGCCAAGAGGAAATTTCCTGCGACACAGCAGCCATTCACAAGCCACATCCATCTAGGAGAGCAATCTCAGAGCCCTACCAAGCCAATCATATACAAACGTTATCACGGAGCCAAAACACATCAGTCAGGTCCAAAAGCACAAACAGACCAATTCACAGAAGACAATTTCCTTAAGGACTGTTAACCACCAAGGTGAAAATAAAACCTCTTGCTTTCAAAGCCTCTAAGTCTTAGAACAGGAGAATTTGCAAGGGTATAGGTGGGAAATACTATTGTACACCTGCTCAGTTCTCGTGCCCTCCATAAGCAGCTGCTAGGGATCAGTATCAGAGATGAACTATAGCTATAAAGACCTTTTATTTGAACCACTATGGCCATTCTTATATAAATTTCATTTACTCAGGCCTCAAAAATATCTTTATGTTATAACCTCAAAATGCTTCACAGCCAAACCACATGCCTGGGCAAGCCAGGCCTATTAACATTCAACATACAGAAAAAAAAAATCTCATAAAAGGATTCTTCATTTAAACCAAGCACAAATTTATTACGCTGCAGATCAGCAGCATGGTAGAATCACAAAAAAGACTATCCATACTCCAGTCTGTCCTCCTCCTAACCCTTCTTTCAGCATATATCAGGCAAGGAGAATTACTCTTGGTCTAGTTCTCTCTATAATGTTTTAACATCACAGTCTAAATGAATGGGCAGTTTGATCTCGCAGTGCAAGCAAGGTCCCAGCTCGCTGTCACACCCTGACAGCACTGCAGGAGAAAGTGGCAGTCCCAGTAAGACTCTGCACTGTTTAAAGGCAGTACTCCATTGCCTGAGTAATGGCAATATTTAAAAGAAAACAATATAAAATAGTATCACGTGAGTATTAAGCACCAATAACAGCCCCAGTGTACTATTGTGATTGATGGAAGCCTTTTGCTCTACTCGGCCTCATCTCACTGCACTTCTGCCCCCAGCACTGGTATGACAACAACCCAATGGGTCATCTCAACAACACCAAGGTGCTTGACTAATAGTAAAGGCTCCAGCAAGAAGTCTCCAAAAGTAAGTCTGCCTGCTGGGCAAGAACAAACTGATTTGGGAGTCAGTGGTGTTTACAAATAGGGTTTATGCTTCCTAGACCTTCTTCAAAAGGTTACAATACTTGACAGTTTTATAACAGTTCTTTTGTTACCAGCATCAGAAAAGACTCAAACAAAGGAAGACATTATTACTTTTTATTAATTTGTCATATTATTAATTAATAATATGCACAATTATACTCTAGAAAAAACAGAGCAAAGTCTCAGGATACATCAGGTCAGCAGAACGTGATCCTGTATATATTGAAACATTAATTTCATATACTTGGGAGTTCAGAAGAGTTCTCTCTAGCTAGACAAGGACCCCAGGTACACACACCACACTCCCTGCCCAAGTAAAGCTGTCCCCAGCACAGCCATTGCTCGTGCCTTCACCTGCAAGCCTGGCCTTTGCAGCACAGAGTGATGTGCTGCAAGTGGAGCTCGCAGCTGCACTGTGAGCCGAGTGCTAAGTGATGAGTGAGGTGAGGAGTGTTTCAGCCTAAACCAAAGTTTCTAAGTTCATCACACAAGTGACATTAAATGAATCCCCTCAAGAAGAATTATTTTAGCCTGTCCTGCAGGAAAACATAGCAGAGGGGTTGTTACTCACCAGCTGGGCTGTTCTCTGCCTCTCCTCATTAATGCTGTTCCTTTCCCTGGCCTCATTGGCTGCTTCCCTTTCTCTTTTGGCCAGCCGGAGCAACTCCTCTTGGACCAGTGCCTGTTCTTGCTCATACCTGTATGAGCACCAAAGGCAGAGAGAAGGTGATCAGTGGACTTCTGGCAACAGGGTCATGGCTTAGCATGGAGTAGCCCTGCCTAGAGCCAAAACACAAATCCAGAATCTATTTGACACAAAGTCTGCTCACAATCCCATCATCAGCAGGAATTCAAAAGCCAAACAAACTTTTAATATGACCTTCAATGCCAGTGAGGTACAACTCTGGCAACAACAGTAGATATAGCACCACATAAGCTTATACTTCAGTTATATTTAGCTCTATTAAGTACTTAATTATCACCTGAAAACAGTGAAAATAGGAAGCAGTTAGTCAGACAAATAGATGCTGCTTTGGAAAAGATCAAGGAAGATACAACGATAAAAGGAGTCAGCCTGTCTGACAATGTTGCTCTTCCGCTCTTACACAGGAAAGAAAAATCACACAAAATGCATGCAGCAACAGCACTGAGAGAAGCAGACCTGAACTGAAAAAGGCTTCAAATGGGATTCTCAGGCATCAAAACATAATCATAGAATAGAATCACAGAATTGTTAAGGTTGGAGAAGATCATGGAGCCCAACTGTTAACCCAACACCACCATGTTCACCACTACACCATGTCCCCATGTGCCACATCCACACATCTTTTGAACACTAACAGGAATGGTGATTCCACCACTTCCCTGGGCAGCCTGTTCCAACGCCTGACCACCCCTTTCAGTGAAGAAATTTTCCCTAACACCCAATCTAAACCTCCACTGGAATAACTTGAGGCCATTTCCCTTGCTCCTGTCATTTGTTACCTGGGAGAAGAGACCGACCTCCACCTGGCTACAATCTCCTTTCAGGTGTTATAGGGTGGTAAGGTTCCCCTTGAGCCTCCTTCTCTCCAGGTTAAACACTTCCAGCTGCTCCTCATCAGGCTTGTGCTCCAGCCCCTTCCCCAGCTCCGTTGCCCTTCTCTGGACAAGCTCCAGCACCTCAAAGTGTGTCTGGTTCTGAGGGGCCCAAAGCTGAACCCAGGATTTGAGTCGTGGCCTCCCCAGTGCCCAGTACAGGAGGACAATCACTGCCCTGGTCCTGCCACACTATTGCTGATACAAGCCAGGATGCCCTTGGCCTTCTTGGCCACCCAGGCACACACTGCCTCACGTTCAGCCACTGTCAAACATACACTCATGGCACTCAGACTGAAGTAAAACACAGATAAATGCATACAGAGATATATTTCAAAGTGAGCTGAACTATTGTCTTTGTCGAGAACTTCACCTCACCTCCTGTACAGTTCCTGCTCTGCAGCAGAGTCACCTGCCATTGGTGGCTGGATTCCTAGAAAGGAGAATAGAAACCTGTGACAACTATAGTACAAAACATAGTCCTTCATCACACCAAAAATTATTCAAGGAGAATTTCATATTATCCATCAAGAGAAAAAAAGTCAAGAAAATTTAAGCTTGATGGATAGAGTTTGAATTTATGAAACAGAGACACCAACAGTATCATCTTCAAGTAGGCATACTGAATGAGGCATGGTACAGAAAACTTCTAGGTGAGGATGTTAACTTCTCAAACCCTGATTTATACTGAAACACAAGTATGATTTTAGAACTACTTTCCATTTCCTTCCTCTAGTTCCAATTAGGCTTCCCCATGACCTCCTGCTTTCCTTGGAACCCCACAAGCGGAGATTAAATTATCTCATGGAGTTCAGGCCATCCATAAGGCTAAATTTATATTCAGGAAAGACATAGGCTAACAGCAAACAAATCCCTAAAAGCAAAGGCCTGGTTCCCTAAATTCATGTTAGTCTGGATGCCTTAAACAAATCCACATTGCTAATACATATCAACAAAGCATATTTGATAACCAACAGAAATCAAATAGTTTTCTGACCTGTAAAGAAAGACAAGTTCAGAAACCACATTTTCATCATCCAGCTGTGCTTAGACAGACTATCCTTCCCCATGAGCTTCTTTCCAAAGAACAAAAAGCAGTGTTTCCCTCACCCATCCACAATACACTCCCTGTGTACACAAAGGAGACAACACGGCAGCTTGCCAGAAACGAAAGACAAAATATTTCTACCTTGTTTATTGCACGTTCATCTGAAATGGTAGGAATGTTCACAAAGTGATACAGGCTAATCAAAGAGCTCCTCTCACAACAAGATGGTACTGAAAATACAGGCATACTCCATAACACCCAGTGGCAGCACCACCCCAACAGTACCTGTAGATTTGGGTCTCCCTCTTACAGCCAGTGAAGACGGAGCTGAGCCATTGGATGCACGGGGCGATCTCTGGTTGTCCCTTTTACCCTGAGAGGATTCTTTCATTCGGTTCACTACATCTTCAGTGAGCTGAAACAGAACCACAGAAGACATTAACCAAGTCAGCTGCTGGGGTATATTTCACTGTAAAGGTTCCCTGTTTGTTATTTTCCCTGAAACCACAAAAGTATTGCCAGTTACCTCATTGCAATGCCACTGTCCCTTCAATCCACGTGGTAAGCACCTGCATGTTGACTTTACACTTTTAAAACCCATACCCTATCAGTAAGGGATAAAACCTGCAATCTGCTGCCTGGCCCCAAACACTTCACTAGACAATGACAATCTTCCACAAATACCAACAAAGGTGGAGAGCACCCCTAAACAAGTCAACCCTTTGTATATGGATAAATTTACTAGAAGTGGAAGGAAAGAAACGAAGCAGCATGTAAGTCCATATATCCATCTTTTTTTCTTCTTGTTCCATGCTGGCTAAGCAAACTGAGCATGGCAGACATGCTACAAACCATATGACAGCGAACAGCCACATAGCCCTCCCTCTTATGACTGCAAACATTTTTGCAATATCAACTTAATTCTCACTCCCTGACTTGGGTTCAAATCCATGAAAAAGAAAGAAAAGTTAACTTGAAGTTTTCTGACAATTCAGTCCAAAAGGCTTCTCACAGCACTGTTAAAATTGACCCTTTCCTCTTCCCAAGGTCAGAGGTTCTGGCTGCAGAACAAAATGAAATGAGGCTGTTTCCCCACCTGGACTCATCACAGTAAAAGACATATTTTCAGCTATGCCACTACTACCCAACTTAACAGCATTTTCACCATCTTTATTATCAATTGTTATCCTGCCCAATTCCTGATTTTAAAGATACAAACCCCTGCCTATATCTTATAACGAGAAATTAGGCAAAGACAACTTTACCCCCATCAAACAGTTTAACAAGGAGATAGGCACAGTTCTTAGCTAACTTTGTCAAGTAATTAGTCCAAATGGGATGAAAAGTAAGTAGCCATAGCAAAACACACTCTGCAAGCTCATTTATGACAGATTTTAGGGGAAAACCACACAAAAATATCAAGAAGTAACAGCAATGAAAACGATGGTAGTAATTAAAAACCCCTCCACCGTGTAAATAAAAAACAAATAAATTGACTGGGGGGGAAAACCCCCTTCCCTAATGATACCGACATCACCGCCCCTCTCCCGGGCTTGTTTCCACAACACGCACACGTCAATTTCCAAACAAAGGTCAAGAAACAGCTTCCCACCGTCCCTCCCAGAAACACCTCCCTCTTTCCACGCTCTCTTATCTCCCCGCCTGTTCACACAGCGGGGCTTTGCCAGGCTCTTGGTACCACTAACAAGGGCAGAGCTGCGTCCTCTCGGATGCCCTCAGAGCCGGCAGCGCCGCTAGCAGCAAACTGCTCGCAGAGCACAAGGCACGGGCAAAACCGGGTCACGAAGCAGCGAGGAGGGAAAGAGGGTTGAGAGCAGGGTTTGGAAGGGGAGGTAAAGGGCTGGTGTGTCCCCACTCAAGAACAGCCATGCCCAGACCCCCAGCCCTCTTTCCCACCACTCACCAGTCGCCCCATCACTTCTCCAACCCTCTACTCTTCCATCCTTCCAGGTCTGCCTCCTCTCCTCCGTGCTGGTTTTCCCTCCTCGCCCCTTCCAGCCCTGCACCTTGCTCCCCTGACCTCCGAACATCCCCTACCCCAGCTCAGCTCTCTCCGCCCCCGGCTCCCGCAGCCTCCCCGTCTCCATCACCCGGCCCCACAACACCCCCGGGCCGCCTCACCCTGATGCCCTGCAGCACCCGGACTTGGTCCCGCTCATCCAGCCCGAAGGAGACCTTCCTGCCGCCGTGGCTGCTCTCGCTGCCGCCCATCCCGGCCGGGGTCGTCTCTCCCCGCCGCGCCCCTCGCCCGCACCGGCTGCCAACAGCACCTCTGCCCTCGCGCCGCCTGCCAACATACCCGCTCCCCATTGGCGAAGGCGGCGGGACTGCCAATAGCGCGACGCGATGCTGGCGGCCGGGCGCGATGCACGCTGGGGGCTGTAGTCTGTGCGGGAGCGGGCGGCGCGCCCGGCACCGTGGGAAGCGCAGGGCACCAACGCGCCTCCGGAATCGCGGAGAGTCCCGCTCCTCTCCCGGTGCAGCCACAGCATCAAACCTGCCTCTAAAACTTCCACCGCTACACGCCCAACTCGCGGGGCTTCTTTATTGGGTTAAATTGAGGAAGGATGACCTCTAGTCAGTCACTGCAGCTGCCATGGGGGCAGAATTCACCTCTGCTCCTTCCAGCCCCTCTGTTCCAGCAAGAGCTACTGACTGTGCCGTTTCCTGCCGCGACAGGGGCATGGGGGTCCTGCACAGGTCAGGCCATCGTTGACACAGTTCCCGTTGCCAGGCATGGCCGATCCACAGACTAAACCACAGCAATAGGATAATGTCACACACAAGCAGCTGGAGCAAGAAATAACAGCTTTGGAGAATCTTTTCTAAACAAGCTTTCTGTGTTCTCAGAAATACAGGCCAGTTGGTATCAACACGCTACTTATCTACTCAACACACTACTTATCTACTCAGTAGTGCACAGGAGCAGTTTTAACTGTTTAACGCTTATTCTTCACTCCAGCTTTTTAATGTGGCGACCAGAGCTTTGCCTCAGAGTAGGACTCTGGCCACTGTTAAGGCAGTATCTGGGACTCTCCACACCCTCAAGCCCCATCCAAGTATCCAGGCCTCTTTTAGAGCACATTTCTGGAAGCAAGGGATATTTTTTTAATTGTGCAGTATCTCGTATACTGGGGACTTGGCGCATTGCTGGAGTTCTGGAGACAAGGACTCTGCATGCTGGTACCATCAGCAGTTTTTACCACTGAAACACTGCCCACAGCCAGGCAAGAGCACAGGTGTGGCTGAAGCTCCCTCCCAGAACACCCTCACCTGCCTCCTGTTCATTTCTCATCTGTCATCTGCTCACTTCATTTGATGGCACCCAGCTTCTGTACTGAGAAAGTCCATGAACAGATACTCCTTATTCACCTCTTCTGTCCTTTCAGAGTTTCACAGACCTGCACCATCGCTCTTCCAGGCTGGCGAGTTCTCAACCATGCAATCACTCCTCCAGAAGTCTTTCCATAACTGTGATTATTCCTGTCATCCTTCCCTAGGCCCTTTCCAGGTGTAACTCCTGCCAGGTGGCAGACATCATCTGCAAAGATCCAGGAGGGAGAGCGGGCAAAGGCAAACAAAACTGCACATCACACTTGTGCCTGTGCCTTCCTGCAATCTTTTTTTTTTTTTTTGATCTGCAAGTTTTTATCTACAATATGTCTCATTTGAGAAATAAAGTATGAGCATTTATGCCAAACTTAATTTTATTTTACAAACAAAAATATACATTTACTCTGTATTTTCTCTCTTTTTACCACCCCCCCACACATAACACACTTCTGCTCAAGAACCACTTTGAAAATGGCCCAGAACATTATATATATACATAAATATACAACTGGAGGAAGGTCAGTCCATGACCTAGTGCAGAAGCTCCTCAGCAGCAGAATGTGGGACACTGGAAATACTGGAGTCCTGCCAGCAAAGGACAGGATGGATGTGCTGACAACCTGCACAGGTGATCCTTCAGCACTGAATTCAGATGGTAAAAAGGCAAATCATAACAGGTGCTTCACATCACCAAGGAAGGCAGAGAAGTCAGGGTGCTGAAAGTCAACAAATACTCCTTGGGATAGAAAAGCAGCTGCTCCTTTATTTCTCAACTGCTTTGCAATCTTTTTATCTCTTGACTCTGTCCAAGGCCCAGGGAAGCTTGGCAGGTTTCCCCACCCTTTCTAACAAACTGCAGCTCGGGACTAGTGTTATAAACAGCACTAGGAGCAGCAGCAGAGCAATTCAGGCACCACATCATCCATCCCTTATAGAACAAGCAGTCCAGCATGGCTCAGGCTGACTGACAGCAGTGACAGAAGAGCACAGAACACTTCTCTAACGTGGCAATGGCTGACTTGGCCAGCCCTTACACAGGCATTGCATGAAGTGGAAATGTGAAGGGCTGTGACCTGCAAGAAATACTCAGCTCTCGCACACAGACAAATGGAATCTGTTTTTCCCCAAAAGTAAACACAAAAAAAAAAAAAAAAAAAAGGGAGTAGGGACACTGTTTTCAAGGTGCCAGTGCTACTCAGAAGCTTCAGGGCAAAGTCCACAGGCAGTCAGAGAAGCTGCATTGCTCATTAACCAAAAAAGATAAGCAAAGGCCTGCATAGTTTTGGCAATCAATATGAACTTCAAGGTCTTACCCATGTTTTTTTTCCCTGTGGTGGGAACACCTGATAGCAAATGCTTTACTTGCTAATGATCCAAACCAACACCTCCACATTGCACCCTGCATGACAACTTCCCAGAAACTCTTACTTCAATATTCTTCAGGAACAGCAGTAAGTTGGGGCAAGAGATTCACACAGCCCCCGAACATTGCAGATTTCCTCTTTCTACCATCTCTAGTGGAGTTGCTTATAGCAGATCTCCACCCACCTGGAAGACTCAAGAAGGAAAGCACCCCCAAAGCTAAAGGAATACACATATTCATCCTCGGAAAGCACAGTATATTCCAGAAACCAGACTGATGCAGCCTTTAGATGAACAGTCCCTGGATTGGAACACCATGTCTTGAAATTGCATGCCAGACAGCTCAAATAACAGTAGTCCCTTTTCCAGCAGGGAAGAGGTCAGTAAGTTCCAGCGAGTCTTTAAATGGACCACTCTCCACATGCACATAAGTGTTTTCAACATATTGAGCCACAGAACTTACTGAGAACAGCAGAAGTCTGGGGATCTGAACTGCAAGAGGACACTGCCAGACATCCATGTCCATCTCCCACTTCTCTCTCACTGCAGCACACCAGCCAGCTTGATTCTAGCACACCTTAGGTGTCTGAGTGCTTCCAGTCCCTAAATTCTGACAGCTCGGACTCATCACGGGCTTCTGCTCTGCCTCAAGCACCTGAATGTCTCTGGAGCCTTCATTTGCAAAGTCATGTTCCTCCTTCACAGCACTCTCCAAGCCCCTGCCAGAGCCATGAAGCAGGATGCAGATGGGAAATGCACCTACCTTACACATTTTATTCTTGAAACTCAGCCCTGACTCAGTGTTGTTACTTAGATTTTCCTGTGAGCAAAAATGCACAGCACTACAGCCTCCACAGACTGGTTCACAGCTACTTCAGCTCAGCTAGACAGCAGCGCTGTCTGTCCTTCTGTCTCCCTACTGTTCAGTCACCTCACATCCACACTGTGAGCTACCTGCCTTCCCCAAATGTTCCCTGGGCACAGAGAAGAGTTCATTCCTCTTCTTACCTCTCTCTTTCCCAACACACTCGGAACACTCCTTTTAACCACTAGCAATTCCAATTCACAATTTTCATCAGTGTTAGGTGAAACCTGTGGTGAGCCCCAGTGACCAACTTCCCTCTTCAGACACTGCTATCACCATCTGTGCTGTTGCATTATGGCAAGATGCAGCCAGACATGCTGCTTGAAAAAGCCCAGGAAGACCATCTTTGGTTTCAACCACCAAACTCTATATATGTACAATACAGCAGTCAAATCAGCACCATCATCCCTAAACACCATCCCCCTAAGTGGCAGACAAGTGCTTTCAGTCACTGAAAAGGAAGAGGTGCCAGTCAGGGCTATCTCCTGGATCATATTCACATCTGGAACATGGAGGATCAGGAAAGTTCAGTGTTTTTAAGTTTACGAACAGAATTGTTCTACATTGCTCTCAGGTAGCAACAGAAAGTGTTCTTTCCAAAAGGGTTTGGGATGCCAATTTAGTTCCTTAACAGGTTTTGGAAATCGCAAGGACAAGAGGAAAACCATGGCAGATAGCCAAGCAGAGATTTCCAGTGGACATCCTAACAGCTGTGGTATCAGGGAGTTTGGAAGGAAAGGAGTGAGGCTCCATGTGATTTGGGTGCCCTGCTCAGGCGTTGATGGATTTCCAGCGGTCACTGTCTATGCTGTTGATGCTGCCCACATGGTATGGCATTGAGGCCACATCATCCAGGTAGGCTGTGGTGTCAATCTGAGTGCTCGAGTAGAACCCAGAATCCATTCCTTCCTTCTTGGCAACAGCATAAGGGTGGGGTAGGTGCACATCCACATCCTCAGGTTCATCCACCTGACATTTGTAGGAGAACAGGATCTTTGGTTCAGACCTGCAGTGATAAAAGATTGCAAATGCATGTTTAAGTGATATGGCACCACAGCCACCTTTTCTTAATTGAAACTCATCAGCATTAAGAAATTGTGCATTCAGACCATAAACACTCTTCAAATTAGCTTTTGGTCTTGAAATTTATGGCAGAGTAACTGCCATGAAATAATGCTAAAGGAAGCTTTGGATGAAATCACTTAAGAGAAATACAAATGGCAGAATCCTGACTCCGCTGTGGGAAAAGTGTCCTCATCTTTGGCAGTTTTGAATTACTGCGGGCAACACCACTGAACTCCACAGCACCCTGACTATTGACACCAACACGAGCCAGAACAGGAGTCCACCTCAAGTTCCTGTGCACATCAGGAAAATCAAAATACAAACACTTGTGGATCAGCAGGTTTTATCTTTAACTTCAGACAGTGTTCCCTTCTAATTTCGAAAGGTGTAGAGGTACATTTTTATATTTTAGAAGAAGTTAATGTTCTTATTTATTTTAAAGTCAGTTATTTTAAAGCCTGCTGGTTCTTGCTAATGGCCAACAAATGCTAAAACCTACACTAAACCGATAGTTTTCCTATCAAGGTGCATTTCCCATGAGTGGCCACACGGCGGCAACCTCGGCCCGGGAATCGCCCTTCCCAGGACTTTTCCCAGGTGATTTTTGAGCCCATCGTAGAGGAGTCCTCAGGCAAAGAGTTACTCAATCCCCAGATCCTTGCTACAGAACTACCCCAAAACATCCATCCAGCAGAACGTTTACCTTCCCAGGACTCAAACCCTCACTAAGCATTTAGCTACCAACTTCAGCAGAAAAACCCTGTAGTACACAGGATGCTGACACTGAAGAAGTGATCCTTGCAAATGTGTGAGAGGAACACAGCCATCAGCTCAGCTCTGCATGGAAAGGAGCCCTGGATAGAAGTGAGCAGCCCTGGGTCACACAGGAGAATCTTCGAGGGCAGAAATTAAAACTGGTTCTCTAACTGGTATTGTCGTCACTGTCTCTATTGCACAGATTCAGAGAACCTGCATACAGAACAATTACATGACAATATATACCCTCTAAACTCCTATTCCTGGCTACTCACCCAAAAAAGCCTTTCAGGAATGCCACATAGATGAGAGGTGCAAAGAAGCTGAAGTAAAGGAACGTGGTAGCATCAACACAGCTGTCAACAGGCAAAAGGGAACATGAAGGGATTTAGCACTCAAGCACAACACGGCTCACATCCCCTCAAAAGATCAAATTTCCCTCCCAAGTGTCCAGAGATCAAGGGTCTAAGTGCTAAACAAATCTAAACGGATGCAAAGTATCAGATGTTGTCATCAATATGTCACTGCTTCTCGACACTCAGGGGTAACCATGCCAAAACCCAACGTCTGACCAAGAGCAGTCTCAGTGACAAAACGAGACACCAGATATAAGGGTGTCTCCATGTTTCTAGCAAACAGACCATTTCCTCCCTTATTACTCATTAATGGCCAGACATCAGTGCATTCATACTATTACTCTCACTCACTACCTGAAGACCACTGCAACACACGCAGCTCCACAACCTCTCCACTGGGAGTTTCCTGACCACTTAGAGGTCTTTTGGCACAAAACAGAACCAACAGGTTTATTCCTTCTCAGGAACACAGAACAGGTTTGTTTTCTTGGGAGAGGCAGTGTTGAAGGACACTCAAGTGCAACACAAGATGCAGGGCTGCAGACCTCCTCCCCCAGTGTACATACCACAGTCCTTCTATGATATCCACACAGAGCAGGGCACTGCCCAGGCCCTGCACCAGGTTCAGCAGTGCCAGGATGCCAGCATAAACATAAAAACTCTTCCTGGCTGTGGGAAAGACACAGATACAGATGAAGCTCAACCTCAAACACCAGACCAGTGGAAATCTGTTTGATGGAGATGCCAAACCCAACAGAAGCATCTCACCACCTTGTATCTTTAAGAACACCTGGAGAATAAAGACTGCATTTTCCTGTCCTGTGCTGGCAGGATTGATGGTGGTGTAATGGACTAAACCATAGCCTCCTGCATGTGTATATATACACACAAGATGGGTTTTGAAAACATGGTTATGGCAACACATGCAAAGATTTAATTGCCAGGCATCTGGAACCAGCGTCAGTCACATAACTGAATGCAAGAAAAGCAAACAAGAATAACCCAGCTGAACCAGAAGCTGTGTCCTTCTCACATACAGCACAAATAAAACTGCTCAGGAGACCCCAACTGGAGCAGCAGGGAATGCCGGACACCAGGCAGATCAGGCCCAGGACCTGTGCCTGTGACATGAGATATGACACACATATCCCCCCACTCAGGGTACCCACACATACATGCCAAGACTAGTTAGAGAGAGAAGAGCTCAGTGCAAAGACCCAACAGCTTCACTCTCTATTCAAGAACTGCAGATATTCTGAAACAACAGTAACAAAAACCAAACAGAAGCATCTTAAGAAAGTAAAAGCCCAGATAAAAATTCTTGATCAGCTCCCATTTAGCCTTTCCTTCCCAGGGGATGACCAGCATGCACACTTTAACATTATGTGTGTATTTCAAAGGAAGTTGTTATTAAGAAGCCATTTCTTAAGGCTCTCAGATTATATGTTTACATTATACCTGTATCATTAACTGAGCAGTAGGCCTTGTTTTCTTAATGCATTGTTTAGCTACTAAAGTAGCAGTGTAACTGCCCTTACCCTGCTATCCAAAAGACACAATGTACTATTTTTATTAGGGATAAGTTATCAGTCTTTTGCCATGTTATCTGAACTCTGAGACATGGAATGCATCTGCAGCAACACATACAAGAACCTTTTTTTACTCCCACCTATGCTTTATCCTGATGCTGTACCCACCTATACTGTGGAAAACACTACAGTTACTTACAGGGCAAAGAAATCCGGTCTTTTAGAGGAGTTTTTGGAAGAATCACCACCAAGGAATAGACCTATTGAGACAAAGAACTAACAGTTTCATGGCTGCTTGGCAACTGAACTCAACAATCCTTGCAGGGATGGTGTATGGTATCATGCACTCCCTGGATGTCTCACGGCAGAGGCACAAACCCCCTGACATTAAACGTGGTACTGATGTGAAGGCCCCATAACTCACCCCCATCAGCACAAAACAGCTGCTCACTGAGATACAGGGAGGGAAGAACATCTGAGTTCAGCTGGAATTCAGCTGCCCCAGCTTACACCACTCCCATTGCCCCTTTATTGCTTCAGCTTCCCCGCCTCATGAGAAGCATCAATACTGTGCTGTATAAGGCAGGAGGGGGATCAGGGCATTATTGTACACAAATCATCCTCCCTGCTCCATTTAGAAAATATAAAGAAATTATCAGAGTGCATAAACATTCCCAGTACTTACCAGAAAGAAGAAACAGGAGCTGGCAAGCCAAAAGTGTCTCCCTCCATGGCCATAGATATTGAAGTCTTCTGCTGAGAGGTGCGCATCAGGGTACAGGATTTCCAGGGTCCCCTAGGAGAGAAGTGGCACCAACATGATTCTGTTATAGGCAGTGTCCTCACTGGAATGCATGTCTGGATAAGGGACACTACGTCTAAAGAAGTTCAGAAAACAGCTGGCCTGCCCCCCAAGACCCAACCATTGCCCTGCTTAGACCAAGTTACACTCACACAGACGAGGAAGAAACTGAGGACAAGAAGTGAGGAGGAAAAAGTGACAGCAATCTGCATCTGAAGGAAACTGGCATCAGTAACATTCTAGAAGAGACTGAGTGGACAAGGGATGCAAGCAGTCGTCTATCTAAAATAGACCAAGAGCTGCACTTCCATCTTTAAAGCAGATCTTTCTGCTGAAACATCCAGAATATAGTCAACTTGGGAAAGGACACTGTCTTGTTCACCTAAATTTCTGACAATAGAATGAACACAAGCTACCCTACAGAGACTGGAGAGAAAAGTGCCTGTAAGCACTACTGAGCCCAGATACAGCTCAAACACTTGATATTTTATGAGGCTCCTCCAGCTTTATCATGTGGTAATGATCAGCTCAGTGCCTCCGCAGTCAAGAGCCCGGTCACAGAACAAAGATCTGTGTGTTACTCTGGCACTGCCCCGAGTACAGAGACATGGGGCTGACCACTGACACAGCGAGGAGAACAATAAACCCAGACACAGACTGCATTGTTCAGAGACACGAAGACATGCCTAATAAACTGAGCCAGTGAGCCAGCTGCTAGTTTGAAGAGAAGCAAGAGCTCTCAGCTCTCGAAGACTCAGCAGACAAAAAGCCACTGCAGTGCCCTTGCTTGGCAAGCACACGCTTTTCATGGCCCTTGAGGCTAGATCCAGAACTTGTGGCTCAGGTGTGGAAAACCTCACTCCTGTTCCAAGAGTCACTAAACAAGGCAATGCACTCAAACCTCATCTTTTTTCTTCGCCTTATCCGAGCTATTCAAATAGTAAAGAGGATAAGCAGATACTATGTGCTTATATACTGCCACAAGCATTCAGTCTTCCTCCAAAACCTCATCCAAAGAGCAAAGATGCCGCTTTCAGACAGGAGTCACTTAACTGCTTAACTTCAAGCAAAGTCTCCTCTTTTGCAAAGACTAATTCTTCTGCTTCAATGTACTCACCTGGGTGACAGAATATGCCAGAGACAGCACAGTGGTGATTGCCAGCACACGTTTCACACTTGACTTGCTCTCCAGGTGACCTGTAATTACAGAGCACAGAAGTAACTCAGGATGTAATCCCAGCACTGGTTAAAAATCAGTCCTTTCCAGAACCAATAAAGGTAAACACTTGTATTTCTAGAGGCCTTCAAGGGAAGGTTAAAGCTCACTAAATCCTGTTTGGAGAGTTGAGCCTTTCACAGGCAAAAATTCTACTTTCAGAACAACAGATTTTAACTCTCTTTCCTCCTGTCCACCCTAATATAGAGAAAACAAGTAAGTCCTTCTGCTGGGGTTACAGAAAAAAAAGGTAGGAATGACTCCAGCATCACACTGAGATGTTATAAAACTTCTTCTCAGGAAGAAGAGTTGATGGAAGGCTGGGTTAGAGAAATCTGTACTCAAATATACTGGAGCAGGCAATCTTCTGCTCCAGTATATTCCAGTACAGCTCCTTTCAATCTAAATTATTCTATGAGTCCTCCAAAGATTAAAAAGCTACTGCTCAGGAGACCCACTGGCAGATGCAACAGTGACACCCACCAACCCCTCTCCTCTACTTCTGAACTACAGGAAGAGGCACTTTCACTCACACAACTGAAAAAAGCAGAATTACAGACTGCAGGTAAAGTTAAAGCATTTGAATGCAGCCAGGATGAATTTAAACCAATCAAGAGTGGGATGAAGGTGATACAAGGGCCCCCGAAGGGACTATCTTAAATAAAATGGGGTTGAAGCAAAGTTCAGACTGTTGATCTTGGCATAAAAATCTTATCTAAACTGTACACTTCATCACATGAGTGCAGGACAAACAAAGCAAATGTAAATCTTTAAATTGCACAAGTCATAGATCTGTAAATATGATCAGGCTTTCAGCCACTTCTAACTTAAACTCCCCAATTTGTCCTTTGTATTTATTCTATAGTTTCTTCACTTTATAGAATCAGCATCTCCATGAACTTACAGATGCAGCCTCTGTGGAAAGAAAGGGAATAGGAAGCATTCAAAGCACTCAAAAACCTCCTGACACGTACCAAAGGCAAGGCCTAGAATCACCACACTCAGTTCAATCGCCAGAAGGAAGAACCTTGTGATCTCCCACAGGATCTGAGGGATAACAGAAACCAGACAAACATGATTAGATGGAGCCAGGAACCAGTTTGAAGTTAAAGCAAAACTCCAGGGGATGGAAACCTCTGAATGGTTGGTCATTTCCACAAGCCCTCCTCATGCTTTGTAGGGATACTGATCACGTGCTTGTTCCAAGCCCTGTTTGTGCCTGTGAAACACAGCAGTTGTAAGGGAATGAGCAAATAGCATGTGTACAGAGGAGGTGGCCATGGTTTGCCCCAGCTGAGGATCTGTCACTTGCCTCAGATGTGTTCTTTCTGCTGTGCTCCCAAAGAGCACAAGCCCACGACAACCTCAGAAGTATAACATTAAACCGGGCCGGTTCTTAAAGCAGTAGATATGCCTGAACAAACTCTGTATTCTGCCCTCTGCCAAAGCCACTGCTGCTTAAATCTAAAGCATATTCAAGCCTAAAGCCCCTCCCTTTTCCAGCCTGTCATTTGGAATCCCATGTTTTATTTGGTGAAACAAGACCAATAAAAAGCAGGTGAGGCAACTTTTCAGGGAGTCATGTAATAAATCAGTGTCAAACCTAGAATAAGGACCCAGATTCTGGCTTATTAACCCTTTTCCTCTGAACACTGACTGGTACTCTCTCTTGGAAGATACATAATATTTTAAGAGGCATTTGATGAGATACTTTACATCTCAGCAAATACACAGTGTGTGTGCATATATATGAGAGAACACAAAAGAAACATAACAGACAGGATAGAACATGTGTATACAGAAAAAACTGACAGAGTATCTGTCTTGCTGAATGACTTTCCAGCAAGGTACACTTAGCAGCAACAACAGAGCTGAAAAGCACCTTCCCACCTCTTCTTTATTATTCAAGTTCTCAACCTACATCTGTTCAACAGAAGTGAATGGAGATGATACAAACACCCAGCCACTCACAACAGCAGCATATTACAATGCTTTGACAAGTAACATTAAAGGAACAAGCAAGAGAACCACACTGATCCCCGAAAATAAAGCCTGAAGACCTGTACTCTGTGGGTGGCTCCTCTTCCTCTAACAGCTCAAAAACTGCAGAACCTTTTAAGTAATATTCTGCTACAATTCTAATTACTACAAAGGAACAGCACGTACAAAGATATTTCCTGTTTGCTAAGGGTTCACTGTGTGTTCAGGGTGGCTGCAAGGACGTTCAGGTGTCAGTCTCAAAAGGGAATTTGCTTTTATTTGCATTCAATACAAAAAAATTAAACATTTTCAAAAAGCCACCCAAATACTGCAAGAGTAACAAACTCAAGGTCTTGCCTATCCACTAAAGGTATCTGAATGTTTACCCCTTGCAAAAGAGAATCATTTCATCCCTGTAACAGGAAATTTTTGCTGCCACTATTTGCGGGTCTATTTTAGGAAATCCATTGTTTTACCATTCTGGATGTTGTGATGATTTAGATCCAGCTATCAAAACAGGATTCCATAGTACACATAGCTACAAGCACTGCAAAAAAACACATTCTTCTTGTATGCACGTAAGAGGGAAGCCAGAGCAGATTGCTGTCATCAGAAGCACACAAAGCACAGCCTCTAAAGTCAGTGTTGCACCTACCTTGTCAGCAACTGTGGCAGCATCAGAGGCACTCACAGTCATGGAGACAACAGCACGGGCAATACCAACTAAAGCCACCACAAATACCTGAAAGAAGGAGCAAAAGTGAGCTCATGTCAAGAGGCACATATGCAGTAGTGACCAGAAACCCTTCTGCAATACCATTTCCAGGTCAGTTTTCAAGCCTGATAAGGTGTACTAAGAATTTCCTGTAGCTGACTACAGTTAATTTCCTGAAAAAGATTCCTCAAACCTGTCACATATGATTATTGGCTTAGAATTTAGGAAGGAACAATTGCCTCAACTGTCAGATTAAGCTCCCAAGAGTTCTTCACGCAGTCATTACAACAGGATCTTTACAGTCTTCCCACTTTTCAGTCCACCGGGGCAGGAGAGGTGAAAAAGAAACAGACAGAAAACATATCCCTTCAAACTACAAAACCAAATGGTTGGTGTATCTCACTAAAACAATCACACCATAACAGAAACCACTCAATACCAACTACCACACTTTACAACTGTGACAAAACTAAACCTGCAGCTCTCTCACTACACACTGACAATGCTCAGAAATGCAGAGGAAAAGGCACCTGCAGCCAAGACCTTTAAAACATCTTACCCTGCTGCTCAGTGCAACACAGAGACACACAAGACACTTCACGTACCACGTGAGCCTGACAGCTCAGTGAGGCTCATTTACCAATCCCTGTGCTGTCACAGCCATCCTGTGCAGTTAAGAGCTCAGCTGCATATTTCCACCCTCTGCTGTGCAGACTTACAGTGTAAGAAAGCGGATTTTTCCACATAAAATTCTCTGAGTCTGAGGCTGATCCTAATGATGCAGGTACGAGACAGCTAAATCTATCAGAGAACCAAGAGTCCAAGCTGATTCTAAGGAGGTTAGAGAATGAAAATGACCAGTAAGTCACCTACAGTCGAGTATGTCCTCCTTAGAGGAAGAAGGGATGGAAATGTCATGAAAGAAGAATACAACAACAATCCCTCCTGGAGCAGCAAACTCCATGACAAAACACTGACAAAAAAGAAGGGTCCCTGAAGATAATAGTGTTCTAGAGCTGCAACAACTCAATGGAGAGGAACACACACCTTTTTGTTTCCTCTCTAAGCAGGTAGAGACTCTTCCCAATCTGTTAACTTCACATTAAACACCGACTCCACTGGAAAGCATTCCTTCAGGGCATGACAAACAGCGGATTGAAAGGAAATTCTCACAGAACACACTTGCATCCTCATTTCCCAACAACATACTCAAGAAATGAGTATGAAACTGAGTTAAAGCATTTTCCTCTAAGACTGTGTGCTGGATTTGGCTATGATAAAGTGAATTTCCTTCACAGTAGCTAGTATGAGGATGTGTTTTGGATTTTTGTGCTGAAAACTGTGTTGATAACACAAATGTTTTTGTTACTGCTGAGCAGCACTTACACAGAGCCAAGGCATTTTCTGCCTTTCACCCCATTCCAGCAGCAAGTTGGCTGGGGGTGCACAAGAAGTTAAGAGGGGACAGCTGGGAGAGTTGACCCCAACTGACCCAAGGGATATCCCATATAGCATCATGCTCAGCACATAAAGGAAGGAGAAGGAAGAAGATTTTTGGAGTAATGGTGTTTGTCTTCCCCAGGAACCATTACATGTGATGGAGTCCTGCTTTCCTGGGGATGACTGAACATCTGCCTGCCCATGGAAAGTGCTGAATGAATGCCTTGTTTTGCTGTGCACAGCTTTTGCTTTGGCTTATTAAACTGTCTTTATCTCAACCCACAAGTTTTCTCACTTTTATTCTTGCAACTCTCTCCCCTCTTACAGTGATGGGGAGTGAGTGAGCATCTGCATGGGGCTGAGTTGCTTTCTGTAGCATAAAGTCGCTTCCCTTCCCTTTGGTTTATCAAGAGTTTTGTTTTTCAAAGCCTTTGGCACAAACTTCTGCTGACCATGTGCATTTGAGATACGAAGGAAGATTTAAATCCAGACTGGAAAGGGCTGGTAATATTTTTAAAAGGTTGAAGCATATGAGTGTGTATCTGGTTATCCAAAGCAGTGCAGAATCTCAGTACCCCGACTCCTGGCCTGAAAGAGCTAACAAGACTTCCCACCAGAGATTCAGTTGAGGCTACTAGCTCAGATTTGGTTTTGAGCTTCTTGGGTTTTGCCATGCCAGTACCTGTACACAGCCCAGAGAAAGATGCCTCCATCTAACCCAACTCAAACACACATTCACTTCCACAGCCTGCACTAATCTCACTGAGGAAGAGCACGCATATTATGTTACACAAGCCAGCATCTCAAAAAGCACCTATGATAAAGCTTCTGAATGATACTTTTAAACAAATTCAGGTAGGTCCCTAGCTGCATTTACGGTGTCTTGTGACCAGTATCACAGGGCATCACAGGTATGACATTCAGAGACTGCTAGAGACCACCTTCATGTGATCAAAAGCTGCCAGCGCTCTTTTTAAACTAGTGAGAGAACAGCAAGGTCTTAGATGTTTGTGAACTGTAACTGTACTGCCTCTATATTCTGTTTCCCCCTTAAGAGCAATCAAGAACATTATCAAGTTAGGGGCCACTCTGATATGACGGGAAATAAACAGGGCTAGATTTCTACATTCCCAGACTAACCAGAACCCTGTCACACCACCATTTTCTCCAGCAGATGACCAAGCTTTTCAATAGTTTCACACAAATTCTTCTCCACTGTTTCACTACCTCAGTGAAAAGCTGGGTTTATGTCCCATACTACTACTGCAAGGAGCAAAGAAAGCATAAGATACTAGATTCCAAGACATTAAAGCAACAAAGAAAAAAAAAAGGGAAAGAAAAAATGAAATCATCACAGGAGAACAATATCCACTTAAATCCAGCAGATATGGTCCCACAATCAATTGAAAGCTAAATTCAGACAGTGAAAAAAAAATGTCTGTGTCTACTTCTTGTAGCACACCTTCAATGAAAAGCAGATTTTATCCATGCAAGAGCTGGTCTAGACTCTCTCCACTAGATCAGTGATGTTTATGAGTGGTAATAAAAAAAACACTCATCAGTTAAAAGGCAGAGAGTGGTACTCACTAGTATGTAGAATGTAGTGAAGATTGGGCTGGAAGTGACCCGGATTTTGGCCCTGGCAGAGGGCAGCTTCCAGAGAAGAAACATAAAGAAAAGCACATTGGGAACCAGGAGCAGAAGATCCCAGTAGCGGACTCTGCAAAAAGTAAATAAAACAGGTTTTCTTCCTGTTCTTCAGCCTCTAGAAGGGAAGGCACCACCCCCAGTCCCTTCTCAACCAAACTCTGAGAAACAAAGCTCTTTCCCTTGGTTCAGGGTCAGACTGTGGTCCCATTTCCTTCACTCACCTGGACGTCCCAATGTCCTCATAGAGCAACAACAGGCACTTGTGCGGCACAGTGATGTTCGTGTCATTGATCGCCTGCGTTGTCATCAGGGACAGAGTTGTCACATTATCCAGTGCTGTCACCAGGGCAGCTGATTGTGTGATGTTGTCAGACACAGAGAATCTCATCGCAGACATCATGGACTGGAACATCCTGTCTTCCTTCTGGTCCAGGTCAAACAACAGCAGAGAAAAAAAGCAATATTAAATCAGTTGTGAGTCAGAGCTAGAAAAACACATCCTTGACATTAGGTCCCTGCACAACTGCTTCCTGCTTGGTACAGCAAATTATCATCACCTCAAAGACTGTATTACACAATGAAATGCCACCTGCCCTAAGTCTGCACACAGCCATTAGGGTGGACAGTACAAAACCACTATCTTATATCAGAGTAAAAAGCACCTTCAGAGGGTGCTATGTTGGATTAAATTTTGTGGTTCTTTGAGCTTTGGCAGGTTCCTAGAAGAAATCAAGACTCAGCAGCAATACATGGCATCCTCAGATGGAGACAAAAACTCTGCTTTACCAGGACACTCATTGTTATTCTAGCTCCCAAGATCAAGAAGTGACAGTCAATGATTTGATTTCAACTACTGTAAAGAAAAGATGAAGGCCCCTACTAAAAAATGGTTGCTGTTACCAATCCTGAAATCTGAAAGCAGGAAGAGCAAGACAACAGAGCTATTCTGTTTTTGAGCAGAGCAGTGAGACTGAGAAAAGACAGTGCCTAAAACCCTGTTAGCACAAAGGTCTTCAGCTTTTTTATCCACCAGTCTCAATTGCACTGCCCTTCTCAGACACAGATCAGCATCATCACTGGTAGTTTTCAAACCCAGCACCAGATGCAGCCCTACCTAATGCATTTCTCAAGCTCAGACTCTCAGGCAGCAGAGCACTACGGTCAGAACCAGATTCTGGTGTCACGGTGCTCTGTTCTTCTGCCTGCCCTACCTTACACCTCTCCTGCCTCTCAGAAAGATGAGAAAACAGAACTTCCCCATTCCCCGATACAACATTTTTGTATGGCTTCCCCAAGGGATTATTCACACCTTTTCCACCACCTGTCCACCCCCAGGCCCTACACTGTTGTGATATTAACTGTCCCTCCAGAAGTTAAGAGGAAACTCTGCTCTGCCATCCATAAAACTGCATGCACTTCATGCCTGTGCTGGTGGCTTTGGCAGAAACCATCCCAGCAGCAGTTCACCCCTCTCGTGGTTCTACAATCACCTTGCAAGCTTAAGTGGACTATAGTAAACACACTTTAGATCAGGATCTAATCTTCCCACTCTAAAGCAGAACCCTCATTGCTGAGGTACTTCAGTAGCTACAAGCTGAGTACAAACACAGGGTCCAATCACCCGTTCTTACAACCTCCAAAGAAGTGATCACAGACAACCCAGAGATGCAAAAAAGATAAATCTCTGTCAGCCAACATCTTAAAGATGCACATTGCCAGGGACAGCACTTGAGCAGTCTGTGTGCTATAGCTAATCCAGGAGTTATCTCAAAAAAAATTCTCCCTGTTTGACTTCAGCCCTGACTTGCATGGTGAAAACTGACAGCCCCCATGACAGGGCTCAGAAGGTATTTTCCCTTAGAGGTTCTGGGTGACTCACAAGCTGGAAAGAATCAGCATAGCCCTGTCTCATCTGCTGAGCTTTTAGAGTTCAGTAGCACCTTCCCCACAAATTGCTTGCGACTGTAAGTCACAGGCTCTTCTTTCTCTTCAGAGGTTGAGACTCTTCCCAGGTTTTCTAAGGCGCAATGGAATCATCCCACCCTCAGTCAACAGACCCTCCCTTTGATTTATCCTTACTGACAGATACTCCCTGAGCTGGGAGTTTCTTTCGTGACTGCCGTATGCTCTGCTGCACGAGAGACATCACAGTAAATAAACACACAGGCCTGGAAGAATCAGCTTTGTGCCAAGATGGCAAAACCTGGGCCAAAAAATTCTACTTCTAGTAGAGGTTCCAGCAAACAACCTTCACATTCCAGACTTATCTCTAGAAGTGTCCTCTCTTCGTTCCAGCTTCTCACTTCTCTGAATTTATACTTAACTCTTTTCTCTTAACAATTCTGCTCTTCCTCTGTAACACCACTACATCTCAGCAGCAGCAAGGGCAAGTATGGTCATATTTGCCAACATAGAAAAATTTCTATACAATCTTTTTAAAAGCTAGGAAAAAGCAGAGAAAAACCTCACAGACCACAGGCAGAATAACACCATAAACTGTGAACCATCACAAGCTCCTAGCAGCTCTCTGGGACAAAGAATTCCATCTGCCTGTCACACTGAAAAGAGCTCAAGTATAAAGCTGCAAGAGATTTACATTAGAAAAACATCTTCTTATGAAAAGAGCAAACAGGCTCCATTATTTTTCGCTAGAAGCCACCACTATCACACAACAGCAGCTGCTGATAAGGAGAGGAGTTGGCCATATGTAACAGAACTCCAGTCACAAGGTTTCAAAGGGCAATGCAGAATCCAGCTCACCTCTCAGCCAGGCTGCTCACTACAGCCTGGTACTTGTATTTTTCCTCCCCAGATAAAGTACAAAAAGCAGAGCAACGGAACATCCAACATGATAAGAGAGGGCAGCCGAGGACATCAGTCAGACAGCATGGTGGTCATGCTTTTCTAATAGCTAAGGCCTAGAGCAAGGATGTGGAGAATGGCCCAATCCTGTCCAAATCACCAGCAAAAATCCCACAGCAACAGGACCAGGAACTGATGGCAATGATCCAGCTAGGGTTTGTCATACCCAGTAACACTGCTCCTTACAGCACACTGTCCTTGCCCTGTGTAGTCCTAAATAAATCCAGTCAGCTGAGCACATCCAAGAGCTCACTCACCACACCCTGCCTCCACGGGACTGCCCACTTCAGCCAGCCCAGCCCAGCCCATGCAATGGGGGCAAAATCACCCCAGAGCCACATGAAAAGAAATCAGTGCCACAGTCCTGGTCCCCCCTTTTCATCCAGCAGGCAGCTCTATACACCAGAAAACAAAATAAAATGTTTTTCTACACTCCAAAGTCAGGCTGACCTGGTCGAGGCCAATTCTTCTGTCCAGGCTCTGGACAAGCTGCATTTGGACCAAGAACATCCACATGATTCCTGGGGTGCAGAGGCAGAGTGCTGGGAAAGGCTCTACCGCACCTTCAGGGAAATGTTATCTCACCCATGGATATTGTTCCTTGATTCGTGGCACCATAACAGCATCAGAGCTCAGTCAAATTCAGAGCTCACATCACTAGCTAGTCTCTGTGCTCTCAAAGCCTACCTACAGAAAGGTGAATTACAAACTGCCAGAGATTCAGCTCTAAAAAAAAAAAATTGACATTTTTCTTCCTTTATGCAAACAGTATCAGAAAGCCTTGTAAAGAGAGATCATGATGGGGTTAAGCATGCTCCTTAAAAAGCTCTGTGCAATAAAAACTGCATTGACGTTATCCTTGCTTAAATACAACTGTTACTTCAATAACTTAAATTCTTTAAAAAAAAATCCAATATCCCTAAAAGAAAGAACAAAAAAAAAAAAAGGAAGAAAAAAAAGAAACCTTTTTTTTCTTCTTTTCATTTTTAAGAAGGCTCTTCAACCCTCACTTTTGGTCACAACAGTTGCATTTCTCATTTCACTCTCAGAACTCAAGACCGGGATTTTCCCGCAGTGACTGAGGTGCTCCCTTGCAATTTCATTCTCACATCTCGTTCTGAACTAAGCTTAAAAAGAAAAGAACTGCAACGTGAAAAAAAACCTGAAGAAAAATACCGAAAGCAGAAGTTTCAACAGTAAGCCAAAGCCCTCGGAAACAGAACCCTGGCCCAGAGGAAGATTTCAAAAATGCGTATGCCAGGGTTTTTGCTGTTTTGGTTTTGATTCCTCTGGAAGGCGGGTGCACAACAAGAAAAGTAGCAGTGCGTGGTCACTTCGTTCTAGGCTGGTGAGGACGCGCTGCCTGTTTTATGGGCTGCCAGAGCACGCAGAGCTGAACAACAGCGGCAGTTACATCCCACCCTTCAGCTGGGCAGAGGTGCCCCTGAGGCTCCCAGAGGTGCTATGGGGCTCCCGAGCTGTACAAGAAGGCCCTCGGAGGCCCGCGGGCCCCGCGCAGCCCGGCCCCGCCGCCCCGCTCTCAGTCGCTCCAGTGTCCTCCCCTCCCCGTTACCCTGCTGCCGCCGGCTCCGCTCCTCCCGGCCCGGCCCGGCCCGGCTCGTACCCGGCCCCGCCGCCGCCGCTCAGTCCCGGGGCCCCGGCCCCGCCATCCCAGCCCCGGCTGTGCCGCTCCCCTCAGCCGGGGAGCGTCGCTGAAGAGCGGCCCGAGAGCGGCGCCGCGCAGCCAAGCGGGGACGCGGCCGCCACAGCCAGCGCTTGTCGGCCGAACCCGGCGGCGCTACTGCGAGACGGTCCCTGAGAGGGCGCCAGCTGGGCCAATCAGAGACCAGGTGCTGTCAAAGGGGCCAAAAGAAATAGACGAGCGAGCCAATGGGAAGGGCCGGGAGGCGGGACTAAGGGGGCGCGCCCGCCATGCTTTAAAGGCGCCTCGCCCGCGGCCACCCCTGGACCCCAAGGCGGCGTGGAGCCCTGACTGCGGGGCCCGGGGGGCGTCCGGCAGCGTCAGGTCCGCCTGTGCCGGGCAGGCTCCGTCTGTTACAGCCCGATCCCGAACCCCAGGCCACCCTGCACAGCGCTGCGATCCAGCATCCACCGTCACACACCTCCGAGCGGGGAATGAGGATACGCCTGTGCAGGAATTCTGTACAGTCTGTGGATGCAAGGCTAGGTAGTTAATAATTTAGGGAGATCCGACAACAAGTCTCTGCGGGGGAGAGTGATTAACAACCTGGACGTTTGACTTTTAAGGAGAGTTTAAAGCTGATCGAAGATACTCGGTGTAGCTTGGACAAAAGCTGCCAAACGGAAACACGATCAATAATTAGCAGGATTCGGAGGTGCAAATACCAGGCAGACAAAAGAGACGATTAGTATCGTAAACAAGGAAGTAACTGTGACAAGTGAGCCAAGATTTATAAAGGAAATCAGAGGAAATTAAAGGAAATAACCAGCTAAACACCAGCACGTTGTTCTGAGCAGTAAGAGCTGACTGGCGGGGAACAGTTTCAAGGAGAATGTTACCTGAGTCATTTCAAGGACTGGAGGATACATTCTGTCATAGTTTTCTACCTGTGGCTGCAGGGATTGTTTCTGTAGGAATGCAAAGCTTTTGCTAAGCTGAAGTTTTCTGTACAGAGCCTACACCTCTTTAGAAGATTCTTACATTGGTCAAGCTTGCGTGTCCTGCTTAGCAAACACCACACATGGAGGGTTGCAGGCCCACCTCACACGTACGTCTTCCTCAGCTTAAATCCGCTTGATCCTCTTCTCAGGTCAAATTTTCCAGCTACACCTCAGCAAGCCTCATGAAGGGGTTGTACCTGGAGACTGTTTCTTGCCTCTGATTTTCCATCGAGTTGAAACAGGTTTTCATGCTGGTGTCATGCCTTTGGAATGACATCTGGAGAAGCCAGTCCTTAGCTTGTCTCATCTCACACTGTTGTTCAGGTTAATGATATGTTGCAATATTTTGACATGTTCTATTTATGGATCCAAGCTCAAAGGCTTGGTTGATGCTAAGCTCTATAAGTTACAGAAGGGACACTTCTGTGTAAAGAGAGGTGGAGTGTTTCTGCCTAAAAAGTGCCTTGTAACAGACAAGTAAAATCCATGTCTTCTCACTTATAGCCTCAGGCACTAACTGGTTGAACATGTTACCTCCCACATAACTGTGTCAGAAGGAGAGATTTTGCTTTCCAATCCACCTGCTCTTGCCATCTGATTCACTTTGATGCTAGAGCCCAGTATTTGGGGCACCAGATCCAAAAGCTATCTCATGGGTAGGTGACTGCTGGGTGCCACTGCAAGGACTGTGACACTTTAACTCTTGCCTTCCTCACTGCTTATGTGAAACAGAGGAGGTGGGAGACCCACACTTAGGGTTCCTTAGTATTAACCAGCCTTGCCTATCAGCCCCAACACGGCGTGTGCAAACACAACTCTTCTCTTCCCACCTCCAAGGGCTGCTCCATGTCCTGAATTGCACACATCCTTCCACTTTAACTGAGTGCTGCTGCTCTCTGTGTCATCTCCTCCGACCAGTGCATAAAGGTGGCAGGGCTCATTCCTTTTGTCTTTGCTGTGTCACTTGGTGTTGCCAGGCTGAAGCAGGCCAAGAGGTGATATTCAGCAACCTTGGTACAACCTTGAGGGCCCCAAGGAAAGCTGGCACTTGTTCCTGTACCTGCTGCAGCCTGCTGTACTTTGCCCATTTCACCTGACTTGCAGGTGTCAGAGGCGGAAGGCGCACACATGATGTCCAGGACTGCATTACACCTTCGTATCATCACCAAATTCCACTCTTCTGGGACATTTTATCTTTGTCAAATACTCACAGCTTTTATCACATCAGTTTACTGAACAGGATATTACTTCTCATTTGAAACTGCTTTGCTATTCAGGTGTTGAGCAACTGCAGGGACAGATGTGCCCGTCTTGTTTCAGAGCTGCTCTACCAATCTACTGATTTCTAGTATTGGGCATAAATTTGCACCACAGGATATCACCTGGGCTGCATTCCTGTGTCTTTGCCCTTTTTTTCAAGGTGAATTCAGTCCCCAGGGCTCCTGTTCTGTAAGAAGCCACCAGTCTGCAAAATCCTGGTGATGTGGCTGGATATTCAGGAGTTTGGTGCTCAGCTGAGGTCACCCCAGCCAGCAGCCTGGACCTTGTCTGCATCTCAGCCCTCTCACATGACCCTGTGCATGTCTCTAGTGCAGCAGAAGGAGCCCTGTCCCATGCATGGCAGCGGTCTGATTTTAGGGATGGTTTCATCTGCTCAAGCTCAGCTCTTTTCAAAGAGACTGAACACACCAGCTCAAGCACAGAACCATTTGTAGGTGGCACCCAAAGTGAGCAGTGAAAAAATGGACATGGTGTGTGGTCTTGTGGGAAGGACAGACAGAAAAGCTGTCTGTCCATCCTGCTGTCCAGTGCCTGGAGAGACAGTGGCACCCTGTGGTGACACTGATTCATCACAGTGTGTCACTTGGGCCTTGTCAGACAGCACCACCTTACCCAGGTCCTGGGCTGCCTTCCCTTCAGCCTTAGAATCATAGAGTCATTTAGGTTGGAAAAGACTGGATATTAGGAAAGAATTCTTCACTGAAAGGGTGCTCAAGCGTTGAACCGGCTTCCCAAGGAGGTGGTGGAGTCACCAGCCCAGGAAGTGTTCAAAAACCATGTAGATACGGTGCTTAGAGACATGGTTTAGTGGTGGACTTGGCAGGGCTGGGTTAACAGTTGGACTCGATGACATTGGGGATCTTTTCCAGCCCTCAAGGTTCTGTGATTCTGTGACCTCTAAGATCATCAAGACCATGGTGGTCTCTAGGAGCATGTGTGGGGGCATCTTGGGGGGTCCCCTGTGTCTGTTTCACCAGCCAGCTCCCTGTCATGCGCCACAGAGAAGAGGCTGAGCCACTCTCCTATTTATATCGTGAAGCTCCTGCTTTGCTATATTAGTACCAGCCTGAATCATCCAGCTGGGCTCATGGAAGAGCCATTTCAGATTGTCAGCTGCCTCTTCAGTCACTTTTGCTTCTGGTGTCTCCTGTTTCAGGGTCACTGTCCCACGCTCGGGTGCAGCCAAGAGCAGAAATAGCCTGATACTGAATAGTGGTCAGAAACCCTTCTGAGAATGCATATCTACAAAATCCAAACCACCTGCTGTTATGCAAGACCCTGTGGCCTGGAAGGAAGCATTTCACCTCCTTGCCAGACATCAGCCCACTGCTTGTTTTGTCTCTCTAAATTCCTTTTCCAGTGTCTATAGGACAGGTGCTCTTCTTCAGTTCCTCTCCCAAATGGCATTGCTTGCTGCACTGAACAGCTGGGGAGACAGATGTGTCTGTTCTCCAGAAGGGCTCCAGTCAGCTCCCCGTTACTTTTAGCACATACAGGCTCACATTAATAAAAAAACCAACAAAATGCCAGAACCTCCTTCCCACCTCTTGTAGTTTTAGTGAGAACCAGAACAAAGATGACTCAACTGGGTCAGTTGCAAACCTGGTCAAGCCAGGCTTGATTTTAGTTGTGAAAGAGGCAGACGTGAGCACGGGAATTCCCAGTAGGATCTTTCCCGTGACTCGGGTTCCAGGCACAAGGAGACCCCTCGAGCCCAGAGGGAAATGTCCAAATGTTTGCCAGAGTTTCCCACCACCGACCAGCAGGTGCCCGAGTCCCCTTGGCCGGGGGTGACCGTGGGTGGCTGTGGGTGGCTGTGGGTGGACTTAGCTCCCGCCCGCTCCAGGCTCCCGCCCCATATTCACAAGGAGGCGGGGCCTATCTCAGGCTATCCATTATTCATGAGGTTTCGCGCGCTTTTGTGATCACGTGGATCGGTTTTCGCGCGGAATCCGGCCGGGCAGGAAGCGGCGGTGATGGCGGTGAGCGGCAGGCCCGGCGCGGCCCGGGGGAGCCGGGCAATTGGGGTGCCTTCCCCGCGGGCTCCGGGTCCTCCCCGCCGCGGGAGACTTGGCGCTGCGGCCGTGCGGGCAACACAGGGGATTTTGGGGTGGGGGAGGTCCTGGGCGTGCGCTCGGCGGGGCCACCCGCAACGCCGAGGGAAGTTTCCCGCGTGCCCAGCGCCCGAGAGGAGAGCCCGGCCAGGATGGGATCGTACTCTTCCCCTCCTCTCCGGCTGCGCTGCGCTCGGAGGATGGATTTACCCCCGTCTTCACCCGCCATGTGTTTCCACTGTCGTTTGCGAGGAGGGCTAATTATTATAACTCGTCGGTGATCCATATGCCCCCCTTCTGATCGCCGCCCGCATCACAGAGGCCCCTGGAGGCACTGACCACCCTCTCTCCCGGTGGCTCCCCGTCTTCACTCCCCCCTCCTGCCCTTGCAGGACTCCTCCGAGTCGCAGGCGGCGGTGACCAGCCCCGTGCGGAGCTCCCGCCGCGGCGATGCCTTCACCTCCAGCCCCGGCCGGGACCTGCCCCCTTTCGAGGATGAGTCCGAAGGGCTGCTGGGGACCGAGGGGCTCCCCGAAGAGGAGGAAGAAGGGGAAGAGCTCATTGGGGAAGGGATGGAAAGGTAAGGAAACCGTCTAGGGGGAGTTGTGTCCGGCGATGGGGTGCTGGGGATGTCCGTGCAGCCAGTGTCGTGGAGGGGGCTCTCAGCCGTGGTGGGGTCCCTCTGCTGTGCTGGTAGCTGGGGTGAAGGGGCTGAAGAGGTGCTGAACGATGGAGAAGGGTCAGGACACGGTGTCATTTGAGTTCTGGGAGAAGAGAGCAAAGCTGGGAGCAAAAGTGCTGTCATGGTTCCGTGTGGGTGCACCAGGATCTGCCTGGATGTATGATGCGCACCCAGCCCAACTCTTTACTCCCGCAGGCATAAATTTTCATGTTTTTTTACTCAGCCAATCTTGCTGGCAAGCCGATGGACTTTACAGCACAAAGGCTTGAATTCTGGCATTCCTAACAGTGGTGCTGGAGCCCTTTACTGCAGGGCATCTTCTGCTGTGAAGTGCCTTCCCCAACACCTGCCCAGCAGTCGCCAGAGAAGGGCTGGAGAAGCTCTTCCCTGGCCTGATTCCGTGCTCTGTGTGTGTGTACTAGGGACTACCGCCCCATCCCAGAGCTGGATGTGTATGAAGCAGAGGGCCTGGCCCTGGACGATGAGGACGTGGAGGAGCTGACCGCCAGCCAGCGGGAAGCCGCCGAGCGAGTGATGAGGCAGCGGGACCGCGAGCTGGAGCAGGGCATGGGCCGCATGAGGAGGGGGCTGCTCTACGGTAGGTGCCATGGGCTGTACCAGGTGTACCACCCTGCGTGGCTGATGACAGCCCAGCCCCTTCGGGGGAGCTGAACTCTTTACCCTCAGGTTAGCAGGGAAGTCTCTAGAGCTCTGGTGTATTTGGGTTCTTTCTGAAATCACCAACTGTGGGCTTGGCTGGATTCTCCAGTGCATGATTCCTTTCATTTGGGCTTCCTAGGAGCTCCTTTGGTGTGTTCTGGTTACTGCTGAGATGAAGTCAGGATCCTGGGCCTGTATCAAAGGGCTGAAATTCTACCAAGCATACGCTGTAGAGTTTGTTGGTGTGGGTGTTCCTGTACAGACCTTTTGGGCGGAATGGAAGGGCCTTCGAAGCACTTAAAAGCCCCTTCCTTGGTCAGTGCATTAATGAACGTGCATGTGTGCTGTTGTGTGCAAATCCTCCTATTCATACTCTTAAAGTCTTAACTCTGTTGTGGAAGAGGTAGGAGCCAGGCTAGAACTGGATTTAGGCTGGGCCTAGGATGTCTTTTGTTTTGTATCCCAGGCTCTGACCTCTTTACTTCCACAATTCATGCAATCCTGCTGTGACTAATCCAAAGAGTAGGAATGGGAATCCCAGCTCCTGAACAGTTTTTCCTCCCAACCCTTAGACAGTGACGATGAAGACGAGGACCGTCCTGCGCGGAAGCGGCGGCTGGCGGAGCGGGCGGCCGAAGGCATGGAAGAGGAAGATGAAGACATGATTGAGAGCATTGAGAATCTGGAAGACATGAAGGGGCATTCAGTGAGGGAGTGGGTTTCCATGGCAGCTCCCCGGCTTGAGATCTATCACCGCTTCAAGAACTTCCTGAAGACCCATGTGGATGAGCATGGGCACAATGTCTTCAAGGAGAGGATCAGTGACATGTGCAAAGGTAAGGCTGAGTGATGAGAGGCTCTCTCCTCTTTATGTGGGTCACGGTACTCTGCGGTGATCCTGTCCAGAGGTGGATTTTTTCCTGCCTGCCTTCTTTGTTCCAGACATTGAATCAGCACTTTAAGAAAGTCTGATGTGATGGAGATAAATGAATAATGGAAACATGTCTGCTGTCTTCTTTGATTCTGGCTGACTAATTAGAAGGCCCCTGGCGTCTGCTACTCATTAATATTCATATCGTAGAAATGCTAGCAGAAGAATATGTGGGGCAGCAGACAGTGGTCTGCAAGTTTGTGATCTGAAAGAGACAACAATTGCTTGCTGTCTGCACCAGTTACTTTCTCACACTGGAAACTGGATTATCCAGCAAGGGGACACAAATAGACCTTGTGACTTTGGAAACCATGTCAGTGTTGCAGCCTTGTATTCTGACTAGGCATTGCCAGATGAAACAGTCATTAAGGCTGTCATTGATGAGTTTTAAAAGCAGAAATTGTCACATCCAGGAACAGCTCATGTAACTGTACTTGTTGTATTTCTTCTTTATATTGAGCAGAAGCTTGAGCAGTAGAACAGGATCAGTTTTATAAAGCTAGGAAATAAAAGGCATTTGTCTCATCCCTTTCCATGAACATAAGACACAGGAGGTTTTTTGCCAGCCATTCAGCACACATAATGTCTCTCCTATTAACTTCTGTTTCCTGGAGGTCTCTGAGAAAGTTGTGTGTTGGGCTGAGGCTTTTGAATGTCAGGAACACTGAGCCTGGGAAATATCTGTGCAGAACTGGAGAGGAACAATCACAAGCTTGGTACTGATGAAGAACTTGTTCAGAGAAATAAATTTAAAAGAGTTTTCCATTCATTTTCAAATTATTAACCTCTAAACATTTTTCTGGGAAGGTGCAGACATCTGCAAACTGCAGCCTGCAGGATGCAGGCTTGTCCATTCTGGCAATCCTTCACAAATTCCTTGAGGAGTGAGAAGGTTGAAATTACAATTCACCCCATCTTTTTCTTAAGAGAACAGAGAGAGTCTGGTGGTGAACTATGAGGATCTGGCAGCCCAGGAGCATGTCCTTGCCTACTTTCTGCCTGAGGCCCCAGCAGAAATGCTGAAGATCTTTGATGAAGCAGCCAAGGAGGTGGTGCTGGCCATGTACCCCAAGTACGATCGTATTGCTCAGGAGATCCATGTCCGGATCTCCCACCTCCCTCTGGTGGAAGAACTGCGGTCACTCAGGTAAGAGCAGAACTGCCAGTAGTGGCTGTGGGGCCTGCAATAGGCTTTGGGGTGCTCACGTCTCACCTGTGAGCTAAACCTCTGGATAAGTCTGACAGGATAGCTGAACTTAGCACAGGAAAAAAGTTGTACTTAGAATGAACTTCCAGCATCCCCGAGGTAAACTTGTGCCTCGTAGCAAGACTACTTCTGTAGGTGTTTTGCCTTCTGTGTCCTGCAGGCATCCAGCATATCTCTCTCTTTCCTCAGGCAACTGCACCTGAATCAGTTGATCCGGACCAGCGGAGTGGTGACGAGTTGCACAGGGGTCCTGCCTCAGCTCAGCATGGTCAAATACAACTGCAGCAAGTGCAACTTCATCCTGGGACCCTTCTTCCAGTCGCAGAACCAGGAGGTGAAACCTGGTTCCTGTCCAGAGTGTCAGTCTCTTGGCCCCTTTGAAATCAACATGGAAGAGGTAAGAGATGATGTGCTTACCTGGATGGAGCTGGCTGCTCATCCTGCTCCACTGCCTGTTCCTCCCAGCCCTGCCTTGGCTCCCACCCTTTGAACTGCTTGGTGTGGGGAGAGGGGTCTACTGCTGTGTTCAGGGGACTGTGAAGATAGATCTTGTCTATTTGAGCTCTTGACCTGAATATACTCAGTTTAGCAATCAAAAATAATTTATTGCCACATTTTAAGCATTTGGATTTAATCTTTTGCTGTAATCATCTCTGGTACGCAGTTACTCATGTTTTAGAAATGCAGACACACACTGTCCAGCTCTCCTCCTTCCCAAGTTAGATCAGTACGTCCTGATCTGTCAGCTAAGGAAACCAGAGAGCAAAATCACTGCTGTGAAGCTTCTGACTTTGATTCTTTGCTTTGATACCTTTGATCACAAGTGGAGCATCCTTCTCCCAGGAACTGGTCTGGTATTTGGGTGGACAAACACTGTGGAGGCTGAAACACAGTGGTGAGATGCAGCAAAGTGCTTTCCCGTCCTCATTGTTGCATGTTACACCCTGGAATTGCTGCTCACAACCTCCATCCTCCCATGTCCAAAGTTTTCTAACTGAAGTAGAGTAAATCTTTGAAAGGACCTTTCCTGGTGAGGTGCCTGTGAAAAGCCATGCTGGTGCCTGCTGGACTTGCTGGGTAACCTCTCTTTCGTTGCTGCAGACGGTCTATCAGAACTATCAGCGCATCAAGATCCAGGAGAGCCCTGGGAAGGTGGCTGCTGGCAGGCTGCCCCGCTCCAAGGATGCCATTCTCCTCGCTGACCTGGTGGACAGCTGCAAGCCAGGAGATGAGATTGTGAGTGCATTTCTCAAGTATGGGGAGAGCACGGAGAATTTTTAAATTCTGACAGTGACGTCGCCGGAACATCTGTGGGCATGTGGGGAGCGATTGTCCTCAGATGCATTTGGGCAGCTACTTTTGAGACTTACCTTAAAACAGGAGAGGGGGCTGTTTTATACTGTGCAGGCAGTGACATCGCATTTCCTGCTTCCCAGGAGCTGACAGGAATCTACCACAACAACTACGATGGCTCCTTGAACACTGCCAACGGGTTCCCAGTGTTTGCAACCGTGATCCTGGCCAACCACATTGCCAAGAAGGACAACAAGCTGGCTGTTGGGGAGCTGACTGATGAAGATGTGAAAGTGATTGTGGGTCTGTCCAAGGATGAGCAAATTGGGGAGAAGGTGGGTCAGCCTCAGACATCCCTTCTTTTTCTTGTAATAGCTTGCACGGATCCTAGCAGCCAGATCAGAAAGTGATGAAATGGGTCAGCTGGCCAAACAGTGGTTAAAGGAACCTTTAGAAATCCCAATTCCCTCTGAATGTCAGACAGTTGTTGATGAGAGTCATTTATAGGAGGAAAGTAAATAAGAAATTTTCCTTGTACTTTTGGAGGTCAGATTTTCTGGCTTCTCCTCTTCCTTCTCTGAGCCTTCTACATCACAACAGGGCTGGAAGAAGAGGTGAGAGACACTCAGACATTGCTTACATCTAATCAGTTTTCTCTCCCTGTGTCTTGAAAGCAAAGTGGGGGAAGTTTTCTGCGGGACCAGTGACTGCATCTCCGGTCCCCTTAAGGGGATTATTACTTATCTTAAGTTGTGGTAGAGATCTTAGCTTTGCTTCCTCTGTATGCTCAGACCTGATTCCAGTACTTGAAAGAACAAAGGTGCTGGATTGGTGCCTGTTCAACCTCACTTGGGCCAGGTTTAATCTCTGTAATGGAGGACTTCGCTCTGTTGCCTTGGCTGTTGTTTTCTTACAGGAACTGCTGTTGCAGTGGATGCAGCAGCTTCAGTTGAGCCAGGACAGTTTTAACATGAGTAGTCTCCAGCATCAGATTATTTGCAGAATACCCTTGGGAAAAGAAGCTAGTTGTTCTTAATATTTGACCATGGTGACAATTCATGGGCAGCACAGCCCATTCAGCTACTGTCACGTGCAAGTGAGTGAGCCTCAAATCTAGGTCTCCAGCTTTACAACAGCTGATAACAGCCACTGTGATGTGTGTTACATACAACAGGCTTGTGGAGGCCGTGACAACAGCTTCCAGCACCAGACTAAATAATCTGCCATGCCCCAACAGCACTGTTTTTGTGAAGCTCCTCAAGGCCACATTGAGTGGGTAGTTACCTTTGAAAAACCCCTCACACCCTGGATAATAAAGTACTCTTTGGAGACAGCAGTATCCTAAGAACAGCTTTAGTTATGGCACCTTACTGATGTTCATGCAAGATTCTGTTCAGAATGAAAAATGGTATTCCCTGGACAACTCCTCTGGTTTCCCTTTCAGATTTTTGCCAGCATTGCCCCATCTATTTATGGACATGAAGATATCAAGAGGGGCTTGGCTTTAGCTCTCTTTGGCGGAGAGCCCAAAAACCCAGGTGAGTGTCACTTGTGTCCCCTGGTCCCGCCTCACTCAGCTGAGGGCAGGGGGACCTGGGTTTGTCTGTGCTGTTGCAGTGAGAGCAATTAAGAGTTGTCTGTGTGGCTTGGTAACATACTGAGGGATATCTGTGATTGAAGTGGCTGCTTTTATCACAACGAAAACTCTGGTGTGACAGTAAAAATTCTATGACTGAAAATAGCTCTTGCTGCAAAGCTGGGCAGGTTTTTATCCTTCCTCCAGGAGGTCATGTTTGAGACCCTTTCAGATGTTTGGCCTTTTGGCACCTTGATTTGTTATCATCTCCTTAGAAGGATGTGCTCAGCAAGGTTAGAAAGTCTATTTTACAAACATGACTGCCTCCAAAACTGACTTTCTTTCCCCCTCGGCTTTCCTGTGAACTGGTTGCCAGGCCTGCTGGTTGCCCTCCCTTCAGCTTTGTGGTGCTCAGGGCAGGGCTGCTATCAAGGCATGCACTCAGCTGCCACCTGGCTTTCCCGTTGCTTTTGTAGGTGGCAAACACAAAGTTCGTGGTGACATCAACGTGCTTCTGTGTGGAGACCCCGGTACTGCGAAATCACAGTTTCTAAAATACGTAGAGAAGGCGTCGAGCAGAGCAATTTTCACCACTGGCCAGGGTGCTTCAGCTGTGGGCCTCACAGCCTATGTCCAGAAGCACCCGGTCAGCAAGGAGTGGACTTTGGAGGCAGGAGCCCTCGTGCTGGCTGACAGAGGTGTCTGCCTGATCGATGAATTCGACAAGGTGAGCCCAGCTGCCTCTTTCTGGATAGGATTGGCTGTGCAGGGACCAGCTGCAACCTCTGCCGTGAGGACACCTTAACTCACGGTGGCATCTCTCAGCTGACCAAGGTTCCCGCAGTTTGCTTTGGCCATTGCTGGTCCATGGTGTAGTTTGCTGCCTTTTCAGAGCCTCAGGAGCTGATTCCCTGTGGTGTGTTGGGCAATAGGGTATAGACGGAGATTCACTCCAAGTCATTCTTGTTTTCCTGTAGATGAATGATCAGGATAGGACCAGTATCCACGAAGCCATGGAACAGCAAAGCATTTCCATCTCCAAAGCAGGCATTGTCACATCCCTGCAAGCTCGCTGCACCATTATTGCTGCTGCCAATCCCATAGGTAAGTGCTGAGGGACTACAGGACCGTCTCAGGCTTTCTGCATAAGTCCACAAGCATGAGAGCTGTGGCACAGCTTCCTTTCCCTCTGCCTGGTTCCTTCAGTCTAGAGCAGAAAGGTCTTCAGTGAAGTGCTGGAGGTCTGTCCTTGCTCCAAAGCTGCAGCCTTGGAGCCTGTTTGACTGGGATTGTCTCTGATCCAGGTGGGCGGTACGACCCGTCGCTGACCTTCTCGGAGAACGTAGACCTGACAGAGCCCATCATCTCTCGATTCGATATCCTGTGCGTGGTGAGGGACACGGTGGACTCAGTGCAGGTACAGGCTGTGCCAGGAATCTGAGCGTGCGCTGGGCTTTGATGCTGCTCCTGGGATGCTCAGCTGCAGTTGCCCATTGAGTTTTTTTCTGTCCAGTGAGTGTGCTCAGTGCCTGTCAGTCTGCTGCTCTCTTGTAGGACGAAATGCTCGCCCGGTTCGTTGTTGGCAGCCATGTCAAGCACCACCCAGGCAGCAAGGAGGCAGTGAATGGGGACACTCATGAGGTCATTCTTCCCAACACATACGGGGTTGAACCCATTCCTCAAGAGATCCTAAGGAAATACATCATCTATGCCAAAGAGAAGGTCCACCCCAAACTCAACCAGATGGACCAGGACAAGGTGGCCAGGATGTACAGTGACCTCAGGAAGGAGTCTATGGTGAGAATACTGAGGAAAGGGGGGAAGAAGTGTGTATATCTAGACTGCAGATCAGCCTGAGACTGCTCCAGCATATGTTGACACATTCTTGCCATTCCCATCACAAAAGTCTGTGCCACTGTTTTGTGAGAGACAGGCAGATCCCGCAGTGTCTGCTGAACAGATGATTCTTCCTCTAAATGCAGAGTCTTGCCGGTTGGTGTTGTGTGGACTGATGGACTGGACACACTGATGGACTGCCTGCCATGGAAAAATCCTTTTGTTGTCACCCAGTCTGGCAGGCCCATAGGGGATGTTTGCATTCACTCAGATCCATGTGCTCCTGGTACATTACAGGGAGCCATTATTTGTAGAAATGCCCTTTTGTCCATGGTATCTCTCAGGCTTGTTTTGTGCTCTCCAAGTGAAAGAGGAATTTGTTGAGGTCAAAGGGAGATACTTGGAGCTTGGGAAAACAATACCTTTTCTTTTTCAATTGGCTTTTTGTTTCTTTAACTCCTCCTAAGAGCTGCTGGAGGAAACTGTATTGCTGATCCCAGAAAGGTCCTAAAAGGGTCACAGAGTGACCCCACAGCATCCCCTCACACTGCTGAACTCAGATGAACAGGGAGGCTGTGCCAGGCTGTGTGGCCGTGCCAGCAGGTGGCAGAGCCTCCTCAGCCTGAGTCACCCACAGAGGTCCAGAGAGCTCCCTGCGGTGTGAAAGGAATTGGATCGTGGGCCAGAAGCCACCCCTGTGTTGTGTCCTTCAGTAACATGTTGCCTCCCCTACTCTGCCCTCAGGCGACGGGCAGCATCCCCATCACGGTGCGGCACATCGAGTCCATGATCCGGATGGCCGAGGCGCACGCCCGGATGCACCTGCGGGATTATGTGGTGGAGGATGATGTCAACATGGCCATCCGGGTGATGCTGGAGAGCTTCATCGACACGCAGAAGTTCAGCGTCATGCGGAGCATGCGCAAGGTGGGCACCGGCTGAGCCGGGGGCTGTGCCTGCGCCCCGGAGCCTGTGGGCTCAGCTGCAGCCTCCTTGCCCTGCCCTGGCTGTGGGAAGAGACTTCCATGCTCTGCAGGGTCTGTCCCGCAGAGCCAGGCGCTGAGCCTGTGTAAATGGAGTGCTGTGGGTCTGAAGTGTTAAGGAAGTTCCTTTCAGGAACCATCCAGGAGCCACTCTGGCAGTCACACTTACACCACCTGAGCTGGGAGTGAGGCCCCTTCGCAGCTGCATGCACCACACTCACACAGTCAGGCGAGGTTTCCTTACCAGCTTGACCCCAGGTTTCCCATAGCAGAGTCTCAGACATCTGGATCCTTAAAATAATTTAATCATGGTGCAATAACAACAGCTTGAGCTGGGTGCCTTTGAAGAGGGACCCCAAACGAGGCACTGTTCCATGACTGCCCCTCATTAGTCAGTGGTGGGGAAATGTTTTTGTTGGGCCTGAGAAGGCAGTGTACCCCGAGCCTCTGAGTCAGAAGCACTGTCATGTCTCTTCTTTTTTGACACCTTCCCTGCTATTTTGGCACAGGCCTCCTGCTGCTGCTGCTGCTGCCAGGTGACCGAGCCGAGCAGGCAGTTTGTTTCTTCACATTTTTATTGGGCTCTCAGGGGACAGTTAACCTCGGGGCAGCACTCGCTGTGGTTTAGTGTGCAGTCTGCCCTGTTCTCTGGGTAGCAGGGGCTGGCTCTGAACAGCTCTTGGCTGGCCACAGGCTGGCATTTATCCACTGTTGAGTGTCTGCCCTCCGTCTGGACGACTCGTGGCCTCTCCCTTTGGCCGCCAAAAGCCGGCCAAGTGTGAGCGTCTGCTGGGGAGACACAGGGCAGTCTGGGTTAAGGGAAGCTGCTCTGTGCCTTGCCCAGGGCCAGCCCTCCCACGGCCGTGTCCCCGTGGGCAGCACAACTCCACAGGAGTGCACTGCAGGGCTCCTCCGGAGATTCCAGATGGGAATAAGAGCAGTCAGCAGAGGAGTGTCGTGGCTGTCAGAGGGCTGCCACTGCAGGTGGCAGCTTGGCAAGGCCAAAGTCACTGGAGAAACACTAAGGGCACAGGTGACAGCAGTGTAATTTGCTCCCCTTGTGCCCTGTGGGAGGAGGGGGTGGGTTGGTGCTGGGAGACCGCAGTGCGTCACTGTTCCTGATCCTCATGGCTCATCTCATCCTCCCTCCCAGACGTTCTCCCGCTACCTTTCGTTCAAGCGAGACAACAATGAGCTGCTGCTGTTCATCCTGAAGCAGCTGGTTGCAGAGCAGGTGATGTACCAGAGAAATCGCTATGGAGCCCAGCAAGACACCATAGAAGTCCCAGAGAAGGACCTGGTGGACAAGGTATGGGCTTATGACAAGCTGCCTCTGGGGCTAGTTCCTGCTCTCTGCACCTCAGAACCAGAGGTGTTCTCAGACTAAAAACTTCCCTTCCTACTTTATTATACCAAAAAGAGACTGGTGTTAATCACTTTAACCCAGCATCAGGATTGTCTCCTTTGTATCTGCTCCTCTGTTGTCTGGAAGTGCTGTATTCCTCCCTCTCTGTTCTCACGTACCCCCATAAAGCTTCAGGGTTGGAATGGTAAATACTGCAGTACAGTGCTTATGCAGGTGACTGAGAACTCAAGTTCCTGGCATCTGCATTTGGAGAAGCAAAAAGCAGAAAAATCTATGTGTATGAACTTTTCCAATCCCTCCTGAGGCTCACTTGCCTCATCCTTAATGCATCTTCATCCTGGTCCAAAGGCTGCACTTCTGACTCGGCCTTTCTGTGCAAAGTATTGACCTTGCTTGGCACTAAAGCAGTGTTTGATTCCTGGGTTAGTGCTTTTCTGCTCCTCGCATTGAATGTGCAGACCTACAGCTTCCAGAGCCACAACTTTGTGTTACCAGTGTGACCACCCCCAGTCGGAGTCTCCCTTGCAAAACTCTCCCCCTGGGTGAGGTTTTGGGGACTTTTGGGTAAGAGTGACATTCTAGTTCTGGTGGAAGTAAAAGGACAAGCTGAGAGCCGGCAGATGCTGAGCCAGCATCCTCTCTTGGCTCAGCTCAGTGCTGCCAATGCTCCTTCTCCTGACCTGCAGTTTCCCCTGCTACTGCAGTTCTGATTCCTGCTGAGCAGAGCAGAGATTGCTGACTGCCAAATTTCGTGCAGCCTCTGCTATGGAAAACCACTTGATTCTTATTTTGATTAAATAAACATACACCTCTCCCCTCCTCCCTCTCCTCCTCCCAGGCTCGGCAGATCAACATCCACAACCTCTCAGCCTTCTATGACAGCGAAGTGTTCAAGATGAACAGGTTCAGCCGGGATATGAAGCGGAAGCTGATCGTGCAGCAGTTCTGAGACTGGCAGCAGAGTCTTCCGTGTGCTTCTGGGAGATGAGACCTTTGTCTTCCAACCCTCCAGGAATGCTACAGAGATCCCGAGCTGGAGGGTTTAGGCTGCACATCCTCTTGCTTGCTTTGTGCCTTATGGATTAAGGAGTGCTGAGCTGCTGAAGACCTTGTAAATAGAACAGAATTAAGTAGTTACATGCCCAGTCAAGTCTGTTTAGCAACTTTGTTCACTCTTTTGCCTTGTAGCTAAGCACAGCAGGGAGAGAATTGCTGGCCATATACATGGCATGTTCTCTGTTTGTTTGTCACTAGTTGTTACGGGCTCCTCTGCAGGAGGGACTGAGTGGGAGCATTTGGAAAGCATTATCCATGCCCCTTGGATTGCAAGCACCCTCAGGGATTCCGTGTTCCCATCTCTGGCGACTGTAACAGCCTGATGGGTGATAATTGAAACTGCTTTCAACTCTCCATGAACCAACCAGCCTCTGCTCCAGGCCTTCCTGCCTGACACTTGACATTTCCCCAGGTGCCCACATGGGTTGACCTTGTGCTTGGTTTCTGCAGGGAAGGAGGGGGGAGGCAGGGGAAGATGAGAACTGAAACAAAACTTAGCTCTTTCTGATATTAATGGTAATCTGTGTGGGCAGGAAAACAGTACCTGCTGGGGAGTCTCCAGAAGCCCTGGCAAAGAGGTTTGCCTTGCCTTACTGGGTGTTGTCTCTGTGCAGCTGTCAGCAGATGTGAATTTATGGCTGAATCAAAGTGCTACCTTTGACACCTAAACTGAACACCCTCTCTCACACCCATTTCTTGAGGGTGAAGTACCCATGGTACTGGTTTTGGGCATAGCAATGGAGGAGCCCTAAGCTAGAGATACTCAGGACAGGATGGGCTCAGTGTTCACATGCAATTTTCTTAACTATGTTTATGTGTTTTAAATACATTTGTTTTTCAATACTTCTGTGTTTGCTCCTCTCTTGGTAACTCCTGCAACCAACAGGGGAAGGAAGAGCATAAGCAAGCAACCTGGATGCTGGCCCAGCTGCTCAGCTGTTTGCGGGGTTGGGCTTGGGTACAAACACATCTCATAATCACTCTTTGAGTTAGTAGGAAGTGCCAGTGCTGGCTCTGAGCTCCAGCTGAGACATCTGTGGACTGATACCAGGACTCAGTTGCCCACAGGACAGTGTCATGAATGCTGCCTTGCCCACAGAGGGCCTGCCTGCAGTGGCTCCTTCCCTGCCTTGCCTGCTTATGTTTGTATCCCATTGAGACTCCCATCACAGGATGTATTTCCCACCTCCCTTCCTTGGGCACACTTGGGTTAGACAGCCTTGATCTCATGTCTTGGCTGCTGCTTGGATTCCAGCGTGGGAGAAGCAGTAACCCCTCTGCAGCACGCAGCTGAGCTCTGCAGTGAATGTGCTTTTCCTGGCCGGAGTCGCGGCACCGTAAGGCATCTCCAGCCTCCCGCCTGAGCTCGGGACAATTTGTGAGCTGGCTGCTGCAGTTCTGAGCTGGCCAAGCAGACGTGTCCCTGGCTGTCGACACCGTGGGGTTTGTCACGGGGGTGTGTGTGCCTGTGTGTCCTCCCAGCCTGGAGCCAGCAGTGCTTGAGCCCTGCTGGGGGCTGAGCACATGACTCTCAGCCCGAAGCTGGCTCTGCATGTTGCCTTCTCTGCCTGCCAGCTCCCTCCTGTGTATTTGTTTAACTGTTTTGGCTGGTTTATTGCCTTCCCCCGGGTCTCTGTCTACCAGGACTTTCTGTAAGCAGCCCATAAAGACACTGCCCTGGTATTCCTTCCCTGCCTGAGCGTTTGCCCCTGGCTGCGTTCCTGGGTCAGGTCTGTGCTGGGGATGGCTGAGCTGCTGTGTGCCTGGAACTGCCCGGTGATGATGTCCAGTGTGGCTCCTCAGGGCTGGACATAGCTGTTAGCACCTTGCCTCCTAAAGCCAGAGGCCACAGAGACCATCCCTGGGGACAGCAGCTGCCAGCACTTGCACATTGTGCCCAGCAGCATGGGAACCCACATACCTTTCTGGGGAAGGTCCTGGCCCTGAGAGAGCAAAACCAGCAATAACAAGGGATGAAACAAGCTTGTCAGGCAAACTGGTGTGTTGCGGGGATGAATGCTGGGTGTGGGAAGATACAGAGCCTTTGTGCCACACTGGGGAAATACAAAATGCTTCCTATGCACTTGGAACCTTGTGCAGCCTCTGCTATGCCTGTAGTGACCCACAGTTAAACACATGGTCAACCATGTCACTGCAAACCATGAAAGAATACACAGGAATGGAGTGGGACTCCTGATTTTTCTAACTGCTTGCCCTGCTGCTGGACAGAGCTGTTGACAGGTACCATTCAGTTTTGTCCCACAGCTTTCTCCTGCCTACTGTGCTCTGGTCGCACCTCACATGGCGTATGAAGTGAGCAGTGGCAACAGATGCCATTGTTGGAGTCACTTGTTTGTCGTTTTGTTCACTCTGCCTCCCAAATCCTCAGCACAAAGGCAGTTGTGCCCTCCCACCCTGTTGTGTTGCCAGCATCCAGCAGCGCAATGAATTCTTGCAGCTGCGCCCTCGCTAATGCTGGCATCAGGCGCTCAGTGGAGTGTTAATGCCAGTCTGAAGGCATGTTCCTCCTCACGGCCACTGAGCTTTTCAGGTTCCCTGCAGCAAGCTTTGGCTGTTGACAGCATCAGGTGTCTGGTCTGGACAGGGGTGCGTACAGGGGTGAAAACAGATGCTGCTCTGAGCAGGGACTGCCTTGCCAGGAGGCGTGTTCCGCTGAACGTAGCGGGGAATTTACTGCAGGGCTCTGGAGATCGGCAAGCCAAGCCACACTCTCATGGAACGAGGAGCTGCTCCCCTGACAACCTTGAGTTTAGCCAAGCTTGAGCACTTGGCTTCTCGCTGCTGTGATTCAAACTGCACCGTGCTTCTGGCAGCCTGGGGCAAAGGCAAGAGTCTGGGGTGGGTGGGGTCTGTCCACAGCAGGCTATGCCTGGGCTCGGGTGGAAGATGATGAGGGTGCTCCCTGTAAAACAGACAGGGCTTTATGGAGACAAGTGGTGTGGCCCCCTGTGGACGTTCCCCCTTTGGGACTGTGGTTGTTGGCAAAAGCTGGGTCAGACTGGCTCCAAAGAGCATCTGGATTTGAAATGGGCGCGAGGGGCCAGATCCTGATCCCGTTTTATTGGAACATGCTGTGTGCACACTCCTGAGAGAGCAGCAGGGCTCTCTGTGTCTCATAATAAGCTGTTTGGCTTTAGCTCAGCACGGAGCAAACACACAACACACACACAAACCGTGCACCTGCTTGGGGTGCACGAGCAGGTGCCTGCAGGTACCAGCTAACAGATCAGCATGTGTGATCTGGGAAAAGGGGGGATAAGTCCCTTCCTGCAAGCTCTTTCCTACCTACCAAAAGGGTTTAGTTACTGCCTTTATTGTGATCATAAACAACGTGCTACATCTGCAAGTTCTGGTCTTATCCAGTGTGCCAGTAGCTGTTTCTGAGTCTGCCTGTCAAATGGCAGATGCCCCTTGAATAGGTGAAGTTCTATATTCAGTAATGTGTGTTTTACCTCAAATTAATGACAACTCTTCTTGGAAAAACTAGCATATGCAGCATTTCTAGACTGACAAGGTTTCACTTTCTCTCATGCCAGACCTTGGCTGGAACTTGCTGTGTCCATCTCCTCTGTGTTTACTAAAGAGCTATCTGGAAACTGGATGACAAGAACTTTCCCAGTGTAACTGTGCTCAAGATGCAGCAGCTGTGTTGGATAATGTCATCCCATCCTAGAACAGTCCAGCCAGGAGGGCTGTTTCAGGTGCTTACAGCTCTGCTCTTGTTGCCCTCAACTGACCTGAATATCTGAATTCCAGCATGTGAAGACAGTATGGGAATATGTTTACAGCAGATGTGTATCCACAGATACAGGTGAGTCACTGCAAACAGCTACCTCTCCTACTGTGCTGCAGCGAGGATGCACTCTGAACTTCCTAGTATTTTTCCATCTCCTAAAATACTTTTCTACTTAACAAGGCAGAGCCAAAATTGGATCAGGCTTCTGCTGTATTTTGCATCTATTATGCAGTTCTTGCTGCCATCACTGATTTAATGTCTCTATTATCATGGAGCACTGGTCTGCCAAGGACTCCAGCCATCCAGCACGCTCCTCAGCCTCTGCTAAACATCTGTGAGCAGCCTCGAGGGGCTGCTGACCTCTGCATCTTTATAGCTAAAGCACCTTGGAAGGGTTTGTGCTCCTTTCTGCTCATCTTGCAAGTCACTGCTCTCTAAAGGAGAGGTGAGGCTGTGGGGGGAACCCAGAGAAGTGCCAGGTTTCTTCTCTGGGTGATCCAGTGCTCAGGGAGATCTGAAAATAACAGTCCTGTCTAAGATGCTGAGGAGCTTCAGTCCCATCAAACCACATAGAAACACATATGTAGGAGTGCCAGTAGTCTCCATGGGTCAGTGACTGACTCTTAGAGCCAAGAGACACTAGCCCTCTCCAGATATAGGCTGGTCGTTCCACTCTGAAAGTACAAACCCACGTTCCAGCTTAGCCAGGTATTAAAAAGTCAGGAGTTTTTCTGAAGATACATTAGTCTTTTAAGTTTCATAAGAAAAGGTATAAACCACTTCTGGGCTCTAGGCAGTGAAGATACTTTGTCCACTGAAAAAAAAGAAACTGCTCCTCACCTTCTTAAAGTCAGTGTTTAAGGAGAGAGGCTTATATTGTCTGGGCTCTGAGGATACTAATGAGCCTTAATTGCCCTGAACAGGCTCACCTGGGTCTCTACCAACACCCATGGCCCTGTGCTCTATTTAAGCTCAGCCTGGGGGCCCATGGGAGGTTTGAGAGGGGAGTGCTGTGCGATTTGCAGTCCCTATTTGCAGTCCCTATTGCTTTGGGCTGTGATCCATGGGCTGCTTTCCTAACCTGATCTTGGTCATTTTCTACTGCTGTGGAACTGCCAAGTGATTCCTGGATGATGCCTGGCCGTGGCTGCCATCAGCAGACCTTGACTCTGGCCTGGGGACTGACTGCTTTGGTGTTGATCCACCTTCATCACTGTGAGCTTCTCTGAGGATCTGGACTTCTGGTTGAATCTGGGTGCTCTCTCTGAGCTGCTCTGCTCATCTGCCTTGGGTACTGGGGGGCCTGTCCTGGCTGTTGTGCTCAGCTCCCTCATATGTGCTCCTCAAACCTGGTACAGCAAGGGTTTTATGGTCAGTTCTTTGGGCTCTGGTCATATCTCTAAAATAGGCAGAGCTAAGGCCCAACCTCCTGTGCTTTGTCATCAACCACTTGGCTTTATTGGGCTTTAGCCTGCTTGTCCTTCTGCTTCAGTCAAAAGCTTCAGAAGATTTGAGGCTTGCTGCCCTCGTGACATCTTCATTTCTGCAGATTTTTCATCCCTTCCAGAAAGGCACTTGCTTACTGTCTGAGTTGATAAGCTCAACAGAGAGATAAAGGCATTCTCCAAGATGTACAGAGGCCCAGATTAAATGATGTGAATAGCCCCAAACAGATGTACTCCTTTCTCCTTCCTGGCTGGGGGCTCAGAAGTCAACCCACATGTAAAGGGAGGGCTGTGACCATCCATCCGCATGCCAGCTCAATGCGACTGGGTTGCCATTCCCCTGGAGTGAGGAGCCCTGTCCCCTGGGCTGTGAGAAACCTGCACGAGCTTTCAGCTGGAGAGCCTGTCTGCCTCCTTGCCCCAGGTGACTCTGTTAAAGGTTATTCTGGCCCCTTAATCAAATTCAATACAGCTCTGTTTTGCTCTGCCCTCTAGGAATCCGCTGAGGTTTGCTGTCAGAGTGGCTATTACTGCAGCAATCAGCTCCGCTTCGGCGAGGAGAGAAACGGAAATCTTCAGGGGTGGGAGGCAGCAGGGGCACGTGGAAACTGGGAAAGTAAAGCACAACTTGTGCTTGTTCTTCCTCTGCACTTTACAGAAGGGAATGGGAAACACGCAGGGCTGGTAGCAGCACTGTGTCTCAGGTGGGCAGGGTGCCCTCCCCTAAGGGGAGCAAGCTGATGCAGAAATGAAGAAAGGCTCAAACTGATGCAGAAAATCTTGCTTGGGCTCTAAATAGAGCAGAATCTGTTCCCTTCTAATTACAGCCTACCCTGGAAGGCATTAGTTGCTCCAGGTCACTCCTCTTGAAGTGTTTATTATACATCTTCCTCAGCAGGATTTTGGATGAGAGCAAGAACTGTGGGTTTTGCCCAGAGAATGGCTGCATGCCTGGGCTGTGCAGGAATAGAGTGGGTACCCGCCCCTGCTTGGTACAGTCAAAATGTTTCACGGTGTCCCAGAATTAAAAAGGCTAAGTCAGCAAATAAGCTTATGTAAAGCTTGTCGGAGGCTCTGAAGTAAATTCACATATTCTGGAACAAGGGAGAGGTTAAATCTTTCCTTGTGCCTAAGGAAGGAGGGGCTGGACAGGGAAGGAAATTTTCTTCTTCTGGAGGGATGAGATGCCAAAAGACTGTTCAGCTTAATAGAAGATGGAGTTAAATTGCATGGTGTGCCACAAGCCTGCTGTGTCACCCAGCCTCTGTCCCAAAGAGCCAGCAATTGAGGTAATGGGAACAGCCCGAGAGTAGCTTTTTTCCTTCTGATCTAAGATTGGGCACAGATCACATCTAGCTGCCTGGACAAGTGTCAGTGTGTAAAAAAGGAGAGTTAAACCCTTTTCTTGGTACTAGCGACATCTTGCATTTTCTAACACTGCAACAACTTAACATCTGACTGTTTGTTTTGCTTATTGTTTACTTTCTTGCTCTGCTGAGCACAGGCAATAGATCACTTTCACCTTTTAGGTGAACTCAGTTTTGCTGTATTTAGGAGGAGAAAATATTTCACCAGCATATTTCAAGTTAATGTGTTGCAGCTTCTTTTTTTCCAAGTAGAGTTTCGAAATAAGTTAAATTTCTGTTGATATTAGACTTTGTAGTTAGTTTCTTTTTAATTGACAAGTCCTAGGCACCAAATTCTTTCCCTTAGCTATCACCTCATTCCTCTCCCTTGGTAGTATTTGTTTGCAGGCATCTTGGAACAAAATGTGACCCTTACACTGAAATTGGGAAGCTGGCTGAATTTCCTGAAGGCAAAAGCTGTTACAGTAACTCACAGGGGGAGAGAGCAGAAGGATTTTCAGTTTTGCCAGCCTAAAATACACGCTTGCTTTCTGATTCCGCCTAACAGACGTAACTGTGAAATTGAACAATTTTGGGGAAGAACAGAAAAGCAGAGATAATGGTAATACCAAGAAACATTTCTGAACAGCTTTGAAGCAGCTATAAAAAAAGCATTTAGTGCAATTGTAAAGCCTCTTTTACCAGTGCTCTGAACATCGTATGAGAATATACACCAGGTAGGGAGGCTGGAGAGAGATCAAATGAGAAATGACAAGCCTTTGACTATAAAGCTGTCAATGCCTCAGAAGAGAGCCAAGCCTGCCGCACCTATTCCAGGGAGTGTGAAATGGAGATGCAGGGGCTGTGCGTGGTTTAAGTTGGTGCTGTTTTCTAAAGAGAACTGGTGTTGCCCGTGTCTGCTGGCTGTTTTCTGCTCCACTGGCAGTGCTGACCTGGCTGATCGATGTTGCCACTAATTTTATTTAATTTTCTTGCCTAAGATGTATCTTCTCCTTTCATACTCCCCCTTTGTTGCTCAGTCTGAGATTGATGTATAATGTCAAAATAAATCCAGGGAGCACCATGAGCTTCTGAGATTTGGGAGCTGGATGTGGCAGGGTCAGGAGATCTGAAAGGCTTTTAGTTATCCACATGTAGTAAGCCACCTGCATGCGAAGACAGCCAAATTACCAGCAACAAAGTGAAAAATGACAAGAGCATTCATTAAATGCCATGCCTGGGCTAGGATCTGAGTGCACTAAAGTGTTTTTATCTCATCTAATGGGTAAGCGACAGCTCCGTAGTTCCTGCTGCATTTCCTGCTCGGTGGGGGCTGGGGGCTGCATTGACTCTGGGATGAAAAGGACTTTCAGAGCACTGGATGGACGTGGTCTAAAAGAAGCCAAAAGCGAGTGCTTTGGTTCAAGCCTGTTGGCTTTGCCTTGCCACACTGGGGAAGGGGTGCAGCCGGTCTGGTACCTGCCCTGGTCGCGCTGGGGGAAGCTGCAGCACGGGAGCAGATGATGGAAGGAAAGAGCTGGCAAAAAGAGGCCAGCAATTGCACAAAGGGGTGACGTGTGCCAGTGCTGTTCTGGTAGGAGCTGTAAAGGTCAGTATCGATAACACTGAGTACCCTCAGTTGGCTGTTTGATTCATTACAGAGTTCAGCAGCCTTTGGCACATTGACACCTTTCTTTAGTTGTTGACAAACAGCAAATTCATGCCACAAAAAAAGTAACATGTTTTTCCTTTAGGAGATTCACTCTTAAACCAAAAAAAAAATCTATTTATTACGGGCAAATAAAGAGTCTGAAGGGTATTTAATGAACGCTTATTTGAGGAATAAGAATGTTTGAATTTAAAATCCTGATGCCCTTCAGACCTATGTCGTGCTGTCTCAGCGACATGCTGTATGGCAGAGGCAGAGCACCAGGCACATGGCACAAGCACTGCAAGCACAAAGACATTTGGTGAAGCCATGACAGGACAGCTGTTTCCTCACTCAGAACTTGAGATGTTGGATTTTAGCATCTCTTGCCCTCCTCAAGTGTATAATGAGAAAATAGTTTTGAAACCAAACTAAAAAGCTCCTAGCTGCTGTTGTTGAGGAAAGCTTGAAAATATGAGCTGAGTGCCTAGTGAGATGGGACTGATACTTTTTCAGGTCCTTTGGCTTGGAGTCATTCATGTTTGCAGCCTTGTGATGCTTGACCAAGTCTCTCAAATATTTGAACCAAGAGTTGCACAGCTCTTCTGAGGGGCCGCACACTGTAGGGCTGCAGGAGGCAGCAGGACAGCTGCAGCCCATCCAGCTGGCAGGAGGGATTGAAGTGCAGGGAGTTGGCACGTGTTCCCTCTCAACTGCTGTGGTGTTACAGGACCTGTTGAGACTTATTTCTTGGACACCTGTCTGACAAAGCCCTTGCTTGAGTCATTTACTCTAATGTTGTGCCCTGAGGCCACAAAAGATGTGTTTAATTTGCAATATAGTGTAATTGGAGCAGTTGGCCTTGCTGCTGTAATAATGATTTTCGGCAGGATGTTCAGCAAGTTCCTTTGTTGTGCTATCCACCAGAACCGCTCCAAGAGCTACAAACTCAAGAACTGCTTCAATATAGATGTATTTTTTTTAATAGACAAGGCAGTTTGCCCAGAAGGACACGAAGAAGGGGGCATCAGTTGAGTTAGTATCACTGTGACAGTCTTGGATATGGTGGTGACACACCACAGAACGGTTTTCCCAGCAGATGTGGAAGCAGCTATCCCTGCTAGGGCAGAGGGTCCACCACAGACCCAGCTCCAGATAACAGAGGCAGCATTCCAAGCCTCAGGATGCAGTGAGTGGTAAAGGAACCAAAAAAGAGATGCTCTGCTGGACCTCATACTAAGCAGCAACGAGAGGCTTGATGGGGCTGTGAAGGTCAAAGGAAGCCTTGGCTGCAGTGACCATGAGTTCAGGATCCCAACTCAAAACTGGGAAGAGCTGCATACCTTTCTTTACCTGGATGCAGAGGGACCTTGACAGGCTGGAGAAATGGGCTGGCAGGAACCAGCTGCGATTCAGCAAGACTTTCAAAGGGCTGCACCTGGGGAGGAACAATCTCCTGCACCAGTGTGTGCTGGGGCCACCCAGCTGGGAATCAGCTTGGCAGGAAAGGATCTGAAGGTTGTGGTGGCACCAAATTTAATGTGAGGCAGCCATATGCCTTTGCCACAAAAGTACTGATGGTATCCAGGGCTGCATTTCGTTCCATTGGTGCTCAGTGACAGGGCCAGACGCAGTGAGCACAAATGGAAACACTGGAGGTTTTCTCTGAACATCAAGAAATACATTTTTACTGTGAAGGTGACAGAGCAGTGGCACAGATTGCCCAGAGGTGTGGAGTCTCCAACCTTGGGGATACTCAAAAGTCATCTGGTCATGATCCTAAGAAACTGGCTGTAGGTGTCCCACCTGAGCAGGGGCTTGGAGCAGGTGTGGAAAATGAAGGGGTGGGGAATGAATCTGCTCAGCGGGAAGTTTTTACAGGTGATGAAGAGAGGTGGGAGCAGAGGAGTGAGGGAGACGCGGTGGCTCTGTCAGCCACGGGGCGTTAGAGGTCAGCAGGTGAATGCGAAGGGTCTCTGGTCTGGGGGCCCTCACTGCCGGGCCCCGGTGTTCCGGCTGACAGTGAGTTGCCCTCCCGGGGGGGCTCTTCCCCTGCCGCCGGCGGGGCCCGGCGCATCCCCGCTGCCCGCGGCGGGGGCTGATCACCCGCGCCCGGCGCAAGCAGCCGCGCCGCCGGCACTCGTTGTGGGCGCCGGGGGC